>WBMY01009316.1:170495-201732 GCA_013397315.1 Donacobius atricapilla
GTCACCAGTGAAGAATAAGAAGTCCTTTATTGTGAAGCTGTGCATCTTTAAAAGGTGAAACCCCGTGTTTTAAGTCCACAGCCCTTATGTGGCCATATGAAAGGCTGCATTTGGGAAAGCTCACAAATGCAGTGTCGGGCGGGCTGCGTTAGTGGAAGCTGGAAGCCACAAACAGACTGTGTCTCTTGTTACTTGGTAAGTTACCAGAAGAATCAGGAGGGACTTGTCTCTCTCAAAAGACTGAATGAAAGACTATTTTATTAAGTGCTACTGACTTAAGAGTTCTGATGTTTTGTCTCTTTGCATTGTTTTCGTGGAAAAGTAGATTGTTGCTAGGGAGGAGGGGGGTTGTTTTTGAGAGGGTTTCGTGGTTGGTTTTTGTTTGTTTACCTTTAGTGTATATTAATAAATCTGTTTCTATTTTTAAATTGAACCTGTTCTGCTTTTCTTTTAATCCTATTCCACTAAAATGAAAATTCGGCGAATGTGATAACCACTACACATTTTTGGTGTTTCCACCCGGTTATTGAATTTTAACCCATTACACCTTCAAAAAACTATTAGGACCACTTGCTGTTTCATCAGCCACTGTGGTTACCCAACAAAGGAAATACGAGGCACTTCCTCTTCTGGGGGCTGAGTGCCCTTCCAAACATAGAGTTTTCAGTTTCTGGCAGTGTAAGAAATAACTGTCTTTTCCTAAACCAACAAAGTATTCCAACTGTGCTCAGTGCTTCACAAAGGAACACGTCAAATCAACACAGGAAGTCCTCAAAAAAGAAGACAGGGAGAATTAACCTGGCCTTGGAAAATGTGTTGGTGTTTTCTATAACCAATCAAGATAATCTGTACCTCCAGAAAGTCATCTCATGCCACCAATTTTAGACAAATTAAACTGGAAGAAATTGCCCTCTGAGATACCAAGCCCTTTTCACAGACTAGAGTGAAGTTTTGAAGTTCACTTCATAAATTCAGCTACAAGGAACTTAAGAGCAAGGACACACAATGACATACAACGAAGGTAGAACATTTAGCACCTGCCAGCTGAGCTAGGCTAATTTTCCTGGTAAGAACTGTCGGACCACGACAAATACAAGGGTAATATGGTTTACTGTAAACTTTGGTCAGAGGGCTAGACTGAGCAGCCTTACCTCAGATTTTGAGAGGCTATGAGCATACACCAGTAGATACTGCAGCTTAGCTGACAGGTGGCAATTTATGAGCTGGCAGTGGCATGCCTGCAAGACTGACTCTCAGTCCCACTTTTAAAAGCAGTGCAGCCACCTAGAAAACACTTAGAAACCAAAGTGCCACCTTTCAGTGTTAAATGCCTGGTGTATAAGAAACCTTGTCAGAAAAAAACCCGCATTCCTCTCTCCCACAAATCCAAACCACTTTATAATCTACTTTCTGTGGTCTGAAAACCCTGATCTTTCTCTTCCCCAACAAAGTATCTAATGATTTCCTCTCAGATTCAGTAAGGCCCAAAGATCCTGCTCTTGAAATGGTATATACACAACAAGGGGCCTTCACCAAGGTGACATGCTGTCTTGTTTAAAAAGGCAATGGATTTCTCTGAAAACATTCTAACAAAATCAAAAAAGGAAGAATTAGATATTAGCATACAATTAGAGTACTACATTAACCATTCTGTAACATTACTTGGGGATATCTAGCTGTGACCTCAAGCTCAACATCATTAAAACAGAACTCAGTGATAATTTGAGGCTAATTGTTTTATTCCCTAGGTTTATCTCTCTTTTGGCCTTAAATAGAAAAACATCACCTGCAATTTTCCAGTATTTGGGCATTTCCGCATTTTCCGAGAATTGTTTAATAGTAACATTAATGATTCTGACAGTTTCTCGGTGTAAGTTACTGCATTTAGTCAATATGAAATATTTAGGTGGTAAACTGTTTATTCTACCAGTATCACATGACATAGCTTTAACCATCCATGTTCCTACTATGAAGAAAAATATGATTGAACATTTCTACCATTAAATTCATCAGTTTTACATATGACCTGTGCTTTTTCTTGTTTTGAACACTTATTGTTATGCACACTAATTAGTTTCACTGGCTAGTAGTACTCCACTGAGTCTCCTGTTTCATTCCCTATTGCCTGTATGCCAGAATTATTAATATATGCATACCACCATTCAACCTTTTTTGGTGCTTCTGGAACTGTGGCTTTTTGGGTACTCTGGCTGGTACAGGGTCATCCTAGTTTCTATGAACTTAATCAACAAGGTGTCAAGACAATTATCCTCTAGACTGAAGTAACATGAAAAACAGAAAACCTATGTCACCTTAGCAACTAGAAGCTTATAGTAATCAAACCTAAGGAACTTCAAAGTTCAAAGAGACTGAAAAATTCAGTCTGGAAGCTTGGAAGGCCAGGAGATATGGAAGAATGTCTATGAAAGGGCCAGGGAGGAACATAACTACTCATGAAGGAGAGTGGTGGAACTACAGAAGTTGTGGCTGATGGGCAAATGGCACAAAGTATTTTTGACAAGCTTTGCAAAGGTAACACTTGCAGAGGACTTTTGAGGAATCAAGACTGTTAATCCACTTGCTGCTGCTCCACCTACCTGGCAGAAGAGCCCAGTGTGGCTCTGGCAGGTGAGGGATTAGGGTTTAAAAGTGAAATATATCATACTATGAAATGTGTAAATTTCCAGGAGCTCTCCCTCAAACATCTAGGGAAGCACAGGTATGTACAAACAAGAGGAGTTTAGATTTAGCCTAACAGTTGTCCTTTTCACATTTTGGTCTCCAGCTAAGCATTTTTTAGCATATCTTCAGCATTATTAGCACTAAAGTGATCATGCTTATGTTTTTACATGAATACTTGAACAAATCCTTTTGTGATTTAAATTACTGTTGTTACTCCTCTTGCCTAGCTGTTCAGAGACCATTTATTTCAAGGCTGACGTAGAGAGGCAACAACTCATTGAGGCAGCTCATGTTGGGAAGACAAGCAGTAACACCAAGACAGCAATAATTTCACTGGATTTCTCTCTCAGGCTGTAACAACCATTTGGCATTACAGATAATTTCTTTCCCAAATGTTGTTCATATAGAAAAAGATGCAAAATATCTGACCAGATCTTGATGAGACACTTGCAGGAATACTGAAAAAGGTAAAAACATTACTGCAGGGAAAAATATATATGGAAACATATATTCAGGAATTATTAACATTTTTGCACCCAACCTCCAATCCTGCTTCAGGTACCAAAGATATGTGAGTAGATGAAGGCTGTAAAGAACAAGTAACCAAAATAAATACAGCTCCATCTTTAAATGGAATGGTTAATCTAAAGTTGACAAGCATCTGTAGAATATACCCAACAAAAAGCAATAAAAAATTTAGCAGATTAAAAGCAAGTATTGGATAGGAAAAAACACTGCCTTTACATTAAAGAAGAGAAATGAAATAGAAGGACAAATTTTCTTATGATCAGAATGCACTACCATTAGCCTGGAATAACCTCCCAGGGCTCAGATGTGGCCTCAGCACCACAGGCTGGCTCATTAAAAACTACAAAACAACACTGCATTGCAGAGAGACAGACTAGGTGAGCTAATAGGTCTTTTCTTTCTTCTAGCTTTTATGACTCCAAGATCATCTAATTTACATAATGATGATTTGAATGCCCTTCTGTAAATATGGATGACCAAAGATTATTTTTCCACTTTTTAAAATAGGGAGGTAAAACACTAGAGGCTTTTGGTTGAAAGCTCCCCAATTAATTCTGTTATAACCCAGATGGTTCCCAAGTGTCACATACAAATATTAAGACTAATGAGTGTACATCCTTTATGTTATTTTCTTGGTTATGCTATGGGTTCTTCTAAGTATTAGAACCATATTCTTGAACATTGCAGTTGAGATTGAGATTGTTTAGAGACAAACAGCATTCTATACAAAAATCAAAACATATATAAACAATGTTTTTTATCAGCCAGCACTGACTTGAAATGGTTAAATTACCACCAATTTACAACTGTCTTTTAAAAACACCATTATCTTTACAAGCTGTCCTTTTTCATAAGTCTTCTTTCTACAGTTGTCCTTGAATTGCTCCAAAAACTAAGGTATTTAAATAAATGCAAACAAGTTAAGTAATCTGCAATGAGGTATCTAGAATAAGTGATCAGAAATATTTCCAGGAAGCATGTTTTATTTTTTAGTAGTTATCTGTCTACTTTACTTTAAAAAGAAGTGCCTATCAGCACAGAGAATAGCTTGCCCTGGCTACTGTATCCTGGCTCTAGAGGAAGCTGTCAGAACCAAGGGGATACTGTTTTTCTTGCTGCAATTGAACATACTAACACAGGGGAAACCGGGCAAACTCAGACACAGGAAAGCAGAGGCAAAGAGGTGACAATCCCTGAACCAACACCAAGTGCAGAGAACTAGAGTCTCCTCAGAAGAGCTCGTGGAAGATGCAGAGCCAGCTTTAAAGCAGCTTTCTCCAAGGGTACAAAGGATAGCAGAAAATTTGGAGTGACCCAGGTCACTAGCAATTGACGGATTGAGAACATGAGAAAGAGACCTGTTCTTCAAGAACTTAGTGGGCAGTGAAATACGTATACATTAATTCGTAACTCTGCTTTATTTCTATTTCATCTTCTCCACCATATTCAGTTTTCCTTATTTAAACAAAAGCCTAATTCATGTTCAAACAAAATCCGGTATTATAGTTTAAAAGCTTCCTTGGTACACTGGATATACTATAAGGTATGCACTTGTAGGGAAACATCTGAGGCAGATCCACCTCAAGGCTGTAGATGACTTGAAGGTCTTGTAAAGGAGTGTGTGTGCGGGGACGGTGGTAATTTCCTTTTATTTCATTCCTCTATTGACCAGCAACCTTTAACCGGCAGAAAATCATGGCTGATCACACTGTAACTGAGATATCACCATTTCACTCAAGTCTGCCAGATGGTTGATGGATGCCCAGCTCAGCAGTCACTCCCTCATTCACATTCAGTTTTCTCTCTTCGTTACAAGATTACGAACTTAGGAACCAGTTTAGTTTTGGAACCTAGAGGCGGCCTCATGACTGAGGGCAGACAGTACAGTACTTAATACCAGATTACGTAAACCCAAGATGTGAAACAGCCAATCTGCTGCAGATTGGGGCAGGCAATGTTAGTAGAAGCACCATGAAATCCTGCAACAGAGGTGTATGGCATTTTCCAGAAGAACAGAGTTACTGCAAATTGAGGACTGTTTATGAAGAAGAGGGCTGGAGAGAATAGCCGGCCAGTGATACTAGATGAGAGGTAACAGCAGTCAAGTGCTAAGAAGTACCACTTCTTAGCCAAATTAGATATATCTCTCAACGGTTTCCAAATCAATTCTTTCCAACTTTATAAGAAACGCCACTTTCACCTCTTATTACCTAAACCATTCATTTCCCCCCCCCCATAATAAAAAGAATTGGGCTTTTTAGTGTAAACATTTGGTTCTCCTATACATTACTGTGTTAGAAGAAAGTTGATTTCATACACCTAATGCCATTACAGCTACACAATTGGCAATTATCAAATCCCTCCCCTTATCCAAGTTATTTTAAGGAGTAAATATAGGAAACTTGCAAGAAATACTGAAAATGAAAACTTATCACATGTGTTTATATTATGTACAGTTTTGAACTTTCAAGTGTCATAGATAAAGCAATAATATTGCATTTCTTCTACAGTTTACCACATTGTAAAATTCATGGTCACTGGTGCATTGGACTACTTGGAAAAGATTTCTGTGAAAAAAAAACCATTTAAGGACAAATGCTTATGGTTCAGCGTTGCTAGTTTTAGTGGATAAAGTTAGTGCTCACAACACCTTGACTCCAATTTCACCACCGACAAATCCCATGTTATAATTTAGGCCATAGTTTTATATTATAGCATTTGACAAAACCCCAACCAAAGTCAGCAGGTTGTATTTATACTCCTAAATGACTGTTGTTTCTAAAACCAGTTACCTTGACTATTTCTGAAGGATAAAGGTCATTAACAACTGTTTTCAGCAAGCTGGACACGGCTGAGTGAAGGAAAGAAATCTCTCCTACTCGCCCTTAAACACATCTGCTTACTGTGCTCCACATCTTGTCTGGCAAAAACATGAAAGTTGTCCTCAGTTCTACTCAACTGAGCCACAGCTACAACAGAGAAGAGAAGGACCTCTCTTAAAATGGAAGAGGCACTTCATTACTTTTAATAGCAAATTTCTTATTTCCATCAAGATGGTGTAAAAAATGTCATAATTGAAACTTAATGTTCTCTATAAGGACAATAAAATTTATTTCTTACACATTAAGAAATGTTAGTACCTAGAGCGCCTGTTACCTTGGTGCAGATTATCTTCATACTATGTAGTCTGTCAAGTGATTCCTGAGGATTTCCCAGGTACTGAGGAAGTTCAGCATGCAAAATCCGCATGGAGAAAGGAACCATGGAACCTAGAAACACAATCAATTTTGTTAAGTATGCCTGCTATAATGATCAGTTTGTTATTTGCCTACATTAAAAAAGGTATGTCTCACTAGTGTTTATATCACAAAGTCCATTTTGCCTTCATATCTTTTTCTTCTCCTGATGAAAAATGTGAAAGATGAAAAAATAGGAAACTTCTCAGTTATATCATGTGACACGTTTAAAATGTTTTAAAGAGGCAAACACAAATAAACCATAATCAGGAAGGCAAGAAGGAGCACCTAACTCAAATTTTCAAAAACAAGTTGTACTGGGAAGTACGTTTCATTGAAGATTTCTTTAAACTAATTAAAATGAAGAATTAAAAAAATTAAATTTACTGAATTGCAGCTACATTACTACTACCATTTAATAACTATGTATATTTTACAAGCAATGTAGAAGAAGTAAGATGAAATTACTGGCCTTCAAGGTATGCCTGTGAAAGAGATATAACTGAGAGCAAAACCTCTTGGCATATTTTTGTGTAACTTCTGGTTCATTGAAAACATCAAAGAATAGGGAATTTTAAGCAATATTTGGGGAGCAATTTAATACTAGTTTACTACTACTACTACTACTGTTTTTTAATTGTTATTATTGTTGTTATTATTATCATCATAATCATCATTATCATTATTATTAATATTGCCAAAGACCTCATTGTCCATGTTTATGGGCATCCTGGCTGACTTCACAGGCAGTTTCTGGAGTTTACCCAAACCCTACTGTATGCAACACCTTGCTGTCAGGTAACTGCACAATCCTGATACACAGACAACAATATTGAACATGAACTAAACACCACTACTGAAACCAAACCAGAGCTGGCATAATGGGGATATAGGCCTTGCAAAATATCGTGCCACTGATGCCTTAGAATTTAGTTTTTATATTTTTCAGATCCCGTACTACTTCAGCGTGTAACTCTAAAACTCCATAGCCTGTCAGCTGCTGTTCTCCCATTTTATTCAGACAAAACAATTCCTCTCTAGGCCTGAAACTCCAGGACACCTTATTGTCTCAGATGCTGAGAGATGCAAACGGCAGTGAACTGGGAGGGCAAACTTGGAGTAAATGACTTCATTACCTGAAGGTGTAATTGGAGGATTAACCCCTGATATGTAAATGAACCAAACATAATTGTGTGAAAAACTCGTGACCATTGCCCATCTTGGGTGCAGCCCCTCAGAGGTTCTGACTGCCTAAGGTGCACCTACCTATTGAAGGCCTTCAATAAATATCCCCTTTTTTTCTCTTAATCTTGTCTAGCCTCTGTTTTAGGTAGCCACTCCAAGGCATGACCACATTTCTAATATTTTAATATGTACATTTGCTATACACATATTCTAAGGGGATTTCTCTCTCAAGTTACCTCTTGCCTCATCTTTTCTCAAGAACAGGACTCGGGAGCTTTCTAAATAGATTTTTAGACCTGTTCTTAACAGGCTTATGTCAAAGAGGTAAATGCTATACCAAATGAGTCGCTGCCTCCAGACTTTTTTTTAAAGGTTGACAAAATTTTAATCACAAGACTCACTAATTATGACCTTCACAGTATGCCAGTTACATCTACATAAATTTCTCTTCTAACTATTCTCCATGGCTTCCCTGACTGCTGTGTTCCTGTAATGGACGCATACATGAGTTTCATGCATCATCATGTGTGGAAAACACATTAAAAAAATAAAACTGCCTTTGAAGTTCTATTAAGAGACATGCAGAAGTTGATTCAATGAGTCACAAAACATGAAATATTTTATGTATGTATTCTGTATAGTGCCTAGCATGACAGAAGATAGTCAGTGTAGGCAGTGAACAACAACAAAAAGGATGCTGAAAATAATTGAAGAGTAAATTCTGTGCCAAAATACAAGAGAAAAACTGCTTTGCAGATGTTGCAAACTGCACTGCAAACCAATGGAAGCAAATCTGAACTCTGGCTGGTTCTACCCCTATTACCTCTCCGATGACCAAGTTCTTATTAATAACTCCATAATCCAACAGCAATCCTGCCAAAAAAAGCAGTGCCTAAAACCAGCTAGTTTGGTACTGCTTTTTTGGAGAAAGTAGTCTTAATTTACTGATGATGCACCTTCTGCTGCAACCAATGGGATTTCTGAGGAAAGGTAAAAAAGAGGGGGAAAATTTTGTAAAACCTGAAGGAAGCTAAAGGTTTAGCAACATTTTGGTTAATTGCTGCATTGCAGCATTGTCAATTCTGAACAAGTTTCTATGTTTACATCCTCTTGTAAAATGCAATAAAAGGTCAATTCAATAAACACTCATACAGAAAACGTGAATTAGTACTAGAACTGAACATACAAATAGGCAAGTATTTAATGGAGCACAGATGAAACATCTCACATTATCAATTTTTTATAAAATTTACATAATGTTTTGTGATACAGTTTTTTGGAATTCTGTATTTTGTGAAGTATTGATCTTATGTATTGCTGTTGAAACCACTCTACTACAATCCCTGTGAGAGGAAAGAATAACCCACTACCAATCTACATCATCAGAAGTGGTGTCAGAGGATGTCAGAATGATGAATGCAACTCCAGGTCAACTCAGACTCCATAAGAATCTGATTTATTTCCCATTACAACTAAATCCTCAGTTGTAACAGGCATTCAAAACTATATTACTTCAAAATGTACTGCATGGATGTATTATTTCTCAACCGCTTAGTATTTCCTTCATAGCTTGTGACCAAAAAACATTCCAGTGAGATCCTCAGTAGTACATCAAGCGTGGTGACAGATCTCTCAAACAAAACCAGAAGAAAGCTGGCTCAGGGTATCAAAGGCTAGTTACTGTGAAGAATTTTTAAATGAGAATTTGTATTACAGTTTCTCACAGGAGGATCCAAAACTCTAGCATCTGTTTCTTCTCTTTCTTTTTGAAACTCATGACATAAACAGAAGAATTTTTACTGTAAACATCCAGCAAATCCATCCAATCAATGTCCATTACTTATTGCTTATTAAGCAAGCTATTAACTTTATTTAAAATATCAGAAACACTAGCTCTTTCTGCCCTCTTCCTCAGTTTCCTTGTAATCCTTCTGAATGGCAGTAGATTATTTTGGTTTTTTTTTTTTTTTTGAGAAAGCACAAAACCATCCACAAGCTCTCATACAAATGTGACAACTGGGGAAAGGAGAAAAGAAACATCTTTTTACTACTGGTAAGGCTTTCATACCAGTCCATGTGAACAGTATTGTGTAATTTCAGGTCAAATCAGATGAGCAAATTACTCATAAAAAACCTGCAGCACTTATTCAAGCCTCTCAGTCCAAATACAGACCTTAAATACGCTGCTTATAAATAATAAACTCTTGAGATTTTTGGTTAAGTGCATTTTCAAGTAAACTTCTTTTTAGTTAAATTATATGAGGTATGGGTAATGTATCTAATTCAGTTCCTACAATAATAGACTGATTTTCTAGTTTAAAAAAAAGGCCATAGATTTACTTAGATTTGGTAAAGTTTTCAATGAGTGCTACTTATATAACGTGCTAATATAATTTACATACACTTCTCAAAAAGAAATACATGCCAGTAATAGAAAATGCATGCAAAGAGATCTGTTCACCAATGTAATTCTATAACTCATTAACAGCTGTGTTGGAACTGACTTAAGAGGTGAGACTTAAGAAAGGCAAAAGAGATTTTCAGAAAACACTGTGATTTTCATTTTACATTGTCTAGTTTAACAAGGAAACAATTGAGAAGAAGTAAATGACATCCGCTGATGACTCAAATAGATCAATAATAGTAGTATTAGGAAGGTCTGAAAGGCAGGTTGTAGAATTTGGAATACAAAATTTAATGAAAAAAAAAAGACTAGCAGGGAGAGAAAAAAAACCCCCTGGTACTTCCCTCAACGAACACACTTATATTGGAAAAAAGAGAAAAACCCCAAAAGAGTACGACTGACTGCGTTAACACTCAGCTGTAAGAGAAATAATATATGTGCTTGTTAGACTAAGGATTATATTACCTTGTCTGAAAGGTTTCACCTACTCACTTTTAGGCCACTTAGAGCATGCAGGGAAAGACATATTTCTTTGCAACAGGTTTCTGTTATAAGCAGGCATACATATCTATTCCTATGGTATCCCATTAGGGACAAGAAAATTTTATATAAACTCTGAATTTATCACAGATTGTCTTTTGCAAAACTACTTTGAATCAAACCCATGTACTCTATTATATTTCACTCAATACTGAATTTAACAGGGCAACAGATCAAGGAAGTATTTAGGACAAATAGCATATCCTGTAATTAAAATATTTAGTTAAGAGCATGGGAGAATGGATTTTGCTCTCTACTTCATACTTCTGATTTCTACAGCAATGTCCTCTTACACAGTAAAACTATCCCAGCTAAACTTAGATAATTTCCACAAAATGCAATACCCTACAAGTACTGCTATATACTGAAATTTTATGTTTAAGTTAAACAGGTCTTATTCCAGCTTGACGTTTTACAATTCACCTCTGCTGCTCCTCTTTAAGGGTTTCATAATAATATATAAAAAAATTATAACGGAAAATGGTTTAATTTTAAGACCATTTTCTTAGCAATCACTTTTAAATACACTGGAGATCTTTTTTTTCAAAGAATGTAATGTTTGATTGTCACTTTCACATGAATTAACCTCATTTGTACATATACATATATATATGTATTATCAGCATACAAAAGGGAAAACAAAGAAGTAAAAAAAGGCCTGCTGATAGGAAAATGGATACACTGAAGCATGAGAACAGATGGAATAAAGAGCAAGATCAGGTATAATTTTCTAAGACTACAGATTTCAATTTCTGTTTCTTTATGAACAGCTGCACATTTTCATAACTGTCAAAACATAAACATCACCTCATGTCAATCAAATTAGAACTGCGGCCCTCATCTGCAGCCCTTTTGGAGCAGAATAGTCCAATCACCAGCAATTTTATCTTTGAATTTTCTTGTTGCAAACAAGTAACCAGAAATGCTTTCTGATCTGCCTTCTACAGCTTGTTCAACAAATCTTAAATGCCAAAAAGCAACAGATGAGCAGATTATCAATTACTGAAAGAATAAAGTGAGATCTTAAAACAGTAAAAAAACCCCAAATCAAAACTACCGAAACAATTCCTTTCTTCACTGGGTAAAATAGAAATACACAGAATTGAGTTTCTGAAAAATATTCTGCTTTACACATACACAGAGATATGTATATGCTTGCCTTTATATGCACCAACATACTTCTACCAACAGTGTATTGGTATAATTTAGAGGATTTTTAAGAGGGATAATGTAGTAAACTTCAAATTCTAGCTTAACTGACTAGAAATTAAAAGTATATTTAAAAACTGCAGTTCAACAGACTGGTTTCCAAGTTTTTGTTTATTGCCTTCAATCCAAAGGGACTGAAGATGAGATAGGAGACTAAATGTTTGTAACCATTTAAAGAAAATGTTTTGAAAATTTAATCTGAAATTACATGCTTGTATATATTTCACAGTTCAACTGCACATGACCTAAGAACAGAAACTCTGAATCATTATCTGGTTTTAAAAAGTTTCAAAAATATTTTTTCAGTGATCTGGAGTTACTTGCATTGAAGAAAGGAAACCATAACAGAAAAATGCAGGAAAAGTCCACAAAAATTGCCCTGCAGCAAAGAGATCATCCTAAATCTTACCTACTGGTAACTGTAATGAGGCAGAATTTAAAAATTAGTTACTTGCTTATAGTATTAAGAAATCCAGAGTAAAGCTGGCACAGTCTACAATAAGACTATGTAGCCTTGGGAAAGAATTTACAATTAAGTATTTTAGTGGTCCTCCACCCCCTTAGATTATGCACACACTTCTTTACTAAAATACCTGCATCATTTCAGAAAAAATTCTATTTACATGTCTGAGTAGCCTGAATAACCAACTGGAACCACAATATTTGAGTGGTATTTATTCAAGCCGTATTACCTGGTTTTACAGGTAGACAGTAGCTCTGAAGCAACAGAACAGTGAATTTAAAGAGGCAGTAGAGAGGTACACAAGCACGAAAACAAAATAATAGGTAACCAGTTCCCCTAGAGGTTTTAATATGTTTTTTATTGCCAACATGAGCTTGAATGAAGAGCTCTCCTGAGCAACTGCCAAGACTGAATCAGTCTGACATGGGAGTGTTAACTTCAGGCAGTATTTGTAGTAACACATGAGAAAAAGAACAGTACCACATGTAACAATAGAGTATTTTTTTCTGCTTTCCTGCAAAATTTATTAACAAAGAGGAGCACTCTCTAAGACATAATTTCTTTACCCGGTGCATTTCTTCCCTTATCTTTGTTTTTACATTGATTACTTCCTTTTGTTTCTCTACCTAGCACAACCTTTTATTATTAATCCTTTTATTACTATTAATCTTTTTTCCCCACACCACTTCCCATTCTGCCACAGTTATCCTACTAAACCAAATTTGATAAGGGTGAAAAAAAGGATGATAGCATCATCAGACCCCATAAATTAATGAAAGGGAAGCTTCAACCAGCCTGCCTCCTACTAGCATAGAGTAGAAGAGAAAAAGGAAGGAAGCCAGTAAACTTCAAATGGCCAAACACCACTGCAAAGGCATCACATCGAGGAGATCATTCTCCCAGTCCAAGTCTGTCCTTACTTATGGCATAGGTTGACATTCAGAAACAGGACCAAGCTTCAGGCAGATCTTGCAACTGTACTTAGTGCTCTGCACTATACACATCCAGACGCCTGTAGAATGTCTTTTGTGGGTATTAGAGAAATACTTTGGTAAGTGTTTTCATAGCTAACACAGTATCTCTGGATCAACAGACATAAAACACGTTTCTCATCACAATTTTTACTATTTTATAAGCTTACAAAATGTAGTAACAATTATTACAGTTCACCTTAGACATTAGCACTGAAAACTTGTTAACAACATGGGTTAGTGACAGTTCTAGACCGTGTATGATTCCGTTAGAATGACTGAAATTTCAAAACTGAATAAAAGAAACAAGACTACTGCTTGAGTAACTAAAATGAAATCTCAAACAAAATTTTTCTAACAATTTTTTCATATATTTCTGATAAAAATTCTAAATACAGTGGACATTAGTAATGTCATAAAAGTATCACTAGTGAAAAATGCTAAAGCAGTTGCAATATCTAGACTCACACTATTTTATATATATAAATATATATATTGTCATCATTAGACACACAAACACACACCCACATACTCACTCTGGTGAGAAGGCATGAACTGTTTATTACAAAATCCAACTCCACTTTTATAGTATTTCTACAAAGGTCAGGGATTGCTCATCCCATTGGTCAAGACAACTGTCCATCAGCTGCCCATATTTCTAAAACAAGAAGGTAAACTACCCTGAATTATGGAAAACATTGCTTCTATTTATAATACCCGTGTGTGAGAACAAACCTAAGAACTATGAACTGTGAGACACACAGAAGGCTGAAAAATCAGGGCAACAATATATAATTTATCTTGTTCTTTTCAACTATCACTATCCATCCAGAAGTGCCATCCTGCTGTAGGACACACTATTGTATACCTAGTCCCAATACTGCCACACTTTTAAAAACCTTGGGTTGGTATTGAAACCGGAGTTCAAGGGAAGGAATACATTACGAAGTGAGTTTCTAGAACACATACAACTAGATATTTAATGCCATGTTCCTGGGGGAAAGAAACCCAACCCCATGTTACATAAGCTTCTGGTCCAGGGGACAGAAGTTCAATTTTTACTTATGCATAGCTCGTTTTTTTTTCCCCTTTGCAATACAAAATAAATTATTCAGATATTTTGTAGCTTTAGAAGACTGATTTTGGTAGCATTAATTTTTCTGGAACTTACTGCTCTATTAACCAGAAACAAGACCAAATTACCGCATAAAAGACTGAAATAGCATTTTAATGTTCCATGTCAATTGTCAGCTCTCACAGGTTTAGAAACACATAGGCATTACCAATGGAAAGGCTGTCTCAGGTTAGGCAAGCTATCATATGAGAGTTTATTATACATCACAAGGAACAGAGACACACAAATGGTATGAATAGAAGTGGGTCAGACTGTGTAAATATAAAGTTAAAACCCTTAAAAAATTCCTGAAATCCATCTGTCATAAGAATGATGACAAAAATTCAGGCTTATATATCCCACACAGTACAACAAAGATGTGCAGGAAGCAATCTGACACAGGGTTCCTGACCTAAGGACCTACCTATTATGAAAGAAAAGAATTATATGTAAAAATAGGACTTCTTGGCTTCTTTACACAGATGAATTTAGAAGAAATAGATCTATAAATCTATAACTAGACTTTTAAGGTTTTCCTAGAAAATGAGAACGGCTCCTTATCAATCAGGAATGATCTATGAGTGCCTTAATCAATCCCACTGGCCAACACAAGGATCCCAGCAGAATCCAAGTCCTGAGAGACTGCACTCCCACAGGCAAAGCAGATGACTGAACAAAGAGCTCACAGAAACCAGGAAAGGAAGATTCCAGAAGGACTAGATCTTACAGCCATGATAAAGACACCAATAATGGGATCAATGCACATCATGGCTGCAAATGCCATACAAAAGGCGAGGAGGAAATGGAGATTACCAGCAGTGCTGAAAGGGAAACAGCTTTAGGAGAGTTTCAGAGGGAAATTAAGAGGACTATGTTGGCCATGTTAAGTTAAATTAACGGAAAGCCATCTTTTACTTTTCATACAGTTACTTGTAACTTAAATTCTTTGAGATAGATTTCTCAGAGATTAATGGATGAAGGGCTACTCTCAGTAAGTTTCAAACTTTCCCTACTTCATGCCTAAAACCAAGCAAAGTTCCTAATGTATTACACTTTTTATTATGAATATTTTGAATACAAAGAAATGAATCAAAATATTATCTGTATTACAATTAATGGGTACATTTTTTATAGCTATATTCTCACTTCTTAAAATGACTTTTAAGTGCTTACTCCATTTATATACCATGAATCAAAATTAAAATGCTGAAACTAAGCCCTTTCTTTTATGCTTATTACACCACAAAATGATACACAAAATTGCCAAATAGCAGTGGATTGTGTATTCATACTAATATATTTCAACCAAAATATAGGAATGATTTATCTGTATTTTATTATTTAAATTAGTTGGTTAACAATGCATGTGTAGTAAATTTTTTTATCCATAATGCAGCATAGCATAGTGTAATGCTAGACAAAAAAGAACTGCTTGTACTCTCCTACACCCCTGGAAATGGCATTTCTCTCTCCTCAGAACTATGTAAGGAATTTTGATAGCTGTCCCCACATTTTAATCACATTGGATGCATATGATCTATGTACGACTAGCAGGTCAGCTCCATCCAATCTAAATCCTATTTTCCTTACAAATGATCAGATTGTGGTCACAGTTGGTATGTTCAACTGTTAAAAATTAACTGAGGCATATAATTATGAAATCGATGATCTTCCTTAAGCTCACCTTTTTCTACCATCAGTATCCTCATAACTTGCATGAAATAGCCACAGTAGCTGAGTGATTGTTCCAGGATCCAAAGCTCAGACACAGAACAGGTGATTGCAACACCCAGCCAGACTGTCCAGAACTGCTGCTCCCTGCATCATCTGTGGCATAAGCACTCAAGTGCCTCAAATATTCATGACCTGCAAGAATTTTTCTTAGACAAAATAGCTAATTTTTAATATTGAACAAGATGTGGAGACATACATATGGCCTGCAGAAGACTACTACTGCTGTAGTGTCATGTGTGCAACTGCTGTAAGAACACCAGATCCAAAAAGCTGTCAAACCTGATGACCAAGACCTCTTCCACTCTTCCAACTGACACAGCTCCTTCCCAGCGGATTGCCTGTGATTACCTGAGGGATGTTGGGCAATGTCACAGGGCAATGTTCTAGGCAGTGCACATTGCCCTTGCTGGGCTGCAACTCATCTTTTGTATCACTAAGCAAAATCATCTGCAAAAAACATGAACTTTCTGACACCTACTTCCCTCCCTCAGCAACCTAAAAATCTTCTATCCTTCTAGGTTACCCCATCAAGGCTACCAGCATCTCATGTAAACTGGACTGTAATTTTTCAGAGAGTAGCACTGCCTGTAACACCTGCTTCTTCTACATGTTTTATTACACACTGCGGTTCAAATACGAAAGCCTAAGAACATTAACAACACTCAACAGTGTACTTGCATCAGAGAGTTATTCTTTTCTAAATAACAGGTACAGAAAAAACAAAATTTCAGAATAGCCAGAACAAGAGCAAAATTGCTCTTAAAAATAGCAATTTTTCAAACCCAGACTACTGGAGAACTAGAATACCCTGAGCAGTGGAACTATGTGGTTAACCTATGGGCTATTTGAAGCAGTGGGAAGTAGTGCATTTGCAACTTGAGACGAACAGCTTCAAAAGAATTGAAGCTGGCGTTGTTTTTGTTTTCTTCAGTAATGAGATATACAGTAAAGCTCTGATTTTTACTTACTTTCAATTATTTAGCAAATAATATTACATTTAACCATGTTTCAATTAAGGAGAATTACTAACTTAGTTATGAATTTAAGGTTTTTTCCTTTTAATCCTAGAAACCAGGAAATAACACCTGCGGTAGCATACGGACATGCAAGTGTTAAAAATAGCATAGTGATACTACCTGGATGAACTGAAGAAGAAAAAGCTTATAGAGTTTGTTTCCACAAACCCTCTCATCATCTTTCAAGTCTGTTTCTGGGTAAAATGAACTATTCAAGTTTGGTAGTTTTTAATTCTAGTATCATAGAACTAAAATATTTTATTAACTTGTTAAAAACATTCCTCTGTTGCAGTATCATGAAATCCACTGCCTACCTATATTGCTCTACCTGTTGTGACTTCTTATCGGTACCTCTATAACGCAAGCAATACTTTAATATACTAATCAACCATGTTCTTCGGGGGAAAAACATCAAACCAAAACCAACATAATGCAAAGCCCTCCAATACTTTAGGCTTTAAAACCCCTGAATCCAACCAATATTTTATAATGCCTGGTATAAATGGGAAAAAAGAAAAGTATTTCATAAATCAAGTGTTTTACCTTTACGTCCAGGGTATACGTTAGGGTAATATTCATAATAAAGATCAGGCTGGTCTAAATTTCCAAATGGTTCAAATTCCATTTCTGCACTTTGGAACAGATTCAGTTTTACCAGCAGTGCTAGTCTCACAAACCACAGCTAAAAATTAATACATATAAAAAAAAGGAAAGACAAGGTCTGTTATTAGCTTCAATCAAAAGGACATCAAATACAATTTCAACTTTTCCTGATAAAAGCTGAGTAAAGAGTTTCCTAGTTACTGAAAGGAATCAGGATTTATATTTACCTGCTCTCTTACATAGTACTTTTCATCAAATCATTAAAACTCAGAGGACCAATGTTTAATTGCTTGTAAAGGTACTCAGATTTTGAAGATGAAGTTTAAAAACTAGCCTGCTTCAAAATTGGAACATCTCCCTTTGAAATGAGTTAGCATGTATGAATTATCAATTTGGTATTCTAACTGCTTTTCCAACTTTATGGTATTCTTAAAATCTTTTGGTGAAACTCCATGAGCTTTATAATCACTAGAGTCAAAAACATGAGTTGTCATCTGGTCACATCTGAATCACTTGCAATATTTTATTAATTTGGATTCTTACCTTCTAAGCAACATGAAACACATTTCTAACATGTGGACTCTTACTACAAACTCACAATCTAGATAGTTCCATGAATTTTAGCAGAGTGAGTCTTTCAAAACAGCAAAACATATTCCATTTTATGAGTGTAAAAACCTTAAAACATATACTCGAGACTGGATTTTCCTTAGAAAAAACTAAGTTTGTTTTAAATGAAGGCATACCTTACATATGCAAACAGAAAAGGTGACTTGCTAAAATAGTTAAATAACCTCAGTTTCTATGTTACAATTAGGAAAAGGAATTTGCTCATGCTAAAAAAAAAATGTCACTATGAATATTGTTGGAAAAAAGTGACAAGGGCATACCTTTAAACATACCTGTAAAGAATCTGTTGTATGGCTAGCAGGCAGTCCGCTTTTTTTATAGCCTTGACCATGTGCAGTTAGAAGCCGCCCACACAAGTCAACTGCTGCCCTCCAGTTTTTACTGCTCTGGGAAGAGGAAAAGAATAAATAGCAAAATCATGAAGTCCCTAAAATGCACAACTGCTTATTTTGCCTGCAGCAGCGACATGTACCCATCAGTAATAATGACAAGGTCAGGAGAGCTGGCCAGTGAGAAGCACAATGTCATTTGTCAAAGCTGCATGTCTAATTAGGCAAAAAGGGAAATCAAGTATTAATATTACCAGACCACTGAAACGGAATTCGGAAAAATTCCATATGGAATTTTAAACTCTAAGCTCTATCATGTTTGATTATATAAATTAATATACTATAACATTCACAATTTTGTTTTCTCTAAAAAAAAAGGAGAAAAAAAATTGCCAGCCAGCCATGTATTATCAACTATATCCAAGTTACTGTATTCAATGCCCATTTTTATCTCACTGACTTCAGTATCTCAGATTATAATCCCTAGTACAGTTCACTTAATTAAAAAAACACTTTAAGCATTGTCCCGGATACAAAATTCCTGTTAATCAAAAACAGAGAACAAGGAAGAATATAATGCATAAATGATAAATTCAGAACAATAACAACTGTTTCACCTATAAAACATAAACATCTGAATTTCCACTGCATGACTCATTTCAAAATACTCTTAAATTTATTTTTTATTCATAGAACAAAACCATTCCTAGTTAGACAAATCAAACTGTACTCTCACACCGTGAATCACTTTTTCAACAGAAATGTCCCAATAATATTTTTGACTTGTATAGTCTGATGCAATAACCTACAACTTAAAACACAGATTAATGCTTCACAGGTTTTAAGTTATCATAGTTTTCTATTATACAGAGGAGTTTTTAAAGAGACATGTATCCAGCAGGTCATTCTAAATTAAATATATCTATTTAGTTATAGTTATTCTTGAAAGTAATTTTTTTCAAATAGTTTTTTAAAACATAAAAAACATATAACTGTAATGGAAAACAATCATGTTGTCTGATGAAATGTAAAGGAATAAAATATATTTATATTGGTTCTTGCAAAGTTCAGATACTAATCCTGAATTTGCATTTTATTAATTTCTCTCTAATGTTTTAGAAACCACATTGATACATCAAACAGTCACATTGAAAAACCAGTAGTAACAACTGAAGAGTTTTCCTACTTTCTGGCCTCCATTTTGCGATCACACAGGCGGAAACAGGCCCCTACAGAGATCACCATACACTAACCACCTCACCTCTCCCCTCTGCATTGTCAAATGACAGATAAAGTTGAGTTCCACTGGAAATGCAAAAGTTGGCTGACAGCAAGACCATGAAACAGCATGGCAGACTCTAAGCCATCTACACTCTTATGGAAGAGCAGGAATTGGTAATGTATTATAACATCCTTCAACATCTACCTGTAACAACTTAGAAAAGCAGAAAGACACTGACATGGATTACCTGAAAGTCATTCGTCTCCTGGAGAGACAAACAAAATTTTCATCCTTAGAACAGGAGCAAACACTGACTCTAAAACTGTTCAACTTTTCTTCCAAAATGTGAGTTAGGATCAAAAAATAATAATGGATAACTTATGACCAACTTAGTTGCTACAGTCTTTTAAATTCTATTTCAGGCATGGACAAAAAATACTTTATCAAACAAAACAGCCAAGAGAAGAAAGTCTGACAATTATTGTGAAAACAGTCTTTGCTAGAAAATGAAAAACAGCATTTGCAATGATTTCAAAATTAGAGCTGCCTGCTGGTCATGAAGCATAATTCTCTGTGGAAGCTCAATAGCAGTACAAATTAATTTGACATTAACTGGATACATTATTGTCTCAGGCAAATTGCACCAGACTTAAGAGTTGCCAGTCCACCAGAAGTCTTTATCCATTTCAAACATCCCTCAAAATCCTGCAGGTAACTATGCTTCCTATGGTTTACAATCCCACAGTTCTAAAAATAAGGTTCCTTATACCTGAATTTTGTTTGTAAGTCGTAAAGTAGAGACCCAAAGCAAATATGGACACTACAGCTTCAGATACAGCATAAAAAATATTGAAGAACATTCTCAAAGACAAAAATCATTATTCTGTGATGATCAGGGTCTGGTTTTCTAGCTGTAATTATGCGGAAACTCTAATTTCTCTAAGAAAAAATACTGTCAACCAAATACTATTGCTAAATAGTTCATTAACACAGCAGCAGCCTGGAAGAAGAAAACTTCGCTCCACACAATGTTAGTATCATCTTTCCACCCCCCGCAAAAGTATGGAGCTGTTTCTTTTAATGAAAGCCACCAGCTTGCATGATTTCTGTACTTTTTAAACACTTAGACTTAATGTTTATCTAGTGAAAGGACTTTTTTAAAATCCATATACATAACCAAAAATTAAAAACGCAAACCATCTCAGTACTGACTGCTGTACACACATCAAAGCTAGGCCAAGCAGATCAGCCACCCAACAGACAATGCATCATTCCTGGCAGAAGTCCTCTGTTCTTCGAAAAAACCCAGAAATCCTGGGGGGGGTTTACATACGGGCAGGGAAACTGCATAGTAAAACAAATTTCAAATGTAATTCTTCTGTCAAGCAAAGGGAGGCAGACTGGACATCTACAGAAAATGTGTTCAATGATGAAAAGGGAACTCCTCTGATACACAAGGAAAATTTATAACATTATTCAGTCTCTCAGGAGAGCCATTGAAATTTTATTCAGTAAATAGCTGCATCTTAGTACAGAAAAGCAACCTCTTCCCAAAAGCACACATTTACAGTTTGTGCTACCCCCACCTCTCAAATCAGCTATAAAAATGTAGGAAATTGCTCACTGATTTAGAAACAAAAGAACAATCCCCTCCCCTATTTTTAAGGGTAATTTATAACTTATTAAAGTGCATACGTATATTATACCACTGTATCCGGGTTTGTTGTATTTGAAAATATATGCAAAAACACAACATTTCTCATGTCCAAAGTAATAGTATATGACTTTTCAAAAACAGACTCAAAGGGAGTCATTAACTCTACATGTAACACCATTAAAGTGATTAAAATGTCCTCCTCCACTAGCTATGACATGCTTCTCCCCTGTAAATTACATTGGTAGAGCACTTACACATCAGTTAAGGAAATGTGGCTAGTAACCCTTTCTTGGTCTAGCAGCTTGAAGAAATGATTCCATATTTAGAAGAAATATTACATATTTAGAGAGCCAAGATACAGCAGTCTTTTTTTAAGTATGATAATCACGAAATACTGGATTTTCCTCTGGCTGCAGGCACCTTACAACTGAAAACATCAGAGGGGCCTCTGCTAAGCAAGATTGTGCCATTTGCTCAACTCGGTAAAAAATTAGTCTAAAATATGGAACAATAAGAACATAATTGCAGCTTGCACCTTGTATTTGCTGCTGTAAAACAAAAGCAACATTGTGACAAGATCTTGCTTACATTTATTTGCTCAAGGTGTTAATGCATGTTCCTATGCCATATCGATAAAACTTCTTAGAAATTGAAAACCCAGATGTTCTGTTGACAGTTAAAAAGTATAAAAACTTACCCACTAAAGATGTATAACTCTATTCACAAGTTATTATAGAATTATTGTGCAGAACTGCTCCAGCAGATCCATATCTCTTTAAAACCCTCAAGCTGTAAAACTAATTCACCTACACCACCTCCACACTGTTTTGCTACCAGTAGAGCATTTCCAATTCACTGCTGTCCATCCCATAGAAGAAACTGAAAATGTGAAAGTACAGTTGTTCAATAAACCATCTTTGGCTTACTGGCAAAAATCTCATTCAAATTATCAAGAGACTAAATTGATGCTGAACAATTTTCTTAGCCAAATTTAACTAATTGAATCCAGTTCCTGGTGAAAAACTATTTGTTTTCAACACAGTGATACTGCTGGTGGTCTCATCAGAAAGGGTGCATCTTTGGAAGTTCAGCTTACCAACTTCTTAATAAATATTGTTTTCTGACAATTAATTGTACTTAAGGAAGCTGTTGCAGACTGTGCTATGATTCCCCCCAAAAGAACATCAGTCTCCAACGAGCACTAACTGCATCTTACCCACGGAAGTGTTTCTACTTAAATGTTTGTTACTGGAATTTTTACAGAAATGTGAGAAGGTAGTACTTGAGAATGCACACTGGAAACTGCCCAATATAAGGTATTCCTTTGTGGCCCCGGTTAAAAGAGGTGGTATCTTCATTTGTAGATGTAATCTAGGAGGTGGTACTGTCAATATGTAAGGGCCGCATCACTAAACAGGGATCAGATGATTTATAATACCAGAACAATAGAAAAGGTAAAACACAAGGCAAGTCATGTAATTTACAATGTTATGTGCTCAGTTCTGAGCAGTGATAACAAAAAGATGTTAGCTTCAATTGGGAGAAAGTCTGAGAAGAGCTCCAAAGATGATTATGAAGGCATCCATGACAAGATGACTAGAGAAGGGTTATTTTTTCCTTTAAAAAGAAAATCTGAGAAGTGGAAATGCCGTGACTGTCTACTCATACAAAGCAGCAGGGGAGAAAAAGCAAATATTAAGGAAAAAAATGACTTAAAAAGCAACATCAGACCAAAACACTTAAATTATTGTAAACAACTTTAGCTTTGATTAGAAAAAAGATTTTGAGGAAGGACTGATTAGAATGCCTTTGATTTACAACCAAAGGAATGAAGTTCTGGAATAACCTTTCAAAGTAGAAGCAGTGTATCTGTATTTATTAAAGCAGCCAAATAAGCTAACAGAATTAATCATATGGTAGAATAGAGAATTTTCGGAACTGAAGCTGAAGACTGTGGTTTGAAGATTTGGTATACTGGAGAATATATTTTTCCATCCACGCAGGACTAAAACAGTAACCAGATATTAAGAAAGCAGTTTCCTCTGAAGCAGACAGGCTTAGAATACTGTTTTTATTTTTTGCCTTTTTTTTTTTTTGTCCTCATAATACAATGGAGTTTGCCCAGGAACATCTGAGAATTTTATCCTAAAAAATTTCTTTGTAACAGGACTAAACACTCACTTTTGGTTTCAGCTGTCACTAGTGTCCTCCTACAGCATGTGATAATTGTTGGGACTTTTAGATGGAAACCCATCTAAATTTAGCTTGTGATCAGGGACAGTATTATTAGGTCTCTATTAACTTAAGAGTTCAGACAATTCACATATAAACACTTACATAGTAGGTATCAGTCTGCAGGTGAAATTTATCCTAATTCTAAGCATCTCCTTTCTGTACTGCAGATGCATTCAAAATACACTCTTCTAAGTTGCTGCAAGGGATTGCATTGGGCGACAAAAAATCTTGTATTCATGTGCAGTATGAAAGGATACCACATAGCTAAGGAAAAAAATCTCTTTATGGAAACTGCACTGCAATATTCCCAATATTCCCCAGTTTTTAACCAGATCTTAATATAAATACTGCCAGTAAGTTGTCCTTTGCATTAGAATATTTATTCACTGAACATATTTAGTCAGGAATTCACTCATGAACAAAGTAAAATTTGAGACTAGTAACAGAGTACTTATTATATGTCATTCTGGCCTATTACGTATGTAAAAAGCATATCTCTTTTTAGCTAATATCATCTAGCATTGATTTTAATGTTTTTAAGTCTGAAATCCCCTTAACTTTATAGACTATAGTCAATCAGAAATAAATTTTTCAGATTTAGACTTTAAGAAGAAATGTAATGTTTGCAAGGGAACAAAAAAAAAAAGACCAGTTAAATCTCATAAAAAGAAATCAGTTCTACAAATGAAACTGAGGAAGTTATTTTGCATACTCAAAACCAATGAACAGCAGAAGATTGAAAGCCTTGAAAACCAAAGAACATTCTGACTTCTACCTGAATGGTTTCTATTTTATAAAAAAACCCACCCTTCTAAATAAGGCAAGGGTTTTTTTAAAAACCCATAAGTAACACAAGTGTGCTATACATATGTGCCATAAGTAACAAAAAATCCTACAGTTGCAGACTGCCTCCTAGCTTTACTGCTGTGGGCCTAAAATCTTTACCACTACTCTTCTGAAGCTTAAGAGGATGCTGAAAGCAAAAACAGTATCAGCAGCAGCACTGTGATTAAGGTACAAGATGGTCTCCAGCATAAAAGAACATCTTGCATAGACACTGCTACCAGGATAAATAGAAAAGCATTTCCCACTCATCAAAAATTCTCTTCTGGAAGATGGAACGTAAGTGTGAAACAAAAAGCTTTTCCTGCTTAAGACACTGATGAGTACAAGACTTTTGCATAAGATTTTTTTCCCTTATCAAGTCAAGCAAAACTTTGAGATAAACAGAAAAACGTGTCTAGGACGGAGATCACAATCTGTTTTTTCATGTTTAGTTTCTAAAATTACCTCTGAATTCCTTTAACAGTGCTTGCTGATACCTCCTAGAGTATACCTAGCATGACGAAAACATTGTCTCTTTTGGAGCTTAGCATGTAAATTAAATTTAAATTTAATTAAATTAAAAGATGTTAAATACCAAATACAGCCTGTCCTGGTAATTCCTCACTACTTTTTCTCAGTATTTTTTCAAACATTTTTTCAAAAATAAAATAAATCCAACACATCTTGTTATGTCATCAAATTAAGTAAGGTTCAGTCATGTAACAGTAATGAATTTTATACAGGAACACAATGGTTAAAGGAACAAGGCGAGGTTTACAAGGCAGCTAGATGCAACTATTTTCAGAATAGAATTATTTATATTAATGAAAGGATTAAGTTAAACTTTCCTCTGGAAGTAATTTTCTTCTGCACTGAAGTAAAAAATTAAGCAGTTGAAATTATCATACCAGTTTGGCTTCCCATTTACAACTTCTATGTCTTTTTGTAAAACACTCAGGTGAAAACATAAAACACATACGTGAGTGAACAAAAACATGATTAAGATCTGTGCTGCAACCATTTGTATTACATAAAAACTCACAGTCACTTGAAATAATTTTTTTGTAACTTTTGCATTTAAAAAAATGTTTACTATGTGATTGAAACCCAAACAGTTAAACAAACCGCTGAGTCATTCCCCTTAAACACTACTGTAGTCTGGCTAGTTCTATTGAAGGATCAGGAATAGACTAATACATAGATTTTTTTTCCAGTTTTTCCTCAGTCAGTTGCTCCCAATTATCTTGAGAGAAACACAATATTAAATATATATTATATGATGATTGTTACTTACAATTAGCTGCTTCAAGCCTACAAATGACTGCTCTACAGAGTTGGCATTTAAAACTTGTCTCTTCACTGCAGCCTGCTCCCCCAGGAAGCGAAGCATTAGGTCTTTTACTGCATCTCCCTTGGTGTTCATGGAGCATAAAAAGAAAACACATAACAAGACTATTTAAAACATTATTTCAGTAAAATAAAATGTAGAATTAAAACTGAGCAAGAGTTCTTTCCTCTAGAGAAATACAGATTTTCCAGTATGTTACGTGTGAAATGAAGATAACTGCATGTGTATATACAGCATTGGAATGGAAACTTCTACATTAACTCCACATAATCTCCTGTATTTTCTTTTCCATGTATAGGTTTCAGCTAGCATTGACACATTCATGATTTATTTGCTTCTTATGCTATTATCATTCACAGATCTTACGAAATACTCCTCAAAGATCTTATAAAAACCAGAAAGTTTTATAGGTTTTTGTAATGTATGTTAACATTGAAAGGTGCAATCTACTGATCAAAGATAAACATGCACACAGTAAGTTAGCCTTAAATATCCACAGAAAATAAACTTTGAGAGATCATTCACCAAAGTACACAGCAAGCCTTCAACAAGTGTTTTAAATTTCAAAAGAACTAGCTGCAGGCATCAGTCAGAGGAACTGGGCTATATGAGCTGAACAGCTTTTTGCCTAAGAGGAGAGTGATCTGCATATAATAACAGAAGAGCTCAGCTATGACAAAGACAATTGACATGAAGTGTTTCTACTTTCCAGCGAGGGAAAATATTCTGTGAGTTCAGTTTCTTAAGGAATGAGAACAACTGTTTCACTACATGGAAAATTTTTACCTCTAATGATGTCACTTATCTATGAACAAACTACATATCTGCCTCTCCGACAGAAGAGCCCAAAGAATTAAGAAAAGACAATGTATGCAAAATGACATAAATACAGAAGAATTTTTAATTCCCCCTAACAGTACTTTGGATCCAACAGTCTTTTGGTGTAGGAAACAGTACAAATGAACGTAACGGAACAAAGGACAATGACAGAAGAGAGCAACTCATAAAAAAGACATCATGGAAAGAGCATAAAAAGCAGCACTCAGATTTGTTCTGACACATGGAGAACACTGGTACAGACAATCTTTACCGAATGTAAAACCACTACACATACACAACCCAAGATAAGTTTAAAAAACAATGTGTTTTAAAGGACTGTCTAAAAGCAGCATGCAGCTGAAATAAAAATCATTCAGTATTTTTCTTGGTGTGATTTATTGATGTAAGACTTGTCTTACAATACAGTTGCTGAGCAAGCAGTGCAAAAAATAAAGTCCCAAGCTCGTCAATACATGTCCTTCCCTGAAGCACACCTAGAGTTCACTCACTGCAAATGTATTTTTCAACCAAACTCTCTGTCCACTGCATGTAGCTTGGTTTAACATCTTGCATTAACATTCAGCATTAGCAAACTATTCATACCGAAGCTGTAACAACCCTTGTTGGAAGCTATTTTAACATTGAAAACATGCCTCCCACAATGTTTCAATTGACCTTTCAAGCACTCTACAATTTCAGTTTCAGTTAAATACACAATTTGCAATACTATGGAACAATTACGCGGAACTAGGGGATGTCAAATCAGTCAAGGCATGCACTCAGGCCACAGAAAAGCAGTAATTGAAAGTGAGGAAAGTTTTCTAAACATAAAGCACTTCAAAACTTGTCCTGGGGACAAGTCTAGGAGACTCTTATAAATTACAATCAATGAAGAAAGCAGTAGGATTTCCTTTAATTCCATTGATGATTTTACATCGGGTCTTTCGTAGAATACATCACATGGACATTGTCAAACATCTTCCCTTCAATTATGTACTAAATGGTGGACCTGCATATTTGCACATGTCCAGATTCAGGGAATCATCAGCAGAAACAAGCCTTTAATCCCTGAGTGGGCTGAGGAAGGTGAAAGAGAACTATTGCAAAAAAGGAAGCTTGCAAAAAGGAGACCACCATCCTTGGAGATTGCAGAAGGGATCACTCCACCGATCTAACTGATTACCGGTCAGGAGAAGAAGAGTACACATTAGAATAACTCATCACAGTCTAAGGGATATTTCGGGCACAACTGGAGGAGGAATAGCTTCCTGTTACAGTGGTTTCTTTCATGCTAATTACCTGGGTGTAATTATAACAAACTAATGTTTGAAGATAAAGCAAACCCAAGAAGCTGCAGCAGTGTGGCATATGTCTAAACTGGTATTTATTGCTTGTGACAGAAACCCAAGATTTTTCAGACAATTCATCTATAAATCTGGACCTGATTCACTCTAGAAACTCTTCTGATAGCTCCTGTAGATTGGGAAGTTACTGCAGACTGATCTCTGCCTGTATTTGACTACTGACTGATGGTCTTTGTTATGCATAATTAAGGATTAAAGTATCCAAACCCGCAACACCATCTATCTACACAACAATTCCATTATCCAGATTCATCACTATCAAAGAGTAGGATTAGCCTGTTTCAATAAAAAAAACCAAAACATGATGGTTAGCCAGGCTGAGCAGCCAGGATAAAACCACTTCATGAGAAATCCTGAATAGCTGTAAGATTTCCCAAATTCTGAAAAAAATGTTTTACGCCTTCTCACCTGTTAGAAATTAATAGATGACAAAAAATTACTTTTCACTACTATGCTGTTTGTTTTGTGATCTCCTTTAGTCTTTTAATTTTGGGGTTATCCCTTCCCAGTATCCTGCTACAGCACTCAATCTTTCTTAGCAGTTACACCTTTCCATTGCTCAGGGAAGACAGAAATGATGCCATTTCAGTCAGTGTTAACATTACTGAGACCACTGTGAACATGAGTGAAATTATTTCCCACTCGATTGCAACAGGGAATTCCACAAACAAAGCTGTCTGCTCTTCCACTCTGTAGCACAGCTTACAGTGTGTGTATATATTCCAAATGTGAGTATTATCTTACTAACGCAGAAGATCAGAAATAAAGAACTTAAAAATACAAATAGCTTTGGCTTCTACAAAAACTGTCAACACCAGTTTTCAATGTAGCAAACAAATGTCACTGAATAAATGAGATCTGGTTTTAGCCTCTTCCCGTATAAGGCAGCAGTGACACTGCATTTCCTAATTAGGACTGAAGTAATACACACAAGGTGACCATCGGCAATAATATGAAGCACTTTGATATACAGATTATTGGACAGCTCTTCTACAGCATATCTGAAATATAATCATAGAAGAAGATACAGAAATAGACTCTTACCTGGATATTATCGAATTTTAATCCAGGCATAGTGAGATTCTCTTTATCTATGAACACAGTGCTGTATTGTTGTGTGGCAACTGAAATGAGAACATTTCTTGTCTCCTCACTAGGAATCCAAGCATCATTTCTTCTATCTAGTTCACTCATATTTAAGGCGGTGGCAAATGGGTCATCACTCCTAGCAAAAACAGCTTGGATTTGTGAGAATGGCTTGGGGGATTGAGTTATTTCTAGAGATGATGGGGGACCACCTGCTTCAGGTCTCCCATTTTGCACAGGGAAAGTAGGGTTGGACAAAGAACCATCTCCACCATTAGAAAGAGAGGACATCTGTTCTGGAATTGAAGAGCTTGCATTGGGATTACTAACAGAAATAAAATTGGATGTAGTAAATGAATCAAAAAAATCAGAAGCTAAAGTATTAGTGTTAACAGTGTCACCAAAAAACTTGCTTAGACTGGGACTTGGTTGAACCACCTGTGGATTAGACTTCACTGGAGTCTCTATTATACTACTAAAACTGGGAGATTTCACCATCTGAGGCTCAAACCCGTCAGGTAAGAACAGCTGTGGTTGGGAACTAGCACTGTTTGCTTGGCTGAAGATGGTGCACACGGGAATGGGCTCAGCCTCAGAAGATGGTTTGGTAGCACTGGGTGACAATATTTGGTCCTCACGTGTGCTTTCATCAATACTATTTGGTTTTGTTTCAACGGGAACATTGTTTTCCAACTTTGGTTCCTCCTTCACTGCTTCCTGAATTGATTCATTTAAAGATGCCTGATCATCTGTTCCAATCTCAGAAATGTCTTTAGGAGTTTCTTCATGCTCAGTTTCACTCTCATTACTTAAAAACTCTTCTTTATCCACTTCTGTTTGTGTTTTTTGATTATCTTTAGCTTCCATTTGGTCTACAATCTCCTGAAGACAACCAAGTTCACCTGTGTCATCTTCACTGTTGTTTGGAGAATCTGAAATAATGACACTCTCCATCATTTGCTCATTAAGTTTATCTACAAAATTATTTGAATCCTCTGATACAGTTTCATTCCCCTCAGACTCAAATTCATCTCCACCAAGATCAATGGTTTCCTCATGAAAGAGAATTTCTTCCTGAGTTTTCTGCTGAACTATGTCTCTGCTGTCATCTTCATCTGAGGTGCTCTTTGCATCCTTAGCACTGCTTTCATTATTCTCCATAGTAACTGGAAAAAGAGAAGCCCCCACCGAAACAAGAATTAAGTTTTATTCCTTGCATATTGCTCAGGTGTCACAGTGAAACTCCTAAGTATCATACAAATAGTGAAATTCTTGCTTTAAAAACATAGTAATTTCACTATTTCACATCTTCCCTTTGACATTTTTCATTTAACATCTAATCACAGAATTAATTATTAAAATATTTTCTCTTTATCTTTTTTGCAAGTCGTAAAATTATTGAGATTGAAGACCAAATGCCTCCCACTAAACACACATGAAACAATACCATAGACTCGTATCAGAGAATGGTTTGGGTTGGAAGGGGACCTTGCATGATCATCTGATTCCAAACCCCCTACCACGAGCACGGGCACTTTCCACAAGACCAGGCTGCTNGGAGGACGACGCGCCTGTGATTTACGGGCTGGAGTTCCAGGTGAGCGAGAGGGGGGGGTTAAGGGAAGGTTGGCAGGTGCCGGTCCTGCCTTCGGGAAGGCGCTGGCCGCGGGGTCGGGTGTGTGTAGTGTGGCAGAGGAGAGCCCGCCCGGGGGAGGTCGGCATCCTCCCTCCCTCCTTCCTCCCGCAGCCGGGACCGGGCTTTGGGCAGCCGCGCTGGGGTGCTTAAGGGCGGCTGGCCAGAGGCCGGGAATCGTTCCCCGCTCCAAAAGGCGCTGTTTGCAGGGCGGCTGCCGGGCCCGGCCCTCCCGGCCCCTTCTCCCCGTGGGGCCTGGGGAGTCCTGCCCGGTCAGCGCTCCCTGCTCTGCCTCTGCAAAAGGCTTTGCCTGGCGCTGGAGGGTACGAAAGTACTGTCAAAGACATCCTTGATTCTGCCTTGTCAGAAAAAAAAAAAAAAAAAATTGCTTTTCTCAGCAAAAA
>WBMY01009316.1:202578-236219 GCA_013397315.1 Donacobius atricapilla
AAAAAAAAAAAAAAAATTGCTTTTCTGAGAAAAGAGCATGAAACTGTTTCCAGTAAGTTTCATAAAATTTCAATGAATTTTAGGCTGGTTATATCCCACCATAAGTCTGCCAGAACTTACTGGGACCTCCCTGTGAGGTCTATGTACGTGCATTCGTCCCATGGGACAAATCTGCTCATTTCATCGGTATTTTATGGCTATAAGGAGATAGGACTGTGTATTTTAGAAACTTACTGATGATCTTAGAGGAACACAGGTGTTGTGTTTAATGAGGTTTCTGTAAGTTCTGGGAAAGCAGGGTGAGAGGGACTCTAATTGATTCATTCTTCACCTAAGGACTTTACTTAGCTGTTATGTGTTGTCTTTGGCAGTGGCTCACTTATCATCACTAGCCATTATAGTAGTAATACCTGCAGAAGAAAACCAGGACCTCCTGGCATTCATTCTACAGTAGATGTAGTAATATAAATATATCTACACATGCACCTTTTTTTTTTTCTTTTGGCACCTTTGGTAAAGTGTTAATGAAAAGTAATCTACAAAGGTTCTTTGTAGCAAATGTCCCGCATAATGAATAGTGTGCTCCCTAGTCCTGACTATACCAGTACATTTCATTAGCAAATTTTGTATTTGTTTGGTTTTCTTCTTGTATAGGAGCTGTTACATAATATTCACCTGCACTAAATGTTGAATGTCCTGAAATCTGCTTAAGTCTGATTGTATGCTGTCTGCTTTGTGTGATAGTATTTTGTGATTGGCTTGAGATGGCTGTTACTTGTACTTCAAAATTAATGAACCTTTTACTTAAATCTCTTTGGCAGAAGAGAATATATATCATATACTTAATAAAATTCATTGCTCATTTCTAGTAAGTCACATAAAATCCATCTTCCAGGAATTTGGGTAAGCTAGTGTGTGTTGTCTGGGACCTCCATGGACGTGTGTATCCTGCCCCCTCCCCTACCATGTATCTCCTACAGATGACTTCTCTCCTGTGAAGTATTTAACTTGTGGGAGTTGTCTGCCAGGAGGATAAAGCAAAAGGATGAATAACGTGGCTGTAACAAAAGGAGATTGCTGGTAATACAGATCAATTAGGGAGAGAGTGAGGAGAGAAGAGATGATTTATGTATAAGTCAGAAAGGGAGCGTAGATATGAAGGCTCTGTTGCTGATCTCCATTAAGTCCCAGTGTGGCCTTAAAGCAAATTGCATCTCTGTGCTTTTTGAAAATGGAGACGCTAATATAGAAACTTAAACCTAAAACTGATCTGGTTTTTCCAGCTTCCATGTCCAGGTCTTGTAGGAAAGATTATTATTTTTTTTTAGATGTTGTTTCTTCTGTGTTGATAATTATTGTTTGTTGTATCATCACAATTACTGCATTTTGTCTGATAGCATCTCTTCAGACTAATTTTTCAGCCAAATTTTAAAAATTTTGGCTTTGCTTCCTGTGTTTGGGCTCCAGCAGTCAGTGAAAGTCCGTCTTTGGCCACTGATGGAGAAAGTGTAGTCATGTAGATGTGCTTTTCATCTGACCTAATGTGACCATGTTTATAGGAACTTAAAGCTGACTCCTCCTAGGTGCTATCCACCAACTAACTTAAAATTATTTCTGCATGGTTTCTGTTTGTTTCTATGTACAGAATGTGTCCTGATGTATTGGCATACATAAGGTACCTTAGAATAATGAACAAATACATTCTTCTCTTTTTTGATCTCTTGGGTGTGTCTGTGAGTGATATGAACATTTTGCAGACGTGCAAATTATGTGTGAATTTTAGGATGTATAACTCTTCTTGTGACTTAAAAATACTATCTCAGCATAGTTGCCCTGATTGTCTGACTATAGTGAAAATGAGGAGGTTACAGTGAAAATGTGAGATACTGCTTGAATTAAGGTACTGAGTGATGTGACTGTGGCTTATGATGATGCATACAAGGCAACAGCAGCAGCTGCAGAGCATTTCAATATCAAGGTGGTTCTTCTAAAAGTAATCTTCTAGAAATAATGAATATCCTCAATTATAAGAATGTGATGAATGAGGTCCCAGGAATATCACTAAGTGCTGATTTTTGTCAGTGAAATTATGTTGTTCTTGTCCTGTGTAGAGTTGACCTGGGCTTTACTCTCTAACCTAAAATATATGGTAGGTCTTACCCCATATTGAATTTGCTTTCATTTTCAGGGAGTTGCAATTTTCCCCATGTTTTTCCTGAAGGTTTAAACAGTGACGTTTTGAGCAAGTGTGAAAGCACCACTGAACATCTCAAAATACTGGTTTTGCCTTAGGTTAAGGTTGACTGGATAACATTTATAGCCCTGGAAGTGAGCAATGGGGAGAGGTGCTTTCTGGGGTAGGTATTTGGCTCAAGCCTACATCTTGCCTGTTTAAAAGCATGCAGAAGCCAGCCAGCATCATGAGATGAGGGAAGGGGAACATGACTTATGCCAGAGAGTGATCATTTTGGAGCTTGTGTTTGGCCCATTTAATGGCTCTTGGGGATGCCACAACACTGAGCTGAATTTCAGCATGCTGGGTACTCGCACTGTATGTTTCATGTCAAAAGTACATAGGAGGACAATGAGCAGGAGGCAAGGACAGCAGAAAGGTGCTGGGCTGAGCACAGGGCTGCACTGCCTGCCCACAGGCAGCTCCAGCAGCACCCTGAGATAGGGTCTGGCTGAAGCAGGCTTGAAAAAAGTGCACTGATGCTTTGATAGTGTTCTGCATTGTGGTCATCCTGCTTCTTGCATATGTGATACTAGACCCATTTTGTGTTGTCTGTTAGTTGTTAACAGGTTTTATGAATCTGAACGGACACTTGATTTTTAGGACTTGCCTGCTTGCAGGGATAAGATGAAGCTTAATTTCCCTAAAGCCAAATGTGTTTTCTTAGAGTAAGAAACTTAAAGCAAAATTCCAACTGAAATTGGTCACAGATCTGTAATCTATGTGTGTACACCTATTGTCATCAGCCTGTATGGAGGATAGCTCAGCTGATTACCTGTGATGGAGTAAAAGCCAGGTGTAGATTTTCTAGAAGTGGTTGAAGGGGTCTTCCTTGGGAAATGTGTCACTTGTGAGCTACCCAGGGAAAGCTGTGCTGGCTTTCAGACTTGGCTCTCTTCCCAGTAAGGGAGTGCAGAGCCTGTAGCTCCTACTGGCAGTGGTGTTCTTTTCCCTGGGGGAAGCTTTTGTGGCCTCCTGTGGGTTCAGATAGAGTGGCCTAAGCAGAACATACTTAATAATTTTAGTCCAGCTTTAGCAATGTCTTTGGGTGATTTACTTTGAAAATTGAATCAGTTTAAGAAACTGCATAATAATGTCTTACTAAAATTCTTAGCTTTTGTGTCAGTTCTCTTTCTTGTCTAAGATTACTTGCCTCATGAGTGCCAATCCTGTACATTTTAAACCTTTGTGGTTTAAAGTGTTACTGGAGGAACAAAAGTAGCTAAGTGGCATAGCTCTTTTAACTAATCCCCCAAAGATCTTCATCATGCATGAAGTGGAACAGTTGGAAAGTATTTTTTAGGACCCTTAAGCAATTAGTAGGGTTTTTCTAATATTAGGTATGGTACAGAATAACGACGATATAGAGATACAGTTAAGTGAACTTGAAGGAACTTCTACATGATGATTGTTACCTTTGTGACAAATAAATGAGTTTTCTGAGGATGATTTTGCTTTGCAGGTCTTTGTGTGATGTGAGGGTTTACAGAATCTGTCAGTCTTTGGAATAGGGTCAATACACTAAATACATCAGTGGTGGGAATTCTTGTGCTGTGGAAGTCTTGAGGAAAGCAGATGTCTGAGAGCATTGGAGGTCACCTGGGCATGTGTGCTGCCAACCTTTTCAGTCATAGCCACTGCAGCTTATTACAGCCCCTGAGAGAGTCTCCTACTGTGGTGGGAGAAACAAGACTGTCTTACCTAAGTAAAAATCAAAGTGTACTTACTTGAAAATTGAAATTGTGCCAGAAGGCAAAAATAACATTCATGACATTGGCAGCCTGGGGCTTGTCTGGAACTTGTATTCTGCCTCCAGTATGAGGCATCAGCAAATGCAGCTCCTCACCCCAAGTAGCAGTGCACTAATCCGGGTTTTCAGCATAAGCAGATGGTCAAAGAACTTTAAATTCAGATTTAGGGATTTCAAGCCAAATACTATATCCTTACATTTTGCATTGCAAGTTCAAGGTTTATTAGTACAGATTATTGTATGAATTTCAAATGACGCCTGGTTTACAGAATATTTTTTGATTGTCTGAAATGTAATACAAATATTCAAATGTTGGGGTCTGTTTTTTTTCCTGTTTGTTAATACCAAACCAGTGCAATGCATCAGCACAACAACATATGTATTGAACAAATACTTTTTTGTTTGTCTATTAATGCCCTAAATGGTAACAGCCAAAGTAACAATACAAATGAACAAAAAACCCAATCAAAACTTTGTGCACTTGGCTGGTATTTCAAAAGATGTTGAGGAGTGAAAGTTTTTCAGAAGAAATTACAAAAAAAGTGTAGAGAATCAGTGCACTGATATTCCATAATGCATTTAGTTTTAAACCAACCTTTTGAGGTTTGTCATTGTGTTCTTCTGGATCATCTCTTCGAGTTGTCAGGTGCAATAGACTGAATTCTACTTCTTTTTATCCAAGGTTTTTATTATTCTGCAGGTAGTCTAAATTGTCAAGGGCAAGGTAGAAGGTGATCTTTGCCCAGCATCACAATGAGCATGGTGTAGGCATAGGCATGATGCCCAGTCTCCAGTTAGTCTGACCTGCATTCTGCTGTAATGATTGTTGTTTGTTTTGCTTTAACTTGATACTGCTGTCTGTCATGCATGTGTTCTAGAGTTTTAACTGTTCTTTGCATGTCTATTTATTGTAGTGAATTCGTAGTTCAGTTATTGTCCTGTTTTGTAGAACTGCTTGCTTTAAACTATGCATGTTTCCTCATAAGGCTATTGATGAATATGAAATTTGGACATGTACCCAAAAAGTTCTTTGTGGTTCACAATGCTTTCAACTTTGTTTGCTAATATTTTTTCCTACAGTTAGGCCTTCTTTAAAAATGAAACGATGTAATTGCATGGATTGTTGCATTGTCTAGCGCTATCAGAGGGGATGGTGGCAGCATGTGTAAGGATTGCTTGTTTTCTTGCTGCTTGTGTCTTTCAGATGTGTGTTCTGGTTATTTTCTAAGCATTATGGCAGGCATCTAAGCATTCTAAGCATTTTTAGTAAGCAGTAGTTGAATACCTTGGGTAGATTCATAAAATGGTTTGAGTTGGAACAGGCCTTAAAGATTCTCCAGTTCCAACCCCTCCTTGCCGTACCTTCCACCAGACCAGGTTATTCAGAGCTCCATCCAGCTGGGTCTTGAACTCCGGGGACAGGGAGTCCACAACCTTTCTGGGAAACCTGTTCAGTGCCCTACCACTCTCACAGTAAAGAAATTGTTTTTTATTATCTAATCTAACCTGCCATTCTTCAGCTTAAGGCCATTGTCCCTTCTGCTATCACTGTGTGCCCTTGTGAAAAGTCCCTTTACACACAAGCCCAGTAGTAAACCCTTTTTGGGCTAAATACAGTTTTGTGTTCTGTGGGTGCAGACTTAGAAAAATAATAATTTCCATTGGTTTAGATGAATCAATATTCATTTTACTACACTTTTTTTCTTATTTTCTATCTATGATCTGCAGTCATAAAGCAGGATGCTTTATGAAAGACTAAATTTGCAACCTGCTCTGAGGTTACAGTACAAGATGACAAAGTTAAGGCACTTTACTTGATCTTGACAGCTCTCCAGATTCAGCTGTATTGTTCATTACAAGGATCACTCGGTGTCTTCATCTGTTGAAAGAACTTTTTTTTTTCTCTCAAAGTAACTCAGAGTAGACAAAATTAGACAAATCTTTGCGCAGGAGACAAGTGAGAGTCGATTGTGCTGATATTGATATTATGAATCAGACTCTTCCAGGTTTATGAAGTCTTGATGAGTTTGAACTTTGTATCCTGAGTATGGATGTTGCAGGGTTTTTGTGTCAGTGAATAAATAGTAGTGTGTTTCTTCTTGTGAAATGTGTCTAAATATTTTTTTCTCACGTCTTTTTTTTTTTTTCTCTGCAAAATGGAAAATTATTTTAAGGAAGAGCTAGAGAAGCTGATGACAGAAATGTTACTATGTACTTACAGAATTTCATTTTGGGTACTTTGTGTCCAACTTTATGCATTTTTGAAAGCAGCCTTATGAGACCTACTTGAAAAGCTTTGGAAGGGCTGGAAACCTCTTTTATTTCTTTATATTAATAAAGATCCTGGAGGTCTCTCCTTCTCTTTGATGTATAGAAACAACAGAAGCTTCATTGATTGAAGGAGATACATAGCTGTTGGCTCATTTCTAGTGTTTTCTCAAAATAATTCAAAGCAGGTCTTTTAAATGAAAAGAGATGCTTGTGAAGATCTGCAAATGTAAATTCTGTTAAAGACCAAAGCTTTGCTGCAATCATCTTGGTGGACTTAAGTTGCGTCTGTCAATCAGGAACACTCTAGGCTTTTTGCACGAGTGCTGCATAAATAAGAAAGTAAAACGAAGTGGATAGATTCACGCTGATCTTTGATCTGCATTTTAGTATTTTGAACACAAACTACTCATTAGGTTCTCAAATTCTTTCTTTTCCCCTATATAGATATTATAAATGTAGGTGTAAGCTAATAGCCTATACCTTACTAAGCTTATTTTATTTTTAAACTTTTGATGCTCCATCTTACACAAAATATTATTCTGTTTAAATTACACATTCCAGATACCAGAAAAGAAGTATCTGCTCTATACAGGTTCAGAGAGGATTCTGAAAAATAAGTTTTTTCTTATTGCTATTGCCAGACAATGGCTCGCATGGCTTTGCTTTATTTAAGAAAGGTCAAATGTCTTTAAGTTGCTTTTCTAGCATTAAATTGCTCTAAGTTTGGGATATAATATATTCCAGATATTCCCTTTCAAGCTTGTAGGCATCTTTTTAATATCACTTTTAAGAGAAGTTTCAAATAGAATGATGTTGAAGTGTTCCTGAATCCCGAGGATAACAAGCTGCGTGGCAGGATGACAGTAAGAAGGGCTGTTCAGCAGTTACCTGAATCCTTCCAAAGTATTTGCTTGCAGGATTGACCTTAGTGTCTGGAGAGATCTGAGCTATTTTATGCCAAATAGGATGTGAATTGCAGAGATTTATTTTTAAACTTAATCATATTGAACAAAAGGGTATCTTTTGCATGGAGAAATAGCAGATATTCCTCACAATATATAGGTGCTAAATTGCTTTTGAGTGTTAGTTTACTTCCCATTTACTCGAAATTATGTAAGAGAGTCTTTACTAATGACTAGTGCAAAGTAGTGATTGTGGTTTTAGTTCAAGCTGTGCTTTATTTATCAGTGTCTCCCATGGCCCTTAACTGCTTGGTTTTGCTCCTTCCAAGACTGTGATTGGTATAGGTTGAAGAAGTAAGGCAGAGACTCTGGCAATGTCATTAATGTAATATATCAAATAAATGACATTATGACAAAAGTTTTAAAGATAAATAATAAATTACTTCTCTCATCACTCAGATGATTCTTATCTTTAATGGGCTGCAGTGGAAAAGAGGAGGCTTGGTTTTGAATTTGCTTCTAAACTTGGTGGATAATGGTGAGAAAAAATTATTTTTTACACAGGCATATTCAACCTGAGTGGTGTGAAAACTTCTGTAAGAACAACCTCTTTCTTGTATATATTGTTTTCAACAATAGTTAAAAACTGTCCACTTTTCTATGGAGTTTTTTCAGATGATAAAGGAAAATTGGTTTGGAAGAGATGCTGTGTTTAATGTCATCCCGGTTATAATTAAGATCAGGTAATGTGTTTAGCACCTCTGTTTTTCAATCCTCGTGAGTACAAGAAATTGCACAAAAAATGTATTAAGCAAAATGGACATAAAGGCCCGGAAAGCCTGCTGTTTGTAAGAAGGCTTAAAATGACAATTGATACATAAGTTTCAAGGTTTTTTGCTAAAATTAATGGACTTCATTAATTGTACTTTTCTAATGGCTTTCTTCTTCCCTAGGCACGAGCTTTAACACCTCAGACAGCAGAAACAGATGCAATAAGATTTTTGGTTGGAACACAGTCTCTTAGATATGATAATCAGGTAATTTTTCTGTCAAGTGTCAGTTGTAATTTTATCACTTTTTGTAACATTGTTCCAATATCATCCTTTTCCCAAGACTTTTGTGGGTCGAATGTAAAGATACTGGTAGGAAATGGAAGTGAATGAAAGCTGTGTGTATTTTCTGAAAATCATATCACTCTTCTAAATTATATGATTAAATCAGATTGGTTTAGTAAAGAAACTGCTGTATTTTTGTTAATTTCAATCTATAGATGCTCTGGAGCTATCTTTAAATCCCTGAAGAGATGCAAAGTAAAACAAAAGTCTTTAGGCTTTAATTGCTTCTAATGGGACCCTTGGTACATGCACAGTTCAGTGTACGTGATGTTTCATAAACTGGATTTTTCAGTATTCACTATTGGAAATCTGTGTCCTTTCTGATCATGAATTTAACAATTCAAACTAAAATTTGAGAGATTTTCATGGCTTAGTTTCCATTGGGCGGTTTCTTTTGAAGTTAAGTTATGAGTTGTAATTGTACAGCAATTTTAATTTTTGTGACTGTATTTCAATATAAATCATACTGAAATAAGTTCTTGAGGCTGAAAGGGTTATAGGGCTGCACTGAGTGCAGGTGGCAGGGCTTGGGTTGCAGGAGAGCTGCAGTGGTGGCCTCTGAGAAGGGGCCAGGGGCTGCCTGTGCAGGACGTGGCTGGTTCCAGTGAATCCACTTCAGGACACGGGTCAGTCAGTTTCCCATGAAGGCCCATGTGCTGAAGCAGAGGGAAAGGGTGAGGTGCAAAGAGCATCAGAGAGAAAACACCCATAACCACCACTGCCACATCTGCCTGCCTCATTTGAAAGGGTCAGAGGAGTCTGGGGTGAAGTTCAGCCTGAAAAGTGGGGAGCGAATGTCAATTTTAACTGCCAATGAACTAATACATTCGCCCAAGTCAAGTCTGTTTTGCCCAGAATATTAGTTAGTAAGTGACCTCTGTGTCTGGAGCTTGGCACATAAACTATCTCTTTGCTATTCTTCCGGGTTTCTCCCCCTGTCTTTCCTGGGGAGAGCAGGTGCCTGGGTGGGAGTCTGTTAGCCAAGGCTAACACCCACACTGAAGTCCCTGGAATTGAACAGTGACCAACTCTTTTGAAAATGGCCTCTAATGGGCTGCACAAAATGACTTGGAACCATAGCTTTGGGACATGTAAGCTGTCAATTCCCAGTGAGGTTTTGAGTTCATTACTGGATAATAATGATAATACTGGATGAGACTCAAGAAAAGTTATTCCAAGCTCTAAGGGGAATGGAGTATTCAGTTCATTTACATTTCAAGTAATACTTGGGCAAAGAGTAACAAAAGAAGTGGCAGACAAACGTAGTTAAAGGTTCAATACACACAATTATATTTTTTGATTGTGCTATCTCCTGCTCTTCAAATATTTGTGGGTTTTTTTTTTACTGTGATTTCTGTGATGATTTTACAACTTGCTCAACTAAATAAATCCTGATACAAAAATATTGTTGAAGAGTGGTTCTCACTTATCAGTTGATAGCCAACAGATCTTTAATAATTTAAATTTCCTGATTTTGGTAAGTTTATTGGGTATATGCTATGTGTTTTAAAAATGCTTGCCCATGTTTCTGCTTTTCCTTTTCCAGTGAATAACATTAACAATAGAAATGCAGGCCAATTTCTAGTGTATTCACAAATGTTTGGAGGTTATTGGCCTTTAGCTGTGCCTCAGGCCATCATTTCTTCTCAGCTAGTTCCTCAATCCCCAAGAAGTGCCCTAGGCCTCAGCTCATTATAACTTAATTCAGCACTGGGTTCTCTGCATTTGCGTAAAAACTTTTTTAGTTACCTGACCAAACTTATGAGCTTTCTTGCAACACTTAATACTTTACTAAGTCCTACACAGCAAGAGGTTTTATCATGTGCAGATTATTTCTTCCCTTCTGGTCATGGGCAGGTGTAGTGCAAATGAAAGAGTAATAGTTTTACAGCTGGCATGATAACTTTTGCCTCATTGAGGTTTATTGCTGTATAAAGCAATTTTGGGTGTTCATAGGAGAATATATTTCAGGTGAAAATATTTTCCTATTAATACTAGTACATTAAAGGAAAGTTTTTATAAGATTTTACATTATGTTAATATTTGACATATTAATAGAGTATAGTACTTGGCATTTGGTCCTCATAACATGCTGCAAATCATTTAAGAAGTAGCACTGTGTTCTACAAGGTGTAGTTTTGGAACTTCTGTCCTCAGTAGTTTCATTGTTGCTAAACTTAATGTTTTTATTGTACTTACTGGAAATATGCAAGTATGTAATTTATTCTTATCTCATTCTCAGAACTCTTCAAGTTATTTTCAGTCTTGTGTCTTAGAATTTAAAATAATAATTCTCATGATTTATGTAGTGCATTGCATCTGCTGTACTCAGCACCTCAACCCTTGTGTTCAGTTCTCGGCTTCTCACTGCAAGGAAGACTTTAAGGTGCTGGAGTGTGTCCAAAGAAGGGTGATGGAGATGGTGAAGGGTCTGGAGCACAATGATTATTAGGAGCAGCTGAGGGAGCTGCAGTTGTTTAATGTGGAGAAAAGGAGGCAGGAGGGAGGGGGGGTGTCTTTCCACTGTCTACAGCTACTTGAAAGGAGGTTGTAGCCAAGTGAGGGTTGGTGTCTTCTCCCAGGCAGCAGACAGGACAGGTGAGAGGAAATAGCCTTAAGTCACACCAGGAGAAGTTTAAGCTGGATATTAGAAAATGTTTTCATGGAAAGGGTTGTAAAGCATTGGAAGAGACTGCCCAGGGAAGTAGTGGAGTCGTCATCCCTGGAAGAGCTCAAAAAAGTGTGAATATGGCACTTAAGGACATGGTTTAATGGTGAACATGGTGGTGTACAGTATTTGGTATTAGAATACTTTCTATGAAATTTTGGTTGTCCTTAGTGTTCAGTGAAGTGAATATTCCATATATCATGTATTCAAATTGAGTAGGAAGATTCTTAGCAAAAACATCGGGGGAACTTTTGCAGTTCTTTCTGTCATGCTGATCACCTTACTCTGGTAGGTGGTGTTGATTAGCATAGCTGTGAAAGATGTAATATTTCAACCACAAGATGTAAACAGTACTGATGCATAAGAATTAAATTTCATATTTTCTGAAAATCTCAGTCTGGGCCATTCATGAGCTACCTGTGTGTTCCACCAGTTTACAGCTATCCATGTTGTCAGCTGAATTGGAAACATAAAAGCAGAGAGAAGTTGTTTATCCGCGCCTTCAAAGGGCTTTGGATGGGGTAAAGAGCACTCCCTTGTGTGCCGAATGACTTTTAACCTAGTTGGTGAGGGAAGAGATGTGTGTGACTGTACTAAATGGGGTTTAGATTTATGGTTCACTTTCTTGGGTGAGAGACTTGGCCTGAGCTGCCAAAGGAAACTCCAAACAGAAACAAGGTACGAGGTTAAACTGATCTTTTTTTGTCACTCTTTAAGATGGATATGCAGCTGTTGGAGTAGATGGATAGTGTTCTGATTCCTGAATAGATTCATAGGTTCAAGGAAGCAAATGAAATCTCAAAAGACAACTTGCTAATCAACTGCAGAGGCAGTTCTATGCCTGGGATGACAAAATGGAAGAATAATGTAGGTGATGAGGTCCAGCATTATATTTGAAGGAGTTTCTGATGACTGTTTGGGCAGTAGAGAAAAAGGTAACGTGTAAGCCCATCCCCTTAAAAATAATAGTGTTCAGATGAAGTTGAGACCTATATTGCAGCTTCTGTATTTTAAGAAAATCTTCTATATTTCTGCATAGCGAAGATTTTTGCAGTGATTCAGTAGTTAATTTAGTAAACTTGATTCAGTCATGATGATAGGATAACTCTTGGCTTTTTATTCCTCTTCACTGCTCACCCAGCTTTGAAAATGAATTTTCAATGAGGATACAGTTCTTTAAAATTTGTGAGTCTTCTAAATTTATTTGTCCGCTGTTGAGCTTAGGGCAATTAATACCATGAGTAAAGTTCCTTCTGTATGTTACACCAGGCTAAAGTCTTCCTAAATTTCTTGTAGTTCTGTGGCAACTATAGAAAAACAACTGACTTAAAAAAGGGAAAGAAAAATTATACTAATGTAGACCTATTAAAAAAAAATAGCAAAGAAACCTGCAACAAACAAAAATGAAATTAATAAAAAGCAAACTTTGTTCTGTCTTTTTAAAATATGATCTATCTATTTAAATATTATTGTTTTTCTTCAGCTTTCAGTACATTATGTTTCCATATTTTATGGAAAGATTAGATTTGTATCTTGGTAAAGATATGTGACTTGTGAAGGGAACTCTCAGAAAGGTTCTAACTGAGTGTAAAGTACTTGTTTCAAAGAAGAGTCCTTTCCCTGTCTCTCCTTCTTTCTTTGTAGATGGTTTGAATTAGATTATTTGGATATAAATTGGTGCAGATATTTCGACTAAGGATTGTAATGTTGTTATTTTTGTTTATTGCTGTAAGAAGTGTTGAATTGTAATACGTGACTTATTTATTATTAGCCATAAAATGAAAGATCACCTTCAAGCTATAAGTTGAAAATTGAGAATAAATATGGTATTTCCTCAAACAGGGAAATTGCTTGTGTTCTCATAGAAAAGTTAATCCTGCATGAAATCAACGACATAGTAAATTGTTAGTATAACAATTAATTAAAGTAGATGTCGTTATAAAAATCTCATTGAATTGTTCCATGTAGTCGTCATGTATAATTAAGACCCACAGGAAAACATTTGAAACCCTAATGTTCTATTTTATTGTATTTCCAGATTCACATCATAGATTTTGATGATGAAAATAACATTATAAACAAAAATGTTCTCCTTCACCAAGTGGGTGAAATTTGGCACATTAGTACAAGTCCTGCAGATAAAGGTGTACTAGCAACCTGCTACAATAAAAGTAAGTCCTTTTTAAATATGCTCAACTTGTACAAGTGTTTTGATATTTTTGAATGTGTAAAAAGTTCGAACCTTTAGATATGTGTAGACACTTTCAGTTGGAATTATCAACACAAGCATTTCTAAAAAAATCTGCCACACTTTTACCTATACCTCATTTGTGTCATATCATTAAGTTATCTTGGTTAGAAGTCAACTTCTATATTCATGTTAAGAAAAGCAAAAGAAACCTTACGCTTGGCTGATGAATGCAAAGCACGGCAAATAAAATATATTCCTGTTACTTTTAGCATCATTTTTATTGGTTTATATGTTTGCTTTTGAAAGTGCAAGTAAATGTCTTTCAAAATATGCTGGCATCAAGCTTTACTCAAAACTGCAAGTGAAGTTTGTATATAATGTTATTTTTCATATGTGAAATGCAGGTATGTGCCCACAGAGAGCTAGAGCTTCTTATCTGAATATTTCCTCAGTTGGAAGGCTCCTTGTCTAACCTTACCCTCGGTGCACAAGTATTGAGATTAAGGATCTCAGTGCAATTCCTGAGTGAGGCAGGTGTGAGGATTTTCTGTCATGAGGCTTGAAAATCCACTTGTATCACTTGGGGAAGGGGGTGGGTTTTCTCTGACAAGAAATCTGCGGTGTCAATTAAAATGAATATTGTTTCTTCTAGTAAATATTAGTCTGTTCTTTCATGGAAATACAGTCCAAGAGTGTAACAATTAAGGAGTGAGTTTCAGGCTTTGTACATCTGTGAACAGTTGTAGAGATGTGTGTTCCTGCTGTTCGGCCTTCTGGTTGTATTAGGGAGAGGATTCCAGGATTGCTTAGTTCTCCTAATTATTTTGGATTGAAGGAAAGCTGCTAAAATTTAAATTACTTTCGCAAATCTTAGGTGATTTTTTAAAACCAATGATAGAAGATAAGTAGATTTTTCCATTTAAATGATTGTGGGCATTTTGATTGAGAGCCTTTCTGTGAGATTTCCAATTCTTTTATTGGACCTAATAAATTGTATGAATGCTTTTTATTCCAGATTATTTGTGTTCTAGATTGAGTTTATCTGATTTCTTAATATTAAGCTCTATTGTTTATTCTTCATGCATCTTACTTTAGAATTATCATCCATTAACATTCTGCAGAAAAGAAGATCTCATTCTCAAATAGTGATTTCTGACTCTAAATAGCAATATGTAGAACTGAAAGCACACAGTGTGGGGTTCTGTAAAAGGGAATACTGAGTTCAGCGGACAACTTATTTCAAGCCAAATTAAGCAATCAAAACCTTTGCAATGCGTAATGTATTGCATTTCTTTGTTGTTTTAAAAAGACTCAACTAATTTTCTCATTGAACTACAAACCAAATGAGATGATGCTTTCAGGAACAGCTGTACGTATTGTTCCCATCCTTGTGTCTGGGCCCAGTGTTTCTGTCAAGACTTGAACATTGTTGAAACTGAGAGACTGAAGAAATGTGATGTGTGTCCATTATTAATAGCTGTTTTTTGAATTTGCCTAAAGAAGTGATAAAATGTGGCATTGAAGAGAAGTGGAATTACGTACATTTTCCATTTCCTAGCTCACTGGATGAGCTAATGGAATAGGGTGAAATTTCTTCCTTTATATTGGGAAAGATACTGAGTTTTCTTTTGCTCTCTCACATTTGCAAAGATTTATCATAACTGAAATATGAAAAAAAATGTAGTAGTGCAAATAGAAGAACACTTTGTCACAGCTCTCCTGATCTCTGATTTTTGTTAAGATTTTTATATAGGAAGTTTGGGGAATATAAATTTCTTTTTTCAAATGCAGTGGAAAATCTTTCCACAGTATTCAGTTGTTATCATCCCATGTTACATTTTTGAGACATTGAGACTCTTGTTTATTCTTTTACTTAACTACTTAATAGTTAATGGTAATGCCTGAAAGTCGCAGATGACGCCAGCAATCCTGCTCTGTGTTTTGAAATACAAATGAGGTGCTGGTGTTTGCCTCTCTTTTCTCATAAGGGGATAAAATTTAGCCAAATAATGTAATATGTGAAGTTTTTTGATAATTTTTGTTGAGTGCTAAGAATTCCACATGGGAAATGGGTGTGTGCATTCAGCTGGTAACAATGGGTTATTTCTGGGGTCAAGGTTCAAAGAGAAAGTTTAAGCCATCTCTGTGTGTTGGAGAAGAGTGCTGATGTAATAATGCTTGGAAGTTTTTACTATGCTGGTTGAGAGATGCCTTGAATTGACATACCAGAAGTCTTAATCGAAACTCAAAAAATCCTCTTATTTGGAGAAGTTCCTGCATTTGGTTTGATTTTTTTGTTGTTTTGTTTTGTTTTTCTTAATTTCTAAGACAGTTTTTTAACTACTGCAAAATCCCACACCATCATGCTTAGATCTGAAACTTTTTTTCCATATGTATGGATACGTAAACATGCATAAGTTGTTTTCTCCTGAATCATACAGGTAGGAAACCTCATTCAGAAGTAGAAACTATCTGGCCCTATCACTCTCTGGGAGCATGATTTTTTTTTTTTTCTGCCTTCATGGATATGTGAAATATTTTTACTTGTCCTTGACTTTTAAGTGAAAGAGGCATAAAGAGGTAGAACTTAAAATGTATTTATTGCTATTACACCTAGTGAAAAACAAAGTCATATACTCATGAGTTGTAATAGTTATGTTTCTATGTCAGTAAAAAATAATTTACTTGTTGTCTACTAGATTATTTTCTTTAAGTGCTTACTTTTCATAAAATCAGATTTTTCCCCATAAATGGCTTAACTTGCCGCAACCAGAATTCAGTTATCGTTTTGAGCTGGGCTTTTGCTTTTAACAACTCTAGGCAAAATTTGTCAAAAGTGCCAAGTATAGCACATTTCGATGATTGGATGCAGACTCTCCACTCATATTTTTGGCTTTACTGCCCTTTTACATAAAGCCCATCAGAATATTTACCATTTGCTGACATTGATTCTACACATCTTTAAATTCTGTTCCTTCAAGTAAAGAATGTCCCCTTAAAGAGTAAAAATAAGATGGCTCAGATACCTTTCTTGTTCACAAGAAGTCACAGAGAAATTTAAATCCTTGCTGAATAGGGACTATAGTTCCCAAATTGCATGAACAGTCAGTAAAGTTAAATTAAATGGTACTCTGTATTGTTAGTTCAAGATATTTTACTAGAGTATCAATGTATAATTAGGTTTTTAAAAGGAAATACCTTCCTGGCTCTGAAGTCAAAATGAAGGAAACAGCCTTTTCTTTGTTAGTATTTACAAGTTTATCTACTTTTGACATTGAAAAAATAGAAGGCTTTATTAATGATGCATTCTCAATTATGACATTAACTAGAATAGTAGTGGTTCCAGTAGCATTGGAACAATTGTGTCTTTGGATATTTACCAGAAATTCCATTTTCTAGGACATTTTGTCTTGATACAAAGAAAAAATTCTGGAACTGTTCCTCTACCCCTCCTCATGCACACAGTTCAAAAATATTGACCTAATCACATAATTACAAAGGGAGAACTTACTAGACTCAGTTCCTGCCTCAATTTTAGTGGTGTCCCCTCTCAGCAATCATGAATATGGCACTTAGGAAATTTTATACTGTTACAACTGGTATCATAGGAAGATGATTTTATTCTCAAGTGATAGGCTTACTAGTTATGTATAATCTTGTTCAATCTCCAGAAAAGATCAGGAATTTACTATGCTGGAAGCACAGCACTTGCCTGTGCTACACATTTCTAACTTACTCATCAATATTGTGTGCTAGAAATGTATTAAGACCATCCCAGTGTAACTGACATTGCTAAGAGACAAGATGTGTCTTGAGGAGACACTGAGAAGTAGCTCTTCTTTTGGCAAATGTGTTTGGCAGCTATTTGATGTTGTGAGAATTAGGAATGTTGTATTTTATCACAGATTCCTTAATTGAAGAGGGAAAGTGCATAAATATGTGAGAGAAGCTAAGTATAAGAGGAGAAAAGAAGGATTATACTCTAAATATCTCTGGGACAGGGGAAGAAGGCTTTGTAAAATTAATATCTGAGGTATCCAGAAGAACTCATGCACTATTAGTCAGTTTTGTGACATGTTGATGCATCATTTTTCTCTTCTACTACAGCAAATCAACTGAATTAAAACAAGGGTGTGGTTTGGGGTTTTTTCCCCCTCTTAAAGAGAAAAAGATTGTTACTGACAGCTTTAAAGTAGGTGAGAAGGGGAGAAATGAGTGTGGTAGTCTTCTAGCTTTAGAAGTTAGATTGTTAAAGTTCAGTATGAGACAAATTAGGTCTTAACAAAACAAAAAGGTTGGATTCTTGAGAGAACAATGCGATTTAGAGATGGGTTTTGGGTGATGATAAAAGTGACAATAAGCGGGAGTGATACAGTTGCATTATAATTTGTTTAATGCCTAATCTCTGAAAATTTGTATGTGCTTATTTGCCTATGATACTTACTAATATCCTAAAGTTATGTTTAGCAAAGCAGAAATCATATTATTCTGTGCCTTACAGTAGCCCAGAATTAAAATGGAGGATGCTGTATCTAGTGGAAAATCCCTGTCAGAACAATGCTAGGAACTTCGCACTTTTCTTCTTTTTTTGCTGTTCTGCCTAGTTGAAGTCAGTTGACTATTCTCTTTTTTATTACTTTCATTAAATTAAAATGGGACAGGAGTGGCACTTCTGAAAAGTGAATAAGAAAGGTGACAAAGTAATTAAGGAGATCACAGCATTTCTTAGTAGAAATGCACATTTAAATATCAGAAAAGAATTGCTGGGTGGGATTGAGGGTCAAGAACGTACCCTCCAAATAATGATATGAACCAATGCGAATAATGGTACACTAAATATAATAGTAAGTTTAAAAATGAAGATAAATTAGTCTTCAAGAACTTGGTAACTAACCAAACATTCCCTTCAACTGCTAAGAGGAAAATGATTTCACATATGTATTCCTACTGCAAGTTTGAAAGAAGCTTGCTTCATTATTCAGAAGAGCATCCTAGCCTACTCTAGGATAATTTTTTCATTGTGAAAAAGTGAAATGCCAAAACCCTGTAAAGAACGCTAAAGGCAAGTCACTTGGGAACTAGAACAGTGGAGACCTGACAAAGTGACTCCACTGGAAAATTATCTGTATACAGTCTCAATATTGCTCAAGTTTCAGGCTCTAGGAGGGGAATTCAGAAAGACATTTCATGGACTTTTAATCGTGTTCTGAGGCAACAAGAAATGCCAACAGTCAATGGACTAGGGTGTGTCTAATAGTTTCTGTATGTAAAGTAGGTGATGGAAGCCTCAGGGCTAGAAATGGCCAAAGAAGTTTGGATCCTTGCATTGATACAATGATTAATGTGATGTTGGATAATACTTAGAAATACGTTGATGATGCCCTCTCTGTCATTCCAGCTTGTCATACACTGTTAAGAGGTGTTTGAAAAATTTCTGAGTTAGGTGGATGTGCAGTGGTAGGTGGAGGTTGAATGTGGGTTTGGGGGCTGGGGGGTGTCATGCCTTACATTTGCTTCGCTTCGTACAGAACTTCTTTTTAATCTGTTGCTTTCTTTATGTATCCCTCCCTATCTCTCACCTACTGTTTCAGAATACTGTTAAAATGGAGGCAGACTATTTCCTGTGGACTTACAGAATAAACTTCAGCTACATCTTAAAGGAATGGGAAATTCAGGGGGATATTTCTGTAAGCTATTTAAACAGTTCTGCAGCCGTTTGCCAGCAATGGATGATTTCTCTCTGAGTGACTCTTGGATGTGGTCTCTGTGGACCAGAATACTAAGTAAAGAGTTGAAATGAATAATCATGGTGATGAATTTGGGGAACGCTGTCATTATAAAATAATGTTTTATAGATATAATTATAGTTTATAAAGCATTATTTGCAAAACTTGAATGTAGCTTTCATTATATCCTATAAGCTAGAATTAACCCCCAGATTTATGCATTGCTCTGAGATATGGATGAATCTATTTAGCATGCCAGCAAAGAAACCAGTGGTTTGTTTGGATTTTGATACTGTGTAATGGCCAGCTGCTTGGGTAGTTACTGTGTTCTGTTAGATGTTCCACAGATACTTAGAGATGGTGAAATTGTTTGAGAAGTCAAGGGTTAAGGCGAACTGCTGGTGGGTCTGCATGACATGATGGGGACATAAACAGGAAGGAAACAGAAAAATGATCCAGACCAAAAAGTCTGCATAGCTGGAAAATAGTTCTCCTGCGGATCCTTCAGTTGGATCTAGGTAGTGGTCTCCACATGCAAAGGTGAATTTTCAGGGTGTGACTGTATGCAGCTACCCTGGGTGCATGGGAAAGATAGGCTTGGAGGGGCAAAAATAGAGGACCATGTCTCACAACATAATTGTAGTCAACTGCACTGTTACCTGTCACAGGTCTATTAGGGGCAACGCTTGCTGAAGGACAAAGTGAGGAATAAGGCGGTGGTAGACTTGGAGAAATAATGAGATCCCAGACACAACTCAGGGATATGTGAAAACACAAGAAGGTATGAGATGGTAAAATAGCTTTTGGACAATCAATTCTGTGGGAGGCTGGCAAAATGTTAGAGATAAGATATGGGCCTTAGGTGTTAGCAGACATTTAATGTCTGTCAATACAATAATCTGTTGTTGTGGTTAAATGTCTACATGTTCTGGGTTTTGATTAACATTTTTGGGTTTGCATTTTGTTTCTTCTTTATCTGTGGCAACTCCTGCTATTTTCCTGAGACCTTGCTTTTCTTCCTTTACGTGGCATTTGCTGAAAGGATCAGTGAAATAATTTGCCAAGTCTTATATTGTTGGATCTAACTTCTAGTTTTGATGTTGCTGTAAGATGAACAGTGGTCTAGAGACTTGAGCTTCTCTTTTAGCTGTTTTAAACTGTGCCAGCAAACTAAACTGAATGAATATGCTGATTGTTTATGTAATTGTGAATTGCGTTGCAAGGGTATTTTCAGGACCACAAGAGTACTTTTATGTAATTGAAAACCTGAAAATTAGTATCTCACAATATAGATGATAAAAATAACAGCATTCAAGTCTGATGTTTGGAATGATTTACTCTAATGATGTCAGGTAGGGTGGAAGCAGATGTGGAAAGTGTGTGTGTGAGCTGCATCAACACTGAAAACAATTTATGAAGAAAACAACCCTTAACTGCTGGTTTGTGAGGGATAGAACCTGCTGGCTGTGATAGTCTTTAATGTTCAATAATGAGGTTTTGGTACCAGTCAGCTGACTGCATGTTTGTTGGGGCTTTTTTTTTTGTTTGGATGGTTGTTTTTTTACAGCAATATTGCTATAATGACAATTTTTGCTGGAAATTGTAACCTGTAGAGTAAAATAAATAATATCAGGGTATTAGACTATTATTTTAAGGTTATATGTGTATTCTAATAACTTGGAACAGGGCCATGGCATGGACCTAGGGACTGACTTGCAGTAGAGCCTACTATTAAACTGTGAGGGTACACTCTGAGCCAATGTGTGCACCAAGTTACAGTGTACTTTCTGAAAATGATACCCAGACACAGTCCAAGAAATTCATGAGTAGTTGGAGTGTAGCCTCCTTTTTTTAATTTAACCTGCAAAAAAATTCAGCCTGATTGTGCTTTCTGGCCTCAGGGCTGGAGACCTGTACCTGACATAATCTTAAATTGCCAAAGTATAAAATACTTGTAGTGATTCTCCATTGCAAACTTTTTGTTTTGGAGAATGTATTGAAGGGAAACATGTAAGTACTTTGGAAATAAGATGAAAGACATGATAAAGATGTATATGAAGTAGATTATGGCATGAAGATCTGGTTAAGAATTTCTGTTCTGCTGATCTCAATAGTATGGTGGTTCTGTTGTGTGGCTTATTCCACAAAATTAAGAGTAATCGTTTTAGAGATGATTTCAGCCTTTTAGAGAAGAGGATATTTTGAAACAGTTATCCTTTTTTGTTTAGCATTTTTGCAGTGTCTGGTGCTATGGGGTGGTTTTGTTGTGATGAGGATTAGTAGGTGTTGTGTAGGTTCGTCTTAAAAAATCTTGATGAATTAAAGCGAAAGCTTCATGCTGCTCAATTTGAAGAGAATGTTTAATTACTGAGTATTAAGTGCACGCATTCATTGAGGCAAAATTAAGTTTCTAGCAATGATAATTGTCTTAATTCATACTAGTTCTTTCTTCTGAAGAAGGTATTCTTTTTTCTGTCTGCTTTCAGATACCAAATTTTGAGTCAGATCATGAACTGGAGTTGTTTGCCAGCTTGGTGATTTCTGAGTTTGTAGAAATAATTTCTGATTTCTGAGTTCATTATCAGGTTTTCATGAGGCTGTGAAACAATCACTTCTTTTTTATTCTCAGTGCCCTTTGTAAGGATGCTGATGTTTTGTGGACTTCTTCATCTAGTGCTGCACATAAGGCTCGGAAAACTGTCAGTCTTGATATAAAGAGCTTTTTCCTGAAGTGTATCTACCACTTTAGAGTACAGCATCATGTTGGGATGGCTTGAACTGTTTTTCTCTACATTCATGAAGTAACTTATGTAAACAGAGGAGCTCATCTTTTGAGTCCTTCTGTCCTCACCTTTTGCATGGCATGAAATTATCTAAAAGTGTCTTGTCTGCAAGACTAGGTAGTTGACACTGTTACACTAATAATGCTGTTTCAGGAGCTCACAGTGGAATGCCTCCTCTGGTTTTAACTTCAGCCTTTCAGATAAATTTTTGTTTTAAATCCATGGGATAAAGCTACATGAATTCTTTTCACTAGGAAGAGGTAAAACTAAATTTAAAAGCAGAATTTTAATTTTATCTAAATTTAAAAGCATAATTAGTAAGTTTCTGTGTTGCTATTATCTTTTGTATTTGTACTTGCCCCTGCTTCTCCTAAAAATTCAAAGTCTTATTCAAATATGTGGAAACATATGTGGAAACTCATTTATTGTCCCAGTTCAAATGTATTTTTAAACTCCTACAAAAATAGGTTCTGCACTTCTGTTTCATGTGGGCACATAGAAAGCCACCAGGGGGCAAAAGGAGTGTGACTGGACAAAGCTGTTACCTGCAAATTTCCACATGCAGGCAGGCACGTGTGTGCACACATCCTGGTTTTCACTTGGAATCTTTCAAATGAGATAGGCGCCCTGATGCACTGGTTATGAAGACTTCATACAAATGGTTTGCATTTATAGATCTAGAGCATACAAACACAAGACTGGTGTTTAATTTTGTTGAAAAATAGTTTGCCTTTAAAATCCATTATTTCAAAACAATAAATTTGCTATGAGTTATGGCTGTCAGATGCGTTGCACTTACACACAGTGAACTCATACATTAAAAAAACTTTTTGCAGAGAAAATTCATCATTAAGGATACTGGAAATGATGCTGCTGGTGATGCTTCAACTGCTTAGTATTGAAGACGGCAGGTGACACTTTTGCTTTGCTGTAATGAAATCATTGGTACAGCCATGGGGTATGCTACAGTCATTAAAATGGGCGCAGAAGTGGAATGCATCTTTAAATATTGCCTCTTCTCAGCAGTAGTGGTGGGATATACAGAAGAAGATTTATTCCCATAGTTTGAAGGAAGAAATAAATGTCCTTGGTCTTCTCCTAATGTTCTTTTAATGTTTTTTTTTTTTTTTTCCCCTAGGAATTCTAGCTGTTACATGTAATTTGAGTGTTCCTTTATAAGTAGCTTGCAGTAAGGTTTTAAGTGAAATGGTTGACTATCTGATCCATGTGATAAAAAAATGCTACACAAGTGAATAACAGCTTGAGAAATTGTTCCTTGTTAATTCTGCTTAAATTTGATGGCCTCTGTGCATAGATGTATATTGAGTTCTGTCCAAATGAGAGGTAATGTAGCTGTCATATCATAGTCTATGCTATAATCATACTTGTGTGTAAGACTGCTGCAGGGGTTAAGCTCAGTAGTGTCTCAGCCAGTGTGTAAGAGCAGATGCATAGTGAAAAGTGTAAGAACTGGGGGACCATGGACGTTGTATAATATCATTAACCTGAAGCACAAATCCTTGTTATCCCTTGATTTAGGATTTCATCTTTATTTGACAGCGATTATCAGGATAATTGCAACATTTTTGGTATGAAGCAGAAGAGAATGAATGTCAGAAGAGGGAGGAGAGAAAATGACAGAAATTCAAGTATTACAGAATGGTCATGATATTGAAGAGTACTTTAAATGCAGAAAGTGAAAATGCTTCTGAATTAGTGCTGTCACTGAGGGATAATCTCTTGAATTATCAGGCTGCTCTCTCTTTCACTGTTAGGAGCTTTAATTCTCTTCCCCTTTCTTAATTTTTTTTTAGCTTAGAACAAAAGAAGTGTTTTTCTGTCTCTAATTCAAAGTAGTTTTTAAACTCTATTTTCAAATATTGATTTGAACTAATGTAAAAGACTGAAAGAGAAGGTGTTCTTTTGCCATTTCCAGTCAATGCTCTTGTTGTGGTAAATAACCTTTTGCAGAAAGACATAAATTCTTACAGTTCGTGTTTAGGCATTCTTGTCCAATGAGTTTGTTACATAGTGAAAGTTAAAGGCTTGCTTTTCTCTGTGTTAGCCTAGTTTTGTATTAGACTTCAGACCTATTCCCAAATAATGCAAGTGAAGCCAAGTATATTGTGGAAGTTCCTTCCAGTAAGTGTTATGACATTTTGCAACCTTGCTTTTTTTGCATTCCATGCTTTGTGACCTTCTTTCTACCATGAAAAGATAGCCTGCTTTCATTTTCCGTTATCCGATCCTTCTTGGAAACCTGGAGAGGCTGAGCAAGTGTTTCTTGCTTCATACCCTTAAGAGAATGATAAAGATTTTTCTAATTTCTTCTCCTTTTTTTCCCCCTCCTCTTGCTGACTTATCAACATCACAATTCAAGTACTGGCAATATCTTAAATAGTTAGCAAAATGATCATTTTTTTATAAAGTAGCAAATCTTGAGTCATTGTAGTTATGACGTCGATTCTGTAGCATATTCTATTGTCTTCATGTCCTCATATGAAAACACGTTAGAATGTTTTGAGGACTATTTAAATTTGAAATTTTTTCCACTGATTCTGGGTGATAGTTCACTACCTTAATTCTCTTGTGTGAGGGTTTTTTTGTTTTGTGTCATCAAACAAGCATCAATGTTTCTGACCATTAGACATAAAACTTAGGACATTTCTGCTACTGCAGCAATTTGTGCGACAGAGCTACAGGAAGTATGAGAATTTGAGGTTAATATTTGTGTCTCTTTTGATACTGTGAAGACTATTTTGCAGCTCAACATAGTCTTGTGATATCCAGTGTGGGTGCACATGCCATCTAGTAGACCAACAACACTTCTCCACTGTTCCTTATTCTCAAATTGCTGTCACCACGACCTTCAGGACCCTTTCTGCAGAGCATTGTTGAACTTTTGAGGCTTCTGTTGTTCTGTTTCTCCAGCCTGTTTCTGTCCCTCTGATGTTCCCTGATGTCATTAATGAAGATGCTGAACAGTGCTGGCCACACTGCCAGCCCCTGAGACACACCACTAGTGACTACCTCCAGATGACTTTTATGCCACTGATCACAACCCCTTGAGAATGGCAGTTCAAACAGTTTTGAACCCAGCCCTCCTGTTCTTCAGTTTGCCTTTGAGGATGTTATGGACCAAAGGCTTGTGAAAGGTTAATAACATCAACTGCTCTCCCCATTTTTGCCCAGCTTGTTTTTAATTTAATTTTCACTGCAGAATGCAGACAGGATGTCTCCTTCATATATCTCTACTGAGTAGTCCCAGTCACCTTATGTTTAGAAATGTTTTTTGAATCTTTTAATCTGTCACCTTCCAGGGGACTAAGGGGAGACTGACTAGTGTGTAGATTTTTCATACCCATCTTAAATACATTTACTTTCTCAAAGTCCTCAGCACCATGACCTTTCAGAGCTAATTGAAACTGGCCTCATAAATCCACTGGCCATTCCTCAGTTCTTGTGGATGCATTACTAGGATCCAATTTCTTTAAATATTCCGTAACTTGACTCCCACTGGTCTTGGCAGCCTGGGATCCCTCAATCCAGAGGATAGCAAAGACCCCTCCACTAGACACTGAGCTTATTGAAGTCCTACACAAGGACCAGGACTATAAATAGGATAGTCCTTCCCATTGTCAGAAGATTGTGTTATCCTTTGTTTCATCCCTCTCCTTTCTAGCAGACACCAACTACGTGTTGCCACTTTGATCTACCTTCTAATCCTAAACCATTATCTCTCACTTGAGCTGGGAGCTCCATGCACTCTAGTTGCTGATGCTCATCAAGGGTGATTCTCCCTTCTCATCTTCCTGATCCATCTCTCCTAAAGATCCATACCTCTAATCCCAGTGAGATTGTACACACTAATAAGATTCTGCATTTGAAATAACATAAGGTGTACTTTGTCAGTACTAGAAAAGGAATTGTATCCCATCCCTGAGCTGAAGATTTGACCACCAAGGCATTTCTGGGTTTGTTTCTATTTAGTTATGTTTTCATAATTACTTTTCTTCATTTATAAGCCTTTTTGGAAAGAGCTAAATCTTTCTCCACTTGAGTTCAATTAAAAAAAAGGTGTCAGGGCTTCTCTCCTGTGAGTGTTTCTGAGGTGTAAACAAATGAGAACTGCATAGTTATTAGCTGCCAACTAACCACATGATATGTTGTTTGAATGCCCCAAGTTGAGAAAACCACTAACTAGCATAGGGCAATACTCAGTCTTTTTCTTTCTCTAGACTTTTATGATGTGTTAGTTGTTGATACTTTGAACTAAGAAAAATCCCAACCACAACTTATTTTTCTTTTATTAGTAAAAATACCTTTCTTAACATAGCATTTGTAACTGATCTAATGAACAGAAAACTGAATGTATCCCAAAGTAGTGTACCTAGCTGGTAGTTGTTTATAATTATTTCTTCCATTAATTACTTTTGCTTGATATGTGAGCACATCTGGAAGCTAGCTACTCAAATTGTCCAGTTAATGTAAAGATGCAAGCAGGTTATGATTCCAAGATCTAAGCTTTGAATCCCAAGTTATTGCTGTGGGAAATGTCGGTGTGTGTTGGTTGTGGCCACACATCTGGATTTTTATTGAGGGGAAGTACCAAGTGGAGAGCATGGAAGGCTGATGTAATGGGTAGTGAACCTACCTTTTCCAGTTGAGCTGGTGGTTAGAACTTGGTTTGTCCAGCTTGAGGCAGCCACCTAAACTGCTCGTGTTGGATGGAGTTGCATTTGTCCTGCTTGAGGTAGACTTATTACAAAAGTTATATTTGTCTTTGGAACTCCTATGGAGTAGAATGGGAATGCCCGAGGTTATTTAGATATACTCTTGAATATGTAACTGTCTGTTAAGGTGTCCAATTCAACGGGGGGATAAGCAATCTGCAGTTCCCATCAACTTGTTAAGGAGTACAGTTTTTAATACTTAATGAAATATCAAGTGGGAACTTAAATGCATTGGTTTCATTTCACCTTATTTCACTGACAGCTGCCATGGTTTTGTTGGTGATGAAAGTCTCCATGAGACAACTGTTCTCTATGAAAAAGTAGCAATGTGGACAGCGCTGTTCAGCTGCACTCACCTTTATGATGATGGAAGCCAACATGTAAATATCTCTTATTAAGTTTTATTGGTCTACTGTGCAGCTTTCCTCAGCAGAGTTAAATCTCTCAAGTGATTTTTATATGGCCAGCCAATACCTTTTTGCTTGTGCGGCTATCACTGTTGTTGCAGCTTTACATTATCGCAGCCAAATTCTGCCTGAAGAGCAGAGTTCAGCTCACCAGTATAGCAAAGGTTGCAGTTCTTTGCTTGGGCTGTCCCCATATGGCAGAGTTCCAGGAATGCACTCGGTGAATTTTGACCTCCCTCAAACAGGAGAGGGAGATGTATATATCTGCAGAGTATATTATCAAAAAAGGTCTGTGCTGAAACATTGTCTCAAATCACCTTGAGATAGCATAAGAAGCATCAGATTATAAAAATGCAATTTATGCCTTTTCCAATTTGACTGCCTGCGTTCTACACACTGTCTCCCATTCTTCCATGAAAAACGATGGCTTTACCTGTCTCTCCATGTCATACCCCACACCTTTGTGCGCTCTTACATCATTCTAACTGTGTTAGTGTGCAGCGGGTGAGGTTTTTAAAACCTCCTTGAACATCTGTATATACAATGCAAACATATACTACTATTAGGATAAAGAGTGAGCTGCTGTGTTTCCATGCCGTGTGGGTTGGGTTGGTTTGGGTTTTTTTTGTTGTAGTTGTTTCTTGTTTGTTTGTTTGTTGGTTTGGTTTGTAGCTTTTTGTTCATTTGTTTGTTTTCTTGTTTGGCTTTTTGTTTGTTTGTTTTGGTTCGTTGGGCTTTGTTTTTTTGAAAATCAGTGTTTGGTTTTTGGTAGCTAAAAAGTGCATTTAAATAATGGAAAGAAAAATTAAACTGCCTGTACCTCTTTATTCCTACATATATCTCACTCTCTGTATTTCAGAATAAATGTAAAATCAAAGACTACACAGGCTTTTAGAAAAAAAAGATGAAGTTATTAACCCAGAAAACAAATGGTTTGTTTTCTCCCTCTTTCTTGCTTGTGAAGGACATGATGCTGCATAAACAGAATACGGTTTATTTTTTTTAATAATTGATTAAAAAGGCTGAAAGGCATATTCTTTTGTAAAACAAAATATGCATACCTGAGTAATTCTGGTTTTATTTCTTAATTCTATTAAACTCGAAGAAGGATGTTTACATTGATTGATAGGGAAGAGTGCTAACTGTTTGTCAGTGGAAGGGAGGAGGGTTCTGAACTTTAGCTGCTTGTTCCTGTCATACCGAGAGCACTAATGGGCACCAGCTGGGCTGTAGCTATAGCAGCTTCACCACTTCAGCCTTGCACAGCACGAGCTGCTGTGGCAGTGCTGCAGAAGGGCCTCCTGTGCAGATTTAGGAAGTACACACTTCAGTTGTTGTTCCCTGGGCAACAGAATAACTGCAGACAGCTGGCTTTGCACCACCTGAGCTGATCAAAGAGCAAACCCTGTCAGGCATTGATACTTCAGCTCCTCCAGCTTCAGTGTGAATGTCTGCAGGCAGTGATGTAGGAAGCATTATCATTCAGGTTTCAAGGTTAAACACAGGGGAATGAAGTAGAATGACAGCAGAAAGTAATAATAAAACATCGTTCCTGTAGGTAGTACAGAGGATTGAGAATTAACTTTAAAATACTAACTTACTGATGTACATATAAAATGTATTTTGGAATTATTCGAAAAGAGACTGGGAGGCTAGCAATAATCAGTTTGAATTTTGGGAGAAGTAAGAACAATCAAGGGTGCTATATCATACGTTTCATTAAGAAAGACCATAAAGAATGATTGAACACAAAGATAAATGTGCTATGTAAAATGATACGACCATGGAGCACCTATATCTGGTCTGCTGGAAGCTTCTGACAGGTCAGGCCTGCAGCAGCATGGTGCGTTTTATTCAGCAAGTGATGCCAGAAGCATGAAAGGTGGACAGTTGAACAATAGCGAACTGTGGCATTTTTCCGATGTGGACCTGTATAATTGGGATTAAGATCCACTTGAATATGTTGGATAGGAATGGAGGGGTGGGAGGGGCAGGTGGTAGCATTTCATAAATGTCCGTTTAACTCTTTTCTTGTAATTCTTTTATATTACAGTAGTATCAACTTAACACTTTGTTTAAGAGGGGTGCTAACTTCTTAAAATACTTTCTAAACTTTGTTGTGAAATAATAAACATTATTTTTAATTACTCCTCATAAAATAAGATTTTTCTTTATTTTTTTCTAATATCTGTATTTACTTCAAAATATAGTAGCTTCCCTTTTGGAGAAGTGACTGCAGTGAGTGAACATGGATGAGCAATAATACTGGGTTTTAGCAAGTCCTAGATGTGCCTCATCCCACACCTGAAAGAGGAAGGTGGGCAGAGTTGGTGTGTTTGTGAATGTACTCAGTCCTCATTTGCTGAAACTACAGAATATTGATTAGTATCCACACTTGGTTTTTATATAACATATATTCTTTGGATTTTTTTGTATTTCATATTTGGTTTAGCAATATTTGATGAAAGTCTCTCTAAAGTAGTTTCAGGTGGGGATTTTTTGCCTTTTGTTTTGTTGGGGATGTTTTTGGTTTGCCTTGGGGATTATTTTGGATTTTTTTTTTTGGATTAAAACTCAACCCCCTAAACTTCTAAGCAGAATAGTTTCTTGCTCTAGCTCTCTTACAAAAAACATATTTGAGGAGTGAGATTTTTAGTAAAGGGATTCAGCATGAGAAAATAATGAAATTACTGGGTTTTTTTCAACTGGAAAATCACAAGTCCAACATAGCAAGTATGACATTTTGTTCTTAATAATATAAAACCAAATAGAGGTCTAAGTAAGAGCCCTTACTCTCTATGGTGACAAATTAGACTGTGTATTTCTTGTTTGGCTATTCTGATTTACTGCATCAGTGGTCCAGATATCAGTTGGTTTGTTAGTATGTTTACTGAGGTTGCATTTTAAGTCCTTTTTTAAAGCTGTTATTTATTAAAAAAGAACAAATTAAAAAGACAGTATAAACAGATTTTATGATATCTGATGTTCAATTGCATTCTTTGTGGTTTTGCAGTCTGCAGCATTTTCTGAAGGAATCTTTATAATAATTTTGAATTACTTAAAATTTTAGGTTCTTCTGTTGAAGTCTGGAAATGTGACAAAGCTCACCTCTTCCTTCTTCAAGTGTTCAACAGTAGGAATTGCTGATGCAAAATCAAGAGCAGTGTGAAGTGCCCAGGCCATTCCTTCTAGCATAAAGAACTACAAGTTCATAGAAAATAATAATTTTCTACAACAGCAGGAATGACTTTCAGTGTCCTGAACAACTGTACTGAATCTGGAATCAGCAGTGTTCTTATATCCACAGATTTTTCTTTTTGCATCCAGAAATGATTGTGCAGTTTTTAAGGAGTGTTGCTGGCTACTGTGTTCCAGCAGCAGCAGTGCAGTGAATTGCTTTGTTGTGCATGAGGGACTCTATGAAGGAGTAATAGGTACTCATAGTTACCCTTACAGATGTTTCTTTTTGAACTGTGGTTAGTAACTCCCTGTTATTTTTAAATTTCAAGCAGGTATTTTTTCCCTGGGCTTATTTCTTTCTCTGAATTTAAAAAAAAATTAGCAATTCTCTAAGAGGAGCAGTGTTTGGCGGAAGATAAATGGGATGTACCACCAATCTACAGCTTTTACTGTTTTTCTGTGCTGGAACCTGCCGGTAGTATAAAGCTAAAAATTGTCTTGGAAATAGTCCTCATTGAGAAGTCCTTTTGAGTGCTGCAGGGAAAGTTGGTATTGATTGACCATGTTGTGACCCTTTGCAAATTGTATACTCTGCATGCAGAGGGTTTTCTCACTTGCTCAACTTGTAAAGTAGGCACCAAAGATGGCCTCATGTTCTATAGCCATGATTATCTCTTAGATTTTGTTTGAACTCACCAAAGTTTATTTCCTACATTTGATTATTGTACCCTTACTGCTACCAGCTTCATGTGTAGTTGCTTCCTAAGTCAGTGCTGTCAAAGTATGGGATTACTTGTTTATTTCTTAAATTCTGTTTTGCTTGTTTGTAAGCCTGGATCACTTCAACAGAACTAGGCAGATGAAACTATGTGCAGTCACTCTAGCAGATACTGTCCTCTGCCCAGGAGGTAATATTGGCGGACTTGGGGAAATGGTGCTTAACAGAGGGTTGTTGCAGTTGAAACAAGTACATTTAGCTCCATCCATAGCTATACCTAGGAAAAGATATATTGAAGACGTATGGTGAACTAGATAAGGGTTGAGGTCGAACAAGTATTTCTCCCTCTTGAATGAGGAAGAGCAAATATGAACAAAAATGAACAGTAGTTCATCGTCTCATTTCTGGTTCATTTTATGTGAAAAACGCATGAGGAGTACAGTGGGACGTCCTTCTTCAAACCTTTAACTTATTCTCTATGAAAGTTCAGTAGTGCTTAGTAAATCCTGTAACATTTTTCTTAATTCACTCAGTGATAAAACTTCAGCACAACCTTATCTATTCTCTTCTGCATTGGTGCTGTGACATAAATAAAAATTCTTGTTTCAATATAAAGTAGGGATGCAGAAATGGTTTCCAACTATATAAAAAGTTTTAAGGAAGGCATAGATGCACAACATAGGGACACTGTAGTTTTTCTTTCTTTTATAGAATAACTGGAATTGCCATTTACATATTAGTTTCATACTTGTCTTTTAGCATTTTAAAGAGATAATACGAGAGCTGGTAGATAAAAACATTGTCATTTTGTATGCCTATGTGCAGTAATGTGATGTGAAGATAGTAATAGATGGGAAAACCTGGAGTTTCTCTTTGCCTGTAGGCATTCTAGACAAGTAATGGCACTACAGCAGTGGTAGTGAAATTACCTAGTAACACTGGATTTTTAAATTTTCATATGATCACTTGGGAAATAAAGCTATATGGGTAATGCCACAAATACTGTATACTGTTAGTGTATACTATGGCTGTGGGAAGCTTGTTGTGGGATTTTGATTTCTGTGTAGTGAGAGTTGCTGTTTGTGTTTATAGATTTCTGCAGGTTGGTAGCTAGTGGTTATTTGATTAAGAGGAATTGTGACCCAGAAAAAGCTCCACTTCATCTATCAGAAGTGACGCTTTCACTCAGCACTTAGATTTGCCCTCTCTTTTACAAGTATATCTCTTAGGGTATCTTCTAAAAGAAAATGATATCTTTTAAAAAGTTCCTTATATGAAGGTAAATTAGGCCTTCCTTACAGCCAGCCATATCTCAAATTACTTCTCTGAGTGGCTGTGGTAATTCCATTTTGGTTTCACACATCTGGGAATTAAGTGAGTGTCAGAACTGTCCAAGGAGAAGTTAGAAGTGCTCTGAATAAAGTCTTTGTTCTACAGATTTCAGCCATATATCTAATCCCAGAATTTCTCCAAGGTTTAAAATTAGAATATTTGCAATGCACATTTAGTTGTTCAAGATGGATGGCCATTCAGCAGCTGGAAAGTGGTCTGTCACTTTCCCTGAGCATCATAAAACCCAGCTGAAAGCGGAGGATAATGTCTGTGCTGAGTGTCGAAGTTTGTGCTTGTTGGCTTTTAGTGTTATCCCTTTCTGATATGCAATTTAATTTATCCCTCACCACCAGTCCCAGTGAAGTAAAACAGGCATGGAACTTCACAAAATTCTGCATATGAAATTCTGTACCAACCTGTACTTTGGGTTTCAAACCACCAAAGTGTTCTAGGAGCCTGGATCACATCAAGTTTGGGGGGGATTCTTCTCTCGATATATATACATACAAGCTTATGCTTTGGCCTTCCTCAATCTTCAAAATAATGCTTGTTTAGTTGTCTTAGGGTTTTCAGTCTGGAAATTTGATTGTGCAAGGAACTAATATTCCAGTTTCAAGAAGCTAAAATGTAATCTCAAGGCTGTCTTTACGATTACAGTGCTGTGGTAAAGAGGAAATATGTCCTGAGAATGTGTTTCTCCCCACCTCCCTCCATCTAAAGCCTTTGTTGTACAAAGGAGCAATACTTGGAATTTCTATCTTTTTATGGAATATAAATTTGATGTTGCTTCTCAGTCTTTGGTTTTCAGTCTTCCCTCAACTGATTTGGTCTATGTGGAAGTAATTGTTTGTTAAGGATGAGAATTCATAGTATATTGTGCCCATGTAACTAGTCATTTCTCTTGCTTAAGACAAGACAAGGAGAGCTCAGAACTGTGGGAGTTTATTACAGGAATTTGTTTCCTTTTCCTTTCTGGTATTCAGAAGAAAGCTAAATTTGTCCCTTGTATATTTGCAAGCTTCTTGCTTTATGGGTGTGCATATATGACGTGTTCTCACTGCTTCTTGAACTGATGTAGAGCATAGAAATGTTAATACACTTGCTCCATGTTTTACCAGCCCCAGCTGGACTTTAATTTTGGGACCACCTAGCCATCTACTAGCAAGAAAAATTGAAACCGTAAGAATATGGTCTGCTGTAACTTTTCAGAAAAAATATAGTGCAGGAGGTGATTATGCAAGTTTTACAGGCAGCTTCACAATTATCAGAGAATTTTAAGAAAAGTGGAATAACAGCAGATTTTTGTAAATTAAATGAGAAGTCTGAATTGAAACTGAACCAGGATAATGTAACATCAATGTTGGATATTGCTGTGTATGCCACACATGAGAGTGGAAAGGGCCTCTTTGGTCTCTGTATTCAGACACCTGCTATATAAGATGGTCTTCATAATCTCATTATACCTACATATATTCTAGTAGGAGTAATTTTAAATTTATCAGAAGTGAACAATACTTAGAATCAGTCTCGATCCTTTTCAAAATCTGGCCACATAAAAATTTCTACTTGTTAGATAGCTTGTAAAAAAACAGCCGCTCCCACCCCCCGCCAAAAAAAAAACCCAACACACAA
>WBMY01009316.1:243265-285525 GCA_013397315.1 Donacobius atricapilla
AAATTTATAAAAAAAAAAAAAAAAAAAGCCCACAAAAACCAAACCACCCCAAAACATTTTCAAGTAAAAAAGCCAAGAAAAGAGAATCTGGAAGTTAAAAGAAAATTGAAAATGGTATTTTTAATAGCTCTAACGCTTTCATGCATTATTCAGGTGTCACTTCTCTTTCCTGTCATGATGTTGGTAATGTTACTTCTTCTATAGTACCTCTCTGTAGGCTTCAGGATATATGTATAAAAGTTCTACCTTAGGGTTTCATTAAAAAAAATTCTAAAACAATTTAGTAGTCTGTACCTAATTAATATAAACCTGAAAGTAATAACACTTTTAGAAGGATAGTATGGTCTTGAATATGTGGTACAGTAACTGTTAGATATGTTCTGTAGCAAAGACATGTAATAAGTTTTTTAACCTTATCTTATTTTAACACCTTATATGTCCCACTACCAGAAGTATAACTGTGAGGACAGAGCTCCCTCTGATATTTGAATAGAGGTTTCTTTGAGAGTGTCAGGACTGTCAGTTGCAAATTCTGTTGTATAAATGGAACTCTGTATTTTTGAGGGGGGTTTCGTAACAGCTGATCAGCAGATATTGATTGTATCTTCACCTGATGCATAAAGTTTCAGAGCTATCTGAAATTTTCGGTGTTTAAGAATAATTCTTCCACACTTGGTTCATTCCACATATTCCATCAACCACTTCTGATATTACAGTAAGTATAGAGACAAATTTTTCTGGACTAATTTAATATATGGCAAGTTGTAGTTTCACTGGGAATATATCTTAACAGCTGCTTATCAGTACTGATAATGCCCTTTATATTCTGATCCTTTCTAAACTGGTAAAAATTTAAACTGTGTTTATGTCCCTGCTTTCTTCATAATTCTGTGTGATCCTAAATTCTTCACAGGATTTTGCTCCCTTGAGTTTTTGATTCTTCTTTATTGTAAATATAATCATCTATTATATATAAATTCAAATGTTCAGTGTTCAATCATTAGTTGTCTTTCTTACATTTTCTCTCTCCTTTTCCACTTCACTCATCCTCTAAAATATGTCTCAAACCAGCAGAGTAATTTAGAACACTCATTTTCTCATTTTCATTCTCTTGAATGTTTGTTGTAATTTTGAGTGGTTAGTATTGTGCACTTTGAAAACTTTAAGCTCTTCAATGTAATCACTTTTTCTAGGGAATAAATGCGATTCATTAATTGGATACTGAAGTAATGGAACTTTGTATTATATGCCCTTTTTATTATGTTAGCTTTTAATCAGAATTTATTTGACTCTATTCATGTAAAGCAGAATGAAACTTAGTCAAACTAAAATCTGACACTGAAGCAAATACTAAAAGGAAAAATATTTATTTATTCATTTTTGTGAACTTACTATAAGCATTCAGTCAACTTGTAACTTCTACTAAGTTAAATAGATTCCATATGCTTGAATGCAAATTAGTTTTATGAGGTCTTAGTAGTTGTTTGTGTTTAGTTTGGATTCATAAATCATGATAGAGAAAATAGTGCAGAAATTGTGTTACTCTACAAGTAAAAAACAAAGGGTTTGTAGAGTACTATTTCACTTCACTGTCCCAACTTGAACATAGTTTAGTTTCTGTTCTCACTGTGTTATTATATTCCCTAGTTTTACTGCTAAATTAGTTGAGATTTTTCCCCACTCAAAGAAAATTGAGCTATTTTTAAAAGGGGTTTTCTTCCTCTTTGTAATGTCACTTAAGCTATTCATACTACTAAAACAGTGAAGGTTGAAGTCTGCCTCAATTGATTTTGCAGGTGGAATAGATACTTCTGTTTATTATACTACTATTCTGTTATTTTAATAGTTTATTTTCAGTCTCACTGAATTGTTTAAAATGTTAGTGGGAAATGTTGAAGAAAAACAGCATTGCAGAACTGTGAAAAAAATCAGTTATGCAGGAAAAAATTTAATGTTCATGAGGAACTAACTGAACAGGTGCCCCTGTTTTCTTTGTATCAGACTCCAGTTTGCTCTTTAAAACCTTGTTAAGCATTTATTATTTAGAGTATTTATCCCTTACAGTAGAATTCTTTCCAGCACAATATTCTGGGATGACTATAGATGTAGCAATGTTACATAGTAGTTAAAAATTCAGGGTTTTGAAATGTCTTTTGGATGTCCATTGGATGAAAAAAATTGACCCTTGTACATTTGTGCTTAAGTGCATCTATTTGGTAAAATGTCTGTGAGACTTGAAGGGATGCCCTGCAGCCTCCCATAGTCCCTCCATCCCAGTGTTCAGTCTCGGGCAATGGTGAGTGAGGTAACTTAGGGAGACCACATTGGTTACAGTCCCAGCTGCTTCTTGCAGCCTTTTCACCTCAGATTCCTCCTGAATGAACTGGATTAGAGGTGTTAAAGGGTAGATCTATGCTAGGTCTGTGTAAACCTTTAGGATTCTGCTCTTCTGAGCAGAAAGAGTGGTGATTTTCTTCAACAATCAATGCAGATCTAGGCAATCATCATTTTCTTCTTAGGCACATGTTTTAAATCACTGGGGAAATATACTCAGAGGAATATTCTGCTCTGTTAGATATTATTCCCCTGACCAACCATGCAGTTTGTTACAAACAGCATAAATTAGTAAGCATATGCTATATCCGTATTTCCATCTTTGAAAAATCCCTTATGAAAATACTCAAATTGTCCCTCTCAGAAGTAGGTACATGTTTTCTCTAAAATAAGTCTGTAGAGATTGTTTTTGCTTACTCCAGCTGTTTTACAAATAAGTTTGTTTCAACCCTTAATTTTTGCCTTAGTACATGAAAATGATGTCATCCTGAGGCCTCCAGAGGCAGGGCAGGAGTTTACCTGTGTGCTTTCCTGACAGACATTGATCCTACAAAAATATTTTTCCTAGGCTGACCACCTTACTGATCTTTGACAGACAAGCCAGTTATATGTTTCTTTCCTGACATGTCAAATACCCATAATATTCAATTTGGGATTTTTTTAAAGCCCTATTCAGGCAATGGAATAGAAATGGTGTCTGTGACAGCAGCTGCTCCATGAGTAGTGTGTTGTACAGGCCGATACAATGATAATTTAGGGGAAAAAATATTTTAGAAATAAGTGATTTTTCTGTGGCACCTCCTTATTAGGATGCTTTTGTATTTATTTGTAAACCAGTTTAATTTTTCTGAATGTAATAATAATGCAGGAGTAAGAATAAAGCCCAGCTGTCTTTGGGGGTCTTGTCCAAAATAATCCTTCATTTCTCAATTCTCATTTCTCAGAAGCTCTTTAGCTAAAATGTTCACCTTATCTTCTACGATATTTTTTGGAGGCTGTGCTTCTTGTTTCACTGCATCTTAAGGGTGAGATGTAACTTGTGTTCCGTGGAGCAGACTTCAGTGCACTGTAAAATAGCCAGAACTGATTTCATTCAGAAATGTGGCTTTTTGTAGAGCACTTGGGTAGGGAACGAGAGTCATGGGTTCCAGGTTGTACTTGGTCTGATCTCCTGTCTCTTAGAATTAATGTCCTGACTATCTGAAAAGCAAGAGTCATCTTTTAATTGGAATCATTGTAATGCGAAGAAGGCACGATATTTGAGTTCTTAATATGTGAATTTCTCTGGTGGGCTACGTGGAAGCTGCAGGATGGTCTGCTGAGTTACCAAATGCCTGGGTATATTTTCCATTTTTCAGTGCATGAGGGTTAGCAAAATTTTTCCGTTTATAAAAATAAACAGTTGTCACTTGTGTAATTGCAGTTAAGTAGTAGTTAATGCTTGCTTTGTCCAGCACTTGTGGCTTAACTGCAGTTCACGTCAACGAAAGTGTTTGCATGTTTCTTTTTTCTTCCTTAGTTTATGATGGGGGAGTTGGAATTGTTAATTTGTAAAAGCTCAGTATGTTTATTGACAAAGGTGTTAGCTATCTTTTCAGCATAAAAGAAGATAATGTGATCATTTCATGTGTACATTTGAGTGAATATTTTAAATACTTTCATTTTTTGTTAAGGTAATAGTCTCTGTAGGTTTTAATTTTATTTTTTTTATACCAAGAACTACTAGCTGCAAGCTTAATTGAAGCATGCTGAGTTAGATGATAACAAAATAGGGTAAAATACAACATATATAATTGCTTGTCTTCTGTTTATAGATTATTTAAAGAGCAGCCCTGATGTTGCCCTCAGTTTCTGAATTTGACAACTGCCTTATCCATTTCTGAAAACTGTAAGCATCAGCAACTGTTGGCACCCTAAGGAAAATGGAACTGCCTGGTTTATCTGTTTTCCTTTTTAGACATTATTACTGCTATGCTGAAAACTGTTCTAAATGAAAACTTCAGTTTCTCTAGAATTTGTATCTTACTTCAGAAGTAACTTTTTGTTCTCATTCACCAATATTTCCTGCCAGCCTCTTCTCCATAGTATTTCATGTTTAACATTCAGTCATGAGTACGGAACATAGCTGAACATGTCACAAAGGGAGATTTGAGTAACCTCTTCTTCAGATTATAAAATCTGAAGGAATTATCACTACAACCACACCCATAAATGAAAAATGAAGTAGATGTAAAATGGACATCTCACAAGAATAGAGTGAATGTTGGAGAGACCTTTTCATTGCAAGGTATGTCAGCTCAGTTATAATTGGCTCTAATTAGCACTCTGTCTTCAGCTGTAAAAATTCTTTTACGTTGAAGTTCAGTGACGCTCCAAGTTGTGAAATTTCTTCCTACCTTTGAAAACATCAGAGAAATTGTTTTCCATCTAGCTTTTACAATTGAAAATTGAGTGATTTGTGTAGGACAGGTGCAGATATATCAACAGGCATAAAAATAACTGATCTGTGGCTGAAAGGGCTCTTAAAGGGTTAAGTGGTCAGACCAGATTTCATTGTCTGTAATTAAAAATACATCTACATAGATCAACACCAAATACCAGTTGTATTTTCAGCAATATATAAGTAAAATGGTGGACTTCAATAAATGTGATCCGAATCAACTTGAAGATTTCTTAGTTACCTATTCAGCCGTGTGATGGTGCTGATATCTTTCAATTTCACTTTGAAAAACTTGATAGTGGAAGGTTAGTTGTGATCACATGCAGGTTGTAGTGCATTAATTTTCTTTATCCTGCTACATGTTTTCATAAAATATTTTCATCTATTTGAAGGATCCAATTGATATGTCTGTGCAGCACAACTACATGAAATTCTGAAATATTCATGACAGTGCCAGTTGGTTTCCTCACATTGTTATGGGCAAAATGTAGTTGAACACATAATTGAAAGTGCATGTCATCATTTTTATTATCAACAATCATTTTCAATTGCTTCTAAGGCTTTTCCAAGTTGCACAATACACACTTTTGTAAAAGTGTGTATTGTCGAATAAGATTGGCAATGCCACAGACAAAACAGCCAAATTTAACATAAATCATAGAATCATTCCCATACCATATTCTTGTTAAAACACATCTAAAAACATGATGGTAGCTTAATGTGCTAAATGTAGTGATTTTGTCCTAATACAAGAAAACTCACTGCAAATGGGCTTTTATAGGTAGGTACTTTTCGTGGATTGACAACACAGTAAGGATGCAGGTCATGTTTCCAGCAGAAGATAGGGGCAGAAGCTAGTCCTTTCTTTATTCTGCCCTGTTGCCTTAGGGAAAAGTTGGTAAGGAGTCAGCCAATGCACCCTTTTATAGTTCCAGATTTTTCTTTACAAAACAGCAAACAGGTACAGTCATCTGCCTTCTGTAGCTGATGCTTGTTTTAATAAAAGTGCAGAGTAAAAACTGATGAAACTGTTTACACAAGAAGGAGCAAGAGTAATTTAAGAGGAAGGTATCAGCTGAGAATAACTGAGTTTTATTGTATTAATGGTGTGAAAAAATATAATCTATCACTTCTTTCTGTTACCTACAACTCCTTATTTTCTTTCACTTGCATTTTATGGCTTAATATTAGATAAAGTTCCATCACTTGGATCTAGGGCCAGCCAGGTTATATTCAGTGTTTTAGGAATAGAGGAGTAAAGCAAAATCTGGGCTAAAATAGAAGCATGCATAATGTGCAGTGCAGGTTTAGGAAGGTTGCTAGTGGCTGCTTAATGTTCAGCTCACTTACCCAGGGCTCCATCTATTTGTGCAACCTTCTTTCATCTATTCTCTCTGTTAAAATCTGAATTAACACAGAAGACCAAGGAAAACTAAGTCTCAGCAAATTAAATGGATCAAACCTAGAAAGGTTTGAATTATATCCCAAAACTTGATTAAAACCAAACAAGGTTAGAGATACTAGTGCCAAAACACTTGATATATTTTATTTAATAGGAAAGAGGCAAAGAGAAAACAAGAGAAAAGAAAGAAAGGGCTAGAAAGAGACAAGAAAGACAAAGAGGTGTGCGGAGGAGGAGGGCGGTTACAGGGAGAATGTCATAGGGGTGAAATAGAAACATATCAGCCCTCCGAGGGTCCCAGTGGCATTTTGTGGTTCCCTTCCATCTAGTGGTGAGAGTCCCCCGCCGCCCGCTGCCACCACAAAGTATAGAATCCAATGGATTAGAGAATGTGGTGGGAATGCCCATGTGCCTCCCCTGGGGAGGGCAGGTTTGACATTGTCACTTGCAACACCGAGGTTCTGATGCATCGTGTTGCAGTGCTCTGATGAGGGGTCTGGGGACTGCTTTGGGGGGGGCCTTTGGTGGGCCATGACAGCCCCTTCCCCTCTCCCAGGGTGAAGGGTTCCCGCAGCTGAGCTCCTCTGCACATCAGAGGAGAGGCGTTCACTGCCTCTCACCAGAGGTTTTTTCACCACACCCCCAAAACCTCTCCCCTCCACCCTTTGGCGTGAGGGTCTGTGCTAGCCTGGCAGCTGGTAGCCCTGGGGTTGTGATCTCCACAGCTTGAGACCTCTGTGAATGTGTTCTTCTTCCCCAGCCCAGGCCTGAGTCACTTTCTTATCTCCATCAAGGTGCAGTCCAAGGCCCCCATTCAGGGTTTGGGTGGTTTTCTCTGCAACTTTTATACAGTTTTGCTGTAATAGGAAAAAGTTTTTCATGAAGATGTTTAAGCCATAAATTACAACATTTCAGTCTCCAACCATCCAATTACTGAATTGATTCACACAAAAAGCGGAGCAAACTGAAAACTTGCGTCTAGTCATGGCCTTCTGATAAGCTTCAAGCAGTGGGACTTCAGAGAGGCACTGAAAATGAAAACAGTGTATCAAATGCTTTTACTAGCTGAAGTTTCAGTCTTAAAATGGAAAGACTGTTTTGCCCTTAACATATTGATGCTAAAGTTGTGGTGTCTACCTTCAGGTATATTGTTGCTCTAAGATTATGAGGAGGTTGCAAAACTTACAAAAGTGGTACAAAATTACAAAATAGAAGCCTATTCTCAAAAAATGTGGAGTAGCCTTTCAATTTTACCGCTGCTTCCCTTAGGGTTAGAGTGTGTGTGTTTAGCTGAGCTGCCCATACTGAGTGGCTTAAATATGCTGCTTTTCATAGAATAACAGAGGAGGACTGATTCCTTGCATTCCTTCCTGTATAGCATGAAGTGAATCACAGGTCAAAAGTATATGCTGATTAAGTCGCGATGACTGCTGCAGAGTTGGAAAAAGTTTGCATCAAAACTAAGGCTTACGATTTTTGGTACACCTTCAAAAAGGATGCATAACAATCCATCTGAACAACTCTGAACTTTCGAACTAAAGCTTTCTAAAATAAGGGTACATCAAGGTCTCTGGTTGTATTACTATGTCTGTACGCAGAATGACTGCTACAAATTGCTAGTTAATGGCAGATTTTGGACTTAAAATATGTGATGGATTTCATATAAAGGAAATGAGAAGGAATGTGGTTTAACATATTTTGGTATAGATTAGATCCACAGAATTAAAATAGCTTTTTAGTTCAAATTCTGATGGATTTTTATATTGGGTTGTTTATTTTATTTTTCTGTTTCTGTTTTACAGTGTTATGTGGGAACCGATGGGAGATGGTAAAAAGATTATTTCACTGGCTGATAACAACATATTATTGTGGGATTTGCAGGAAAGTTCAGCCAAAGCTGTGGTAAGAAATTTTCTTTTAACCAAACATGGTATATTTGAATATAATGTAAACAACAACATCTTCTAGCCTAGAATTTGCTAATCTTTTAACTATTCCTTTAGAAGTATCTCGTTGCCTATAATGTAGGTGGAGGAAATGAATATTCTAACATTGTCTTAAATAAGAGTGCTTAAGAGTAGTGTTTTAGTATCTGTTGCTAGTGGGTAAATGTTTTCTTCGTTCTAGAGTTCCCCTTAACTGTCCTACTTTTTATAGTGAGTAATCTAGAATAAAGCAGCGCTGATTTGGTGAATGTCTGCAAGTGGAAGAATTGATGATCAGTAAAGCTAAAGGTTACTGAGTTCAGAGAATGGTACAGTAACTCATGTTGGTGAATACCATGCAGCCCTTTATTTAATTTACAACTCTTGATTAAGAGCATTATAAGCATAATGTAAGTTTCTCTATTTGCTATGTACTGCTTTGAATTCTCAATGTTAGTTTAATTTACTAATATACAGTTTATTCGGATTATTTCACTTATTGTTAAAAACATCTTATTCAGGAACATATATAAAAAAATGTCATTGACATAGATTTTTGTCTGATTATGCCATATCATAGAATGTATATAGAAAACTTTGAATGGTTCTGTATAGTCAGTGTCTGTGCTTGTAAATGGAAACTCATTATGTCAAGGACATTACTATTCAATTGATCTGTTGTCACATTTAACTCCTCAGGTCAGGGTTAATTTTTTTCCGAGATGCTGTGAAATCAGTTTTTTCAACTTAGTGAAGGCACTGTGTCCATAAACTCTTCCCTGCTGGTACCATCTGACTGCATGCAAATAGATGATGTCTTGAGTTATTAGTATTTTGCTAGATTTCACATGGTAACAATGTAATATAATATAGTTTAATACTTTATGTTTATAATTAAGCCCTTTGGGTTCCTTCTCTAGCTGAGAAACTTCAGGGCTTTTTTTCACCTGCAGCATCAACTGGTGTTATGTTGCCTTCCAAGGCTTCAAATTAGTGTTTGTTTTTATCAAATTGATGTTGAGAATTTCTGACAGCTTGCCTCCAGGAGCTTGTCTGTGGTATTGTGTCCCCTGGATTTGCAATACACTTGCACTGGCCAGTATTTCTTTCCTAATGTCTGCATAATACACAAACATTTCTACAATATTGAAAAACTGTTTGGGGGTTGGTAGTGCTTCCATGCCATAGGTCCTCATGTCTCTGAAGTACTGAGACTGCTAGGCAACTTGGCATTTCCCTTTCTCCTACTTTCACTCCTTGTGCAGGTCTGTCCTCACTTGCTGAAATTCTTTTGAATGTTAATTAGTATTTTCACTGTTCAGCCACATTTTTATGACTCTCTCATATTTTTTCTTAATCCTAACCTCACTGAAATGTCCCTGCCCATGGCATGGGATTGGCATTAAATGATCTTAAAAACCCCTTCAAGCCCAAACCATTCTATGATTCTGTGATTTCCTTTGGAATGCTGTCTGGTGCATATTATCAGTTTCGCTGTTTGAAAATCTTGTAATGAATGCCAAATTTTATGTGTTTTTTATTCCTCATTTTATATTACTTGGGAATTATTTACTAGAATTTTTTATGTTGTGTCTTCCTTATACTATTCCTTTGCTCAAAACTAAACCCCCACTCTGTCACACAAATATTTGTGTGGGTAACTATGATTTCCATTTTCCATTGCTAGAATTATTATCCATGTAGTTTTAGAGAGGAATAGACTACCAAATTTTGTAATTTTAGCATGATTTGGGGAATCAATATTTTTCTCTTCAAATCAACATTCAGCTTGCAGATCCTTTCAGTATTTCAAGTAGCATTCCTTATGGAGAATATTTTTTTAATTGATACTTATAAAATATGCTTGTACTACATCAAATGTTGATGGCACAAAAGGACTCTAGAAGGCAAAGTAAGTGATAAAGAAATGAAGGGGACTTATCTGTGACATTTGGTATACGCTTATATTTTTTATAAAAGGAAATGAACAAAACCAAATGTGAAATTTTGTATCAAAGAAACTGCTTCACCTAATGAAGTAGATATATCAGCCTTTGACTGACATCTTCAGATAGGAACACTTGAAAATGTTTGTTAAAAACCTTTGTTTGAGAAGTTAAGAATGTTGTTCAGATTTTACAATCAGGCTGTCTGGAGGCTGATACAGAATTTGACTGATCGTCTATATTTCCATCTAAAAGAGTCTAATATCTCATGTGATTGCACTGTAAACAAGATTTATTTGTCATTAAAATTTTACCTGAGAATAACTGTTTAGCATAATCAGTCTTTGGCGATTTTGAGTTGTTCTTAGATGATACTTACTTCAATACCAAGTCATACACTGCTTTTACAGTTTAATAGTTTGATAGAGAAAGTTCACTGAAACTTGACTCTCAGAAAACATATGCATCAAAATCTTGCACCCACTGAACCACTTCAGAGATGACTGGAATTCTTGCAATTTTCAGATGTTGAATTTTTGTCTGCAACAAATTTGTCTTAAACATGTCGGTGGATTCCAGAGCTAGCTGGAGTGCTGCTGAATAAGACTGAGGAAAGCATAAGCGTCTATTTAAGAGGCCTGCTATAGACTTTGTAGTAATGAAAATTATGACAAGCTGACTATCATAGGCTTTTTCAGGACTAGAAGTAACTGTGGTGCATTTCTGAAATCTTTGAATACGATCTCCTTACTAAGAGATTAACTCTTTTAAGCTCTATATATGGCTGAAAAATTATAACTTCTATTCTATAGCAGTTTTATAGTTGCAAAAAATATGTAACAAAGAGCAATAAAGAAAAACAAGCAATGTTTTGTTATACAGTTGCCTTTCACTTTGAAAAAAAACCCAACAAACGAGTAAAACCCTCCTCCATAAATCAACACTCTACCCCAATTTTTGCTGCTGTAGTATTTAGAATGTGAGAGGAATGTGAGAGAAATCTGTGAGAACAGGTTGGTCATAAAACACATAGCATTAGTAGGAATAAGCAGTAAATGTATTTTCCATTTGGTTATCACCATGTACAATGAGTGTTTATAGGCTAATGAGCTGTTGGTGAAACAGTGATTTCTTTCTGTGAATACCCTGTTTATAAGGGATTGTTGCATGCATAATATATCATAATTCTAAAAAGCACGTGATTTGTGTTTTAATTGTTTTTGATTAGAATGTAAAGAGAAACTTTCCTGAGATAGTAAGAAAAAGAGCTTTTTTTTTTCCTCGAAAACAGATATAGAATAGCCTAAAGCAAAGAAATTGGGTCTTGCCACAAAAAAAAGGGGCATGTTAGGGCAAATTAAAAAAAAAAAAACATTTCCTTTATATGGAATTACACAGAGGTTATGTAAATGACAAAAGAAGTTGTCTTTATTGCTCATTATGATGAAGAGTTGTCTGGTTTTGGAATCTCTTAGCCACCTGGTGCCTTATCCCTTAATATGCTCTTTGGTTCAAGCAGGCAGTGACTAAGCAGGACATAGCTGGTGTTGAGGAAACGTCCCTGTCTCACCATCCAGGAGTCATTCTGGCAGTCACATTCTCATGGTCCGACTTTGGGCAGCTCCAGTGGGCTGACAGGTCCCTGCTTGACTCCTTGCATGCCCCACTCCCACCCACACCAGGTATCCCATTGCAGTGTCTCAGTCCTCTTGATCCTTTAAGGCATTTAATCACAGTGCAACAGCAAAACAACAGCCTGGACTGGCGCCTCTGATGAGGGACCCTAAATAAATAAAACCCTGGGGTTTTATACCCTCACAGTCTATGCAGCAAAAGTCTAGGGTCTTCATTCTCAGTCCTCAGCTCCTGCTGTGTCTCTGAAGGTCCAGTCAACTGACCAGTAACACAGGTCCCTGTGCCTTTTGTTGAGCAAATGGTCAGCACTTCTTCCTGGCCTCTTGCCTCGTTTCTCTCCACTATCCAGAGCTCAATCTGCAGCTGGCACTGCAGCTGCACACGGAGCTACCTCCACTGAATGTTTTCCTCAACACTAGTAGACTTGCATATTCTGTAGGGATTGCTAAGGGGAGGACATCTTTACAAAATATACCTGCTGCTATAGACTTAAAAGTAAAATAACAATGTACTTCTGTGTGTTATAACTGATTAAATCAAGAGCCTAGGATTAATATAATAGAAATGGCAGTGTTTGAATTGTTTTCTTTTTGTGAAAAACACAATGGTGTTTAAGTTGAATAATATCATCATCATTAACTAAAAGTAAGATTAGGTCCACTGTATCTGTATCAGGTAATAGAGGTAAGGAGGTATTTATTACACTGATGCATCACTGGTCTTCCTGTTTTTACTACACACTTCAATTGCTTCCCTTTTTTGCATAGGTACATATTATAGGCTGTTTTAATGGCCAGAGGTGAACCAAATGCTACTCTTTATGGACCTTTTATGTTTATGAAAGTTTGTCTAAAATTCAGGTATAATATAGATGAAAAACTGAAAATATGTGTGTCTTTAAAATCTTGTATCAGCCGAAATTTCTGCTGCTCTGGCAGTGATCAAAATTTCAGGCTCTTATTTAGTTCCTTTTCTGTATATGCCTGTGATTTACAAGTTGCATTGTTTCATTAAAATTAGCCTGAAGAATTCTAGAGTTCCCAATACATTCAGAGCTTCTTGGTAATAAAATTATTGGTGCGTTCATTCTCTGAATTATCTAGTCTGCTTGGGATAAGAAACATTGGCTAACTGTGCAGTTCAGTGGGTTTGTTTGGGTTCATTTTGGTTTTGGTTTGGGGTTTTGTTTTTTTATTTTCTTTCAATTTTTTTTTTCTGATTTGTTTCCTCCTTATAGTATTCTATTTGCCTGTATTTACATGAAGACAGGCTTTTTCTGTGCTTTTGATCCGTCCCTTTATTATTGTTTTGAGGATGTTACTTTCTGGGGTGAAATTAATCCTATGTTCACTGCATCATTACCTTTTGCAATTAAATTAGCTATTCTTTGCCATTTATAATCATTAGCTGTACCCAAGAGAAACCCAGACAATCCACAAGGTGTGGATAGAGTATGCTGAGAAGACGACAGTTAATATTTCTGTACAGATATGAGGTCAGATGTCAACAAATTGCTAGAACTCTTCCTCCAGTAAATGTAGTATGTTTGGCATGGCAGATGAGTGCAACAGAATGAAATAGAGATATTAAAATCTAGATATTTTTCTGGTTTTCGTGTGTTTTCACAGAAGGGATAAATAGAGGTATGGTTTTGATCATTTTAATCCAAACTATTATATTCTGTTTAGATTTCTTGTCCTGTCTGGATTATTTAGCATCATTCAAGTGGTCTTGGTTCAGAACAACAGATAATATCAGGCAGTGACATTCCAAGTGGCAAGGCAGAATATATTTTGGGGAAGATTTCACAGGCTATCTGGATAAAAGTGATGTATCTAAGTACAGAGGATGTTAGGAATAAGCATGAGATGCTTTCTTGGCAAGATAGCTGCTGTTTCTCAAGGCAGGAAATACCTTGTGAAATTTAGTTGAGAATTTTTTAGTGCTCCATTATTACTGCAACTAGAATAAACATAGATTAACTACAGGAGGGCAGAAAACTGTCTGAAGAAAAATAAAAGGGAAATTACTGGATCAGAATGAGAATAGAAACAAGCTCATAGAGTTGGAATCAATTTTATTTAATGGTCTCCTTAACAATAGAATAGAAGTAGGAGTGAAATAATGAAAATTATTGCTGGCAGAGCTTGGAATGCATTATCAGCATATAGGAATAACAACATATTTCAGAGGATGAACTTGATGTTTAGTTTAATTTTTGTAGTATAAAGGAGAAAACTTGTGTTTAAGGAATAAAAATATTTTCTTGTAATGTAGAAACTCAGCACTTAAAAATATGTGAGTTCTATTACTTAGCTATTCTTAGATAGCTCTGAGCTGCCAATATGATGAGGCTATTTGAAAAGGCAAATAGTTTTAAGATAGTTTGGGAGTCAAGAACAGTTATGAAAGGATTATGTGGCATAGTTTCCTGCAGTTGGAGGAATTGAACTCAATTTTACAATCCTCATCAACCTTTCTGTTTCTGTCAATAACAAGTCAGAAAAACACTCATGCCTTTTAATGTCAATCTCAAAATAGTCTGCTTGGGCTTGTCTACTTAGTGTAGCCCTTAATATATCTTTCTTCCAAGTACTTCCCTGTTCTGGTCTTGGGCACATAGTTCATTTCTTGGAAGAGAGCATGAACAGTTGGTTCACTATCTCCATGCTCCTTGTGGTTTTTCTAGAAAATATCTGTACCTTTTAACATTTAATATATATTGGTTTTGGGGTTTTTTTGAATGATACTGCCTGTCCTCTCCTCTTTCCAAGTCAGCCCTTATGTAATCAGATTTTGAAGCAGGAAAATCAACCTCAGTCCTTGATATTTTGACAAAAATAAGTTGGAGTAATTGATGCTTTCATCTGAATACCCAGAAATCAGTCCTAGATCTAGGATATCCTAGAAGAGATTTTTTCATATTTTGGTACTTTGTTTTTGTAAAACCCCTTCCTTCGCTGAGGATAACATAAACAGTTCTATTCTGATCATGTTATATATTTAATTTTTTTTTTAGAAGATTTTTTTTTTCTCATTTCAAAGTGTTGCTCTTGTGCAACTGTAGTATAATATCATGCTGCCCTCCTTTGTTCTTGTGTCACCGGATTTAGGCATTGTTCCAGCTAAGCATTTAGGAATGGTGTAAAATCCATCCATATTCTGGTAAACATTTTGCGCTGTTTGGGATTTCATTTTCTCCAGGCTTCTTTTCTGAAATCAGCGTGATCCTTGTGCATTGCAAGAGTAATTCCTAATTTTGTTGTCTAAAAGCGGACATTCAGTCTTACTCTATTCCTTTCCTTTTTCCTTAATGTAAGTCCAATTTTGTGTTTGTAAAATAATACGATGAAGTGTTTACCTTCAGTATCCAGTGAGGCCCTCACACCTGCTTGTTTTCATCTTCTGGGCAGCACAGGTCACAATCTTCATACAAGAATGATGTTCAAAATACACATATGTCATGTTTTCCTTCCCTTTTGTAGTTAGCTTTTGTCCATTTGAAGAAGTGGAGGAAAGAGTTAAAGATAAAAAGAGCACTTACTTACCTGCCCATATATTCAAGCATGAATTAAAATTACAGCTAAGGTGTTTTTGAACCTGTATTTGTGATTCGCAACTACAAACTTTGTTTCCTTTATTTCTTGGATTTCCGGGAAGGAAACTTGTAGACTTCCTTCTGTTGCATAAGGATTCCTTTTTATGTTTGAAAACTTCTCTTTATCTCCAGATTGTCCTTTGGATCCTTGCAGTTGCTTCCAGGTTCATAGACAAGACTGAGTTGATTAAGAACTTGGCTATATATATAGCTGGACATCTGTATAAGGAAAGATGTAATTGAATTTATTTATGAATTGCTTGTGAAGGCAAAAAAATCACCTAGCATATAGGTGATTTTTTTCATATGTCATTAAGAAATATCACGGTATGTGTGTGCTGGCCTCAACCCTAAACTTTTGACTGCAAATAAGAGAAATTTCATCTTTTTATAGTAGCTTACATTATAAAAGTTAGAATGAGAAGACTTAAATAAATATGTATGTCTGCAATGCTGAAGAAAGTATTGTCTACTGCTGACACAGACCCACTGCCCTGAGTCATATTTTGAATATGTGATGCTTTCCATCTCAAGAGCAGATTTTTTAAATACCTGAGAAAATATACTCCCTTTGTTGGTTCTATCTTACTGTCAGTGTTAACATATGCTTCCTTCCCTGCAATCTAAGCTTTGAATGGCCAGGTCTGCTTACTGAAGAAACTTAAGTTAATTTTTAAAATGACCTACACAAGCTAAGAATATTCTGTTGTGCCTGGAATCTAGTATGTGTCGAAAAATAAAAAGTAGATTTTATTATCTAGTGTCCTGTGTGGTGTTTTTTGTTTCTATTAATAACCTGTGAGTTGTAGAAAGGCTTTTAGACAGTATTTGTTCTAGAGGAGGAATGGTGTTAAAAGAGTAGGTGTGGCCACAGTGTTACATTATTCATTAACATATGAGCAGTATATGATTTTGAATGCTGGGAATTCCATGTTCTTTAAAAAAAATTCTAGTTGTAATTTCTAGATTGTTAATCATAATGCTAAAGAAATTTTATATTCTTAGTGGAGTTGTAGTAATAAAAATTTATCAAAATACATACATGTATTTTACATTTATACAATATATAAATAGATTTAGGCAGTTTAGTATTGACAGCATATTTTTCTGTTGATGTCAGTTAAAGTTTTTATAAACAGTTCATATGTTTTAGTCTTTTTCATGCATCAAAGCATATTTGTGCAGAGAAATCTGCTGTTAAATAGAATATTGATGCTGCATTAGGATCCAACAGGATCCAGTGCAGTAGTCTGCTTTTGTGAAATAATGAAACATAATGAAACATTCTGAAATATGAGAGTTGTGTGAGACAGCCAAATAAGTCTGCTGTTTGTGTAGCTGCTTGAAATTTGTGTAAATTTTATATCTGATCAAATGCAAATATTTTGGTTTTCCCCTTCCTCTTTAGGTATTAAACAGTTTCAGTAAGTGATTGGAAGTAAGAGTAATTTGCAGTGTCGGCTGCTTTGATTTCCCCTATGTTCACATGGAATTTTGGGATAACTTGCTCTACAACGTTAAAGAGAAAGCTGATTACTTTGGACCTTCTTTTCCTTAACTGTAGAGATGCAGAGCTGCCTACCCCATGACATGCAAGCCTATTTTTGGAACTGAAACCTTTATATCTCACACATTGTAGATTTGCAATCTACTATCTGCTGTTATTTTAACAGGCATGTATGTGATGACATGGGCACCTGGGCCTTGATTTCTTTATTTTTAAAAGCTGCTGTGCATTTATCAAAAAGAGTCTTTGACACCGTGATTCTGTTACTACAGATAAAATTTGGTGTTTCGGCATGGAAAAAATCTTGTAAGACTGTTAATGAAGCTAAAGGCATGTGTGTGTGTGGCAGCTACAAATCTGTGCAGTGTGCCCATATTGTCTATCTACTGTTTCAAAAATGATATGAAACTGTTTTAGTTTATAGAATAAGTGCAGTACTTATAATATTTTGGCATAGATTGTACTGCATAAGCGTTTTTAGAACTTAGTGGTAGGAAATCAGCTCTAGCTTTTATTTGTTGTTTCTTTACTTTTTTTTTTCTTCAGTCTTCAGATTTAGTAGTCCATTGCACTTAGAGCAATAGGGTATTGAGCAGCTTTGTCTTCTTGCAACTAATTTCATTTTAGTGTTACATTTTGAAACATCACCAGCTTTGTTTCCTTACTTTAGCTCTCTAGTTCAGCAGCCTTGGAAGGAAAGGGGCAATTAAAATTTACTTCAGGAAGATGGAGTCCACACCACAATTGTACCCAGATTGCCACAGCCAACGATACCACTGTCCGAGGGTGGGACACACGGAGCATGAGGTAATGAGAGTTTGCAGTCTGTTCTCTAGAAAAGACAATCTCCTTTGGAGGTGGATTTTTGCATTGCTCTTAGCATAAGTTTTTGTTTTAAGTGATAAGTGGCAAACCTATAGTTTATAAAAAGAATAGAAAGGCTTGCATAGCTGATATAATTACAATTTAATGAAGAGTTTTCTCTGGTATTCCCCCTCAGCTTCAGTTCTAACTTGTATATTGAGTTTTACTGAACTATGTACTAGTCTCCCAAGGATTTGTTCAATACATAGGGATTACCTGAATTAAACTGTTTCGTAATTTAACCTGAAAATGGTTTAACAACAGTCCTGACTGTGCTGTGAACTCTCTTCATAGCATTTAAAGGTGACTTTAATCTTTGAAGGCAATTCAGAGGTTAAGTTCGCTCTTCATGTCTGATTGTAACAGTGTGTTCTATACTATATTGAAGATTGTCGCATAGTAGTTATAAGAAGTCACTGAATCTATCAGAATCATAACCAAATAAAAGCTTTGATTATACCTAATCAGGCATTTCCCCCCCTGCATAGTTGTGATTTTGATAAGCAAAGGAGTGATGTTGTGCACATCTGTTGCCATGACTACTAAAGCCTTTCCAAGCTTTTTTAAAAGTGCACTTTATCCCCTTAGCACATAGTAATTTATCACTAAACCGAAAAGACTGATGTCTTGTAATAAGTTTTGTTGCTTTAAAGGGCGATGACTTTAAATTTAGTTCAGTGGTTCCTGCCAGCTCAGAGTTGTAGCAATAAATCCCTTGTTTGCTAGTCTTGTAGGTTTTTGCCAAAAAAGATTTATTTAATGAAGGAAATTTTAAAAATACAATAATTAAAAGTCACTTCCTGTATGTTAATCATCATGTTTGAAAGTCCTGTTCTTTGCCTTGTAAAATGATATATAAAAATCTAATTTTATATAATGTGTATACTTAGATTTATGAAGACTATAAAGACAAGAGTGGAAAGAGAGGACAAAGGAGAAGGAGTTTTATTAATTTGCATTTTTTGTAATGTTTTTGTAATCCTATTTCCAATATATAGCATGCGGATCTTTAACCAGAGCCTGTGTTTTGAAGAGAAAATATTAAATATTCTAAATTCTGTTTAATGTCTCATTAGAAAAAACATCTCTATCTTGTATTAAAAGAATTCTCTGAATAACTTCTATGCAAGGTGGATAATCTGGATGTTATAGTCTGGATCCTTAGTGAAAGGGGAAGCTTGGTTAACAGAAATAACCCCCACTATGCTATTTACTTTAGTAAAGCTCAGAGTAGATAGTCCTTAAACCAATTTGATAACTAGGCTATTCCAAAAAGCTGTTTGCAATATACTGAAGAAGTATGTGCAGTAATAAGTCTGATATTAAGTTATGATGTAATGCATCTATTATGTGAATATTTCATAATAGGCTAGAAGTAGGAGTTTATTGTCAGGGCAATATGGACTGTGGCAGTATAAGAAGCAAAAGATGAGGGGGGAGGGAAGAATCAAGGGCAAAAAACTCTTCTACTGGCAAAGAAATACTAGAAGTAGCTAGAATAGCTTCTCCTGCAGAGTGTGGTTATGATAGCTGTAGGATAGAGGGAATACATTCTTTCAGACATAGCAAACAAAGAAGGAGAGAAGGAAAAAAAAGATTGGCAGAGAAGAGTCCTAGACTAGACTAAGCATCAGTCTTAATCAGAAAAGAGCTTGTGAAGCAGAGCAGACAGACACTAGGCTGATTGGGTTTAGAGAGAGAACTTTATCAGGAAAATGCAGATTCCAAGGCTAAATTCTAAATAATATGTAAGAAGAATAATATGAGAAAGCAGAGCCAATAGCTGTAGAAAGTGTTCATGTGGTCTGGCATTAATCTTACGATATAAGTGGGCATCACTTACATCTTATGATGAAAAATGACAAAAAGAATATTCATATTTGGGGAGGAAAGGGATCAAATTGTCAGAATAATAGTTAAGTTGGGATAAAGTCTTTAATGGTGAGAAGTCCTGAATATACAATGGACAGTAGTATTTTTAAGCCCTTACACACATATCTAAGCAATGCGAGACAAAAGTAAAACGTACAGTGAAGGAGGAAAGAAGTGTTTTACTGCAGCAAGCATACCTGAGACTTAAAATTTTTGCCATATATATTCTAAGAAAATAAGTGGAAGCTTGAATTCCACTCATGGAATACCTGGTAGAAAGGCATACCTGAATGATATCCCTTGCCCCTCAAACTCTGAGAAGAGTGTTGATATCTTAGTAATTTCACTGGTGACTGGCCGAGCTGTCAGGATAGGGCTTAGTACAGGCCTGATACACTTTGAATCTCTCCTTCAAGGGTTATTTTGCTTTGTATTTGTAGTTAGATATTAACAGCAAGAGACTGTCTGATCGTGATAGAAGACCCTAAGAATATGTAGTTTTCACAAGAAATTGGAAGTTTTGGTCAATATATTTACTGAAGAGAAACATCTTTCATTTAAAGAAAAACAAAAAGCTCATGGAGTGTTGAAAAGTGCTAATGAAGATTGTATGAGATGGTCAAGTCTAAGCAGAACTTTAGATGATATATTGGTGGCTTGGAGAAAACTGGTAATACAATAGTGGAAACAAAGAAAACTAGACAACTCTCAAGTTTAAGAGGCAAGGTAGGGAAACAAACTGATGGCATATGATGTTTTGAATAGATATGCTAGGTTGTTAGCAGTACTACAGATGTTTTCTAAAGTGGTCCAGATGGATGAGGTTATGTCTGGCTGAGTAGTTTAAGGGCCACAGGTAAATTAAATTAATGGTAAATGCAAGAGCTCAAGAAAGCAAATTTAATACAGAGCAGTAATAAAAAGCTGTTGTTGATATCTGTTGCAACCTTTGCATCTCAGCTTTTCCTACAGGGAGAAGTAGATGTCATAAACAGAGAATTAGTGTAACTGCTTAGGGGTGAAGAAGTTCTTATCTGAAACTGTTGTGGTTTAGTAGCAGACATTAGTAACAGTTGTTACAAAGCTGTGCTAGAATCATCTGAAACTACTGTTTCCTTGTAACTCCAGATGATCCTAATGGAAACAAATGTGGAAGGAGCAAAGCTTCAAAACAAGCTAGAAATCTATGCAAGTCAATTTGAACTGCGGGGAATTCCCTAAACTCTGCACTAGCAATGGGAACTCTAGGTCTGTGGGTGCTAAGGGGATTATGCAGGTTTCCAGGGAAACAGATTTCTGTAAGTGGAGTGCAGGCAGCTTTTTATAGATCATTTAATTTTTTTAATGTTTTACAGGCAGATATATTGTATAGAAAATGCACATGGACAGCTGGTACGAGACCTGGACTTTAATCCCAACAAACAGTATTACCTGGCTAGCTGTGGAGATGACTGCAAGGTGAAATTCTGGGACACAAGAAATGTCACTGAACCAGTGAAGACACTAGAGGAGCATTCCCACTGGTAGAACAAATTATCTGCATGCTGTTTTGTGGGTGGATGGCTTATATCATTTATTCAGTTAATCATTTTATCGTTGAGGAACAATGCAAACTAACTGTGTTTGTGCTACTGTGCATAATCATTTTTTTGCACAGAGGAAAAGTTTCAGCATGTCAATATTCCTTGTGTAATTGCAAATTAAGAGTTTAGACAACATTAGTCTAATTGGCAAGAAGCTGTTGTTAACGTTGTTGGGAGATGGGGTACACCTTTGAGAAGCACAGCACAGAACTTGGCCTGTGGGGCCCCACTGGGACACAGGTGTGTCTTCCCAAATGGAGCCTGATGTGCTGCACCTGATGTGCAGTAATAAAGCAGCTGCCATCCATCCTTCCGTGGGCAAATGGTTGGAATTTTCAGTAACACAGCTCCACTTTTTTTGTGTTCTTCACAGTCCTTAAGTCAGAATACGCAAGTGAATAATTTTATTCTCTGAGATAACACTTAGAGTCTGTATGTACTGCACTGGCCTTGGCTGGAGTAAGGAGAGAATCTTGCCTCATGTCAGCATATTTCAATGCTTGAGAAAAGATGAATTATTCATGTTTTATAAAATTTGGGTTGGAGTAATTCTTGCAAAATAAATCCAGATCTTAAAGCTACTTTTAAGGAAATGAAGATGGGAATTAACAGAAGTATCATTTATACTTTTTTTCTTTAGAATATTCAAAGAAAAAGAATAAAACAAGAACCATAAGATGTTTGGTATTAACTTGATATGTAATATGTAAAAATTGAAGAGAAATATAGTTCTATATTTGTTTTAGGATCTATTTTAAACTTCACTGTAAGAATATTGTGAGATTTTTGTTTAAAAGGCTATTTTTAATCCATATTTTGCTCTGGGGAAATTTTTGTATTTAGGGCTTAGGTGCTTATCTGACTTACTCAACAATGAATTGGCATGTACCCTCAAGGAATGATGGCATTGAATGGTGTGATTTGGTTTTGGGTTTTATTTATCTATTTATTAGTTGAATTTTAAAGACATGTCATAGAAAACGAATGACATGGAAGCTTAAAAGTCAAATGAAGATGGCAAAAAAATTCTTTGGAATGAGGCATGTTGCTTCTATGCATATTTAAAACATTGAGAAGATGACTTTTTAGTGCTGCTCTTAAAAAAAATTGTTTAATAGTGATGCACTACCTACCACAAAAAGTCTCTTGTTCTCTCTGCTTTAACTTTTTTAGGGTCTGGAATGTCAGATACAATCATTCTCATGATCAGCTGATCCTTACAGGAAGCAGTGATAGCAGAGTTATCCTGTCTAATATGGTATCAATTTCTTCTGAACCCTTTGGCCATATGGTAGATGATGATGAGCTCAGTGACCAAGAGGACCAGCATCAAGAAGAGAAGTATGAAGTTTCCTGAGTTTTATGTAGATGCTAATAATTTGTCACTTCATTGTAATGGTTTACATGCTATTTTTTTTTTTTACTGACTAGGATTTTTGTATACAGGCCTTTCAGGTAAGTAGTTAGAATTCTCACTTTGTTCTTTATTCAGTCTTGGGTGGAATACACTCTTTAAATTTGATTGGCATGGTCACTCCACTGGTAGGAGGGCAATTGCTGATGCTGAGGATCAGTCCTAAAGTCCACTGAATTGGTGAAAAAAATCACTTTAAGGGAGCTCTGGTTCAAGTCAAGCATGTAGAATAATCTGGGTTAAGTGAGAATTTGAAAATATGCTTTTATGTTCTCTGTGTATGTGTTAGGACCCTTAGGAAATGTTACCAGTCTAATGATGAGCTTCTGCGCGGGCAGAAGAAAGGAAGTATAAACACATTATTTTTAAAAAAATTTTGCTCTTAATATCTCTGACTGCTTTGGAGCCCAGTAACTCATCAGACCTAGATCAAGCAAACCAGAAGCTTGATTTTAACACTCTTGGTAGAGAATAGTGCATGCTATTGGTAAACGTTTGTAAACTCATCTGTTTGTAAATTTGGTTTGTGTGGAATCACATATTTTCCTTGTGAATTTTGTAGAGATGAGGTTTTAGAAAAGAATTAACTGAAAGTCTAAAATAACAATTTTTATACTCAAATTTTGTGCACTTTCAACTTATTCATTGTGCAGTATATGATGTTTATTTTCCTTTTTACATGTCTTCACAAGTGTATATATGTGTATATAGAGAGTTTTGTAGATTGAGGTTGGGCCAAGGCTTTCTAATTTTGTGACTAGCTTTCGAGGTGATCTTCAGCAAACTCTTCCTTTACAAAATGAATCACAGAATTACAGAATGAATGAGACTAGAAAAGATGTCTGAGATCAGAGTCCAATCTATGAGTGAACAATACTGGGTGAACTAGACTCTGGCAATGACTGCCACTCTCTATCTTTCCTTGAACACCCCCAGGGATGGTGATTCCACCACCTCTCTGGGCAGCCCTTTCCAATTTCTAATCAACCTTTTCTGTGAAGAAATTTCTCTTAATGTCCAACCTAAACCTACCCTGGCATAGCTTGAGGCTGTGTCCTCTCCTGTCACTTGTTGCCTAGGAGAAGAGACTGACCCCCAGCTGACTACAACATCCTGTTAGGCACTTGTAGGAAGGAGTAAAGTCACTCCTGAGCCTCCTCTTCTCCAGACTAAACAACCCCAGCTCCCTCAACCCCTCTGTATATGACTTACTCACTAGACCCTTCACCAGCTTCATTGCCCTTCTCTGGACAGCTCTACAAACTGTCTGCAGTGACACAGGTGGATTAATTCCTGAATGATCTTTTAAAATAAGGGGTAGTCAGATGTGATAAGGAACAAGGAAATTACAAGAAAGATCTCCTAGTTGCTCAACTGTGTTTGCTAGCTAAATTTACAGCTAAAATTCGAAACAAAGTTCAGCTTACTTCTCTAGTTGCAGTTTTAGGGTTGCTCTTGAACCTTAGTTTTATTAATACATATGTAGTTTTGCTCCAAATAGTTTTGGTGTTTTGGCTTCATTTAAAGGACCTGAAAACAATTATTTTTTTAGTACTAAATAAGAAAGTTATTGCATACATACAAATGGTTAATTTTAAATGTATAGGATTTCATTAAAAGATTTTCTGTATGTATTGTAAGTGCCTGAAAAATCAAAGCATATCAAATTAAATACCTAAATATTTGCTGACATCAGCAATATATACTTACTTTCTAGAATGTAACTGAGTTAGTGCTTTAAATATAAAATCAAAGAAGGGTTTGTGTTGAAAGGGGTCTTAAAAGTCACCTAGTTTCAACTGCCATGGGCAGGGACATCTTTTGGTTCCTTATCTTTGGCTGGAGATTGCAATTTATTCAGTTCTGGATGGAAGATAAATAGCATTATTGGAAATGAGAAAGAGACCACATTTTTTTAATATGGTGGGAACACATTAAAAAAGTAAATAGCATTCTGACAGACCTTGTGTAGTAGGTTATCTGGAATTCTGAATTTCTGCAGATTGTAGACTGTGTAGGTTGCCTCATTAAAACACAAGTCATTGTTCTAGAATAGGAATTTTTGAATCCAAGGTCAACCAATGCAATACAACAAATATAATGCACCTTTTCCTCTGGCTGTGGGATGGATGTAAACCACATCATGAATGACTTAATGATGTAGAGCCCTTGCCTGTTTGCAGAGGCTACAAGAGTATTAATTCTGCATTTGCTTATAAATATGCACTTTTCAGCTGCTCATCTGTTTTCTATAAAACCTGGGGAAGTGCATTAGCTTTTGTAGCTTTTGCTTGGTACTGTAAAAGTCTTGTTTTAGGCTTCCCCTTCCGCCCCCTTATTATGAGTTGAGTCAGAAGGATGTTTGCAAGCTGCTGCAGCCTTGAACTGTTGCCAAATGAATGTCTGTTTAGTTCTGAGTGCACAAATGAAGTCGGGCATAACAGCTGTTGGGAATATTTCTTGTTAGTGAACCACTAGTGCCAAATATTTCAGCTCTGATACCCTCCTAGAGACCTCTATGAAGAGTCTGTTGCACCTATCAGACATTGGGTACTGTCTTTTTTGTAAAATACAGGTTTTCACTCTGTGGTTTAGTGGGGGAGGGGTGTGTTTGTTTTGGTTTTTGTTGTTGTTTTTGTTTTGTTTTTTTTTTTGCTTGGGCATGTTCTAGACTTTCAAGAAAGTGTTACAGTCTCACAAGGCTCATGTATCCTGTTTTGGAGGATATCTGATTTGTTATTAAACAGCACACAAGTACTGATAAAGAGAACACCTTTTTCAGATGTTTCTTGAAATACACCAGGAAGAGCATGTAATTGTACAGCTTGTGTCTCTAGCCAGTCACCTTCAGACAGAGTACTATATCTCTCTCAGAAGGTGGAAATATCAAGTGGAAAGAAAGGAGAAGACTCTCTGTGTTTTATTTGTCCTAAATACAATCACTCATAAAAATCCTTCTCGGACTAAATATAAGATGATGAGTATGTGCCAGTTTTATCTTCAAAGGTTTATTGTTTTTTCTACTTAGTGAAGTCCCTATATTTTGAAAACATCGATTTGTAATACTGTTCTACACAGTTAAAATTTCTTCCTGAGATCTTTAAGACTTGTTAATTTTTAATATCTTTTGGAATAAATTTCCTAATTTTTACTGTATTTCTTGGTTGGCGACAAAAACAAATAGTATGTCAGTTTAACCCTTCCTTGTGCAACTGTGTAGAGCTATGCATGAGTCTACCCACTCAATTATTCTTGCTAGATTTACTGCAGTAGTTGCCTGGTTTTTAAGGTTCCCACCTGAAAATAATTATTTGGAGATAATTTTTTTGAAAGACAAGAATTCAAGTTCACTGCATAATGAATAGACAAACTGAAAGTTGCTGTATACCATTCTTATTAAGAATTTCTTCTTAGTGGTTTCTTCCTTCAGTGTTTGTCTGTGTTGAGATCATGGGCCTATCTTCTCCCTTCTTAGAGACCAGAACATGCTTGATTGAGCAATATAACTAGGACTGTTGCATGGAGATCTGTCTCTTGTTGAAATCAAGTGACTGCTAGTTCCTCTTAACTGCTAACTTAGCTCAGACTCTAAGTCATGTTTGTCTTTTCCCTTCTTTTTAACTACTGCTGTTGTTTCTCTTATCAATCAAAAAAGATAAGGGCAGGCAGCTTCCCTGTATCATGTCAAAGGTCTCCCTAGCCTGTAGCATGTGTCTCATACTAGTCAAGAGGAAAAATAATAGAAATAGGAAAAGGAGATGTACTTCCCCTGGATATACTCCTAACCCCTGACTGTTTGCAGTTCAGGAACATTTACTGCCTTCTGAATAATCTTTGGAGACTTCTGATTCTTCCATGTATGATTTGCCTTGCTATTAGCCATATTTTTGAGTTTATCTGCTCTCACTGTGTTTTTGTTTGTTATAAAACATGGCAGCTGTGCATGCATGGGTTTTGTGAAATGTGTCTAGGAGAAACATGCCAACTGCGTTTGTTTGCTTGCGCCGAATTAAGAAAAGCTTCAGTGCTTTCTGCATGGGAAGCACAAAGCTGCTGTTGAAAATAGGTAGTCTAAGAAGAATCTGGAGTTGTCCGCAGAGAACAGCTATAGGCATGTGACCAAAGGACAGCTATGCTATATTCTGGTCAAGTCCGTAGTCTGGATTATTTAATGCACAGTTCAAATACGAAAAAAACCCCAAAAAACAAAAAAAAAACCAACCAGCTGAGAACAAAGTGCTATACTAGTTCAGTTTTTAGCGTGTTGAGCCAGAGGTAGAAAAAAAGTGTACAAAATAAATGAAAATAGAACAGATGATGGTAAGTACTTGGGTTCATTTAGGTTTCATCCCCAAAACAAAGTTAATTGGATAAGAACTTGAGGGTAAGGTGCTCGGATAAGAACATGTGGAGTGATTTTTCAATGTTTGAACAAAGTTTTTAAAACGTGGGATCATTCCGCATCTGTGTATGCAGTGGCTTGTCAGGCTTCTCCTTGACCTCTTTCTTTAGTGACTTTGAACTCTGTTGTTGCAAGAGCTTTCTCCCTGCAGCACTGAACTTGCCTGAGTTCTGAATCTCCTTCAGGTGACTGTCAGCTCCCTGTAAGATACTAGGAGAGTATTGGGAATTGTCTTCCTCCTAAGGGAGGTAGTGACTGTCTTACATCCTTCCTTTAGTCTTTGGTCATCCAAAATCCTGATGTTAGTGAGTGAGTCTATGTTACTATATTAAATAATTCTGATAGTCATTTTAATTCTACATTGCTCTTCCTAACAATAAAAAAAAGGTACCTGATTCTTGCAGTTTAGTATGGCTATCTTTACTTGCCAATCAGGATTGTTTTTCTTCAATTACTCCAATATGTTTGTTTGCCTTGTAGATTTAAATTATGAACTGTGTAGGATTCTGTTTGGTGTGCTGGTGATACACAGCATGAGAAGAATATTTGGTATCATAGGACCACCAGCAGCTAGGTATGTGCTGCATCTACAGCAGTGTTTTTATTCTTCATGACTTCTGTGACCAGAACTTTGTGACAAGGCTCAACTGGTTATGGAGGACACTTGCTCTTTAAGGAAAAAAGCTTGTTCTGTATCCATAACAATGAAAAGATTTATATGGTCAATAACATTTTGAGTTTATACATTAGTCCTGGAAAGGAAGCCATCCTAAAACTTTAATTTTGCTGTATCAGCTAGCAGGTCCCTTAGTTTTCTTTGGGGTTTACAGGCTTAAGATGTTTGCTGTTCTCACTGGCAGAACTGATCACAAAGGTCAGTGCGCTGCCTTCTGTCTTACATTTTTTGACAGTATGTTCTAAAATAATGATAATCTTTGTTATCCTTTGAAGATTGTACCAGAAATTCCTATCAGAAAATACAGTTTTAGTGTTTTTCCTGAAAACTTATGTTTCCATCTTTCTCATCACAGATGTAAGCCATAATATCCTTTGATACAAACAGAAGATCTAACATAAACACTTCTCAACATTTTACATTTAAGGTTGAGAGATGTAAAGGATTAGTTCTTCCAGTACAGAGAATGTCACTTGCGATGGTGAAGTTTTTAATGAGATGTTATGTGTAGAAACACCTTCAGCTATCAGAATGGACCAGAGAGAAAAATGGTGCCTGCCCTCTCTCTAGAAAGAGACTTTCTTCAAAATTCTGTCTAAAGAACTTGGTAGTGTCTACTTTTCATGATAGAAATATGGTTTAAAGTTTTTTGAATAATAAATCATGTGGTTTCACAATATTACATATGAACTGTGCAATCTAACTTAACACCTTTGTATACGCATCTGTGACTTCAGGAGAGAGATTTGTCAGCATTGATATTTTGAAAAGTATTTGCCAAACATGCTGAGGCAGGCTTTCAGGATATTTTCACACAGCTGTCAGCAGTGTTAAACTTAATGCTATTTTTCTTTTGATATTAATGTCTTGGAGAAACCTAGAAGTCATAGGATTATGCTGTGGAAACAACCAAGAGACCTAATTAATTAAAACAAGTTAAATAATTTCTGTTTTGGGGAATGCCAGGATTCAGGATTTGACTTTGTTAGCTGTGTAAGAAGCTGGGCAAAACATAGTGCAGTAGCACCTTTCAGTTCCAGGACTATTTTCCTTAAAAGCTTCTGGTTTTTCTGTAGTATTTCTTTCTTTAACCCTCATCAACAAGTATGCCTTTCTTAATTTATTTTTCATATTAGGACACCTATGAAACTTATTATATAAAAATATGTTTTTCCTGTTTTCCTGGGGAAGCAGTTCAGAAAGCTCTTTTTTAAATAGAAAATATTATTATTGGAATAGTATGAGTGGCCAATTATTATCAATAAAAAATGTGTTCAAGAATAAACATACTTGAATTCAGGCTTTTTAAAGCTAGTGAAAAAGCAAGTAGTGTGTTGTCTAATCTTACCAGAAACAATTTTCTCTTGATGTCAGAAGGAAAGTGCATCCATGGGCTTATTCCAGAATCCAGTGCTATGCTTTTCAGGATTCGTTTTTGGATGCTGCAGTACATGCTGCTGCTCTATTGATTCATTTCTATTTCATAGTGATTTTTAGATTAAAGAGGATTGAATTTTGAATGTGATAAGGAATTAATGATTTTTGCTGACTGAAAACCATATTTGATCGAACACCATGGTGACAAAACAGAATTGTGAGCCCTGAAAACCTAAGTCGTTGTTACTATGAGAAGTAATTGGAAATAACAGCTTTCTACATGAAAACAATTATCCAAGGCTGAACAGGCTTCTTTCTTGAATCTGTAACACAATTAACCTCAAAGTTATCTAGTAAAATGAAAGCTCCTTTCATAGAAGCTGGTTGGGGTCACACTATTTGAATAAGACTGCAGAGAAAACACAGTCCATTTTCAGCTCTGTGTGGCACAGGTCTGAAATTTATGCATGATGTAGGTAGAGACTGCATATTTCATCCTGTGATTTCTTGGTGGCAAAAGGAATGTGGTGCATTGTCAGTTGATGCAGTGCAAGAATGTGTAGAAGAAAAGGTATTTTAGTCTGGTCAGAATAAAATCTTCAAAATAGATAGGAAAGTAAGAAACTAAAGCATTTTAAGGGTAAAGAAGACCTGGGACAAGGAAGAAAATAGCTTACTAAGCTTGCCAGGAGTAACAAGGGATTTTCAGGTACGCTATCAGATAGAGTCACAGAATCACAGAATAAGCTGAGTTGGAAGGGACCCACAGGGGTCATTGAGTCCAACTGCTGGCCTTGCACAGGACCATCTCTCAATCATGGAAGCAAAGGGCCAAGCGCCTCCATCTGTGGTGCACTGATCTAGCTATATAATAGCATAGCTATCCATGCTATACATAGCTGTTTTGTACCTGCGTGCATGCTATGTATATAGCTATACACAGCTATTCTTATACCCATAATCTGCAGCTTTTAAGTAAAAACAGGTATCTCTGTGTTCTGGCAACAATGTGAATTATACATATTAAAGTAGTGTAGAAAAAAGTTTATTTCATATCCAGCTCTGTACAGCTACTCTTCTTGTTAATCTGAGGTGATTCTTTAGTAAATAGATATGTGTAAAAGATATGTAAAATTTCATTTGGGGTGCTTAAATTGTTGTGCGACTCAGGAACAGAACAATTCTAAGTGCCCTAGATTGACGTAGATTCAAAAATAGTGTCCTCAGCCTATTCTTGGCTTATTCAGCCAAAAAAACCAAATGTAGCCAAAATGCAGAGAAATCTGCGGTGCTTTCTTGGAAATCCCTTAGCATCAGATAAGGTCGTCTGCCTTTAAGAGGTTCCTGTTGTGAGGAAAAAACCTCATCTCAAACAAGTCAGCTCCTTATGTTGTTGTTGTTGGGGTTTTCTTAATGTTTTAGAACAGTCTTTCATATACATGAAATGAATTCTGCTTTTTATTCCACTAGCAGAATCCCGGGCTCATTACCCATTGCATAATTTAAAGGCTAATCTATGTTCATTCACTGTGTTTGTAAAGGATGCTCATGGACAGTTTCTTTTGGATCTTCTGTATTGTTCCTGAGACACACGTAGTTTTGAGATGATTTTTTTTCCATCCTGATTGTCTTGTATAGTATCTAGGTCTTTTATGCCAGGTGATCACTTCCATAAGGATTTTCTCTGATTCTCAATAACTGTTTCAAGGTTGTGCCATTGGCCTGAAGAACCACATGGAATAGCATGCTTTCTTTCTTTGGGAAGGCACAAAATTTACGTTCATACCTTATAGGAAATTCAGTGTATAGACAATAAAAAACCACAGTTAAAAACTGTAGTTATAAATGGAAATGCCAAACTGAAATTCATCTACAGGCTTGTTTCCTGAACACTTATGACTCCTGTAAATTAAATTAGATAAGCTGTGTTATTTAAATGAAACAGTAAAACAACTCTGAGCATACAGAAAATAGTGTAATCTAGAAGCTTATTCGTCCTTATTTATCCAACCTTCAGTTAACTGAGATTCCTGGTTAACCGAAAGTCGGCCGTGTCCCCTGACAGCCATGAGCACTGTGCATTACTCCCCTGCTTCTCCAGAGAGACATCTGAAACCTTCAGAATAATGGAGTTGTGGGTAAGTGGGTGAGCACTGCATGAAGCACATTGCTGTCTGGGGACGTGACCAACTTTCATTTAACCAGGCATGTCAGTTAACAGGAATTTAGAAAAACACGTTGCTGGAGATAAGTGTCTGTGTTTGTTAGCCTCTGCTGTTAGGTGGTTTGTATCAAAGTTCATATTCAGGAGAACTGCAAAACAAGCTTGTTCTTTGCAATTAACCAGGGGCTGGTTGTTGGTTGTGCTGTGACCTTTTTTGGTTAGTTGACCTTTAATGTAGCACAAGTAAATGATAAAAATCCTTGAAAATACATATCTGAAGCTATTCTGCGGTATGAGTCTGCTTATGGTTTCTTCATTAAACTCAATTGCATTTAAATTACAGTGTTAGAATTGCAGCTGGCTCAGCTGGCTATGTGGGGCAGCAATACCCTGCAAAAGATCCTACTGTGCTTCTATCCAGGCTTTGTGATTGCAGAGCTGTGTACTTTCAAAGAGTAGCAGGAAAGGGCAAAAGCAGCCAATAACAACACTTCATTTCTGTAGTGGCAGCATCACTTTAAATGATTGAGTGGCATTCACAAGGCTCTCTGGCTTTGCTTTCCATGAGGAGAGTTGCAGCTGTAGTACAAGGCTGTTTCTAGGAGGCGGATGGATGCCTCTGAAGGGCTGACAGATTCTTGTCAGAGACAATTCTCTGTGGCTAAAGGAGCTCTAAGGTCATCCTCTGAAAACTCCCCTACCCTGTAGCTATAGAATAATGCGCTGTAGTGGTGTTCCGAGAGGAGAGGCTGGCTTTGGGAATGGAGGGAGGGAAGAAGGGCTGTGCTCAGTTAGCAGAGTACAATCAGTGACTCTTGGGTGGCTTGGAGTTAAGATAGTTGTCTGAATCTCTTGAATATTTACAATGCAGGAGGGAATCTGTGTCTCTCCTATGATGCAGGTGACCAGGAGCTTGGCTGTTGCAGTGAGAGGTGGGGTATACAATAGTAGATGAGGATCTGGTGCTGATATAACTCTAGCAATGCAAGATAAAAATCAGTGTTCGGGGTGGTGGCTTCATCCCCCTTCTATAATTCTGGTGAGAATGGGTCCAGGATGACAGCACAGAAGAGACTAATGTTAGGGGCTGCAACTGCTTACCCATCTGCATATCTGTAAGACTGTGTATTATTTTAAGAATTCATTTAACAATGAAGGGGGAGAGGATGGGTTGTAACATGATGAGAAAAAAGATGTTTGCAAAAAGTTGTGCATTTAGATCATGCCATGTTGTTTAACTTATTTAAAGAGTGAGAGATCCTTAGTGTAGGTTCTGAGACAGAAAATGCACTGAAATTTAAAGTAAGAGTTACTTGTCCCTGTAAATGGGGTCTTTTGCACGGATTTGATTTTGCACTCATGTAAAACAAGTACATGCATATATAAGGTATAAAATATTTCCTTAGAACCTACTACTGCATTCTTATATTTTAAATGGGATTTTATGTATCTAGATGTTAGTGACAATACAGCCTTTAAAATCAAGTGTGTTCACAAGTCCTTACTATGGTTTTTTTTTGATGTTTGTTTTCAATTTTAGGATTAAAGAGCCCCTTCAGGACAGTGTAATAGCTACCTATGAAGAACATGAAGATAGCGTATATGCAGTTGAATGGTCCTCAGCAGACCCGTGGCTATTTGCCTCTTTAAGTTATGATGGGAGACTGGTTATTAACAGGGTTCCAAGAGCCCTTAAATATCATATACTGTTATAATTTGTTTGAATCATGCTGGAGTTGTTAACTTGATGTACACAACTGGTAGGTATTGTTAAAGGTTTTTTTCAGGATTTTTTTTTTCAGTAAAAAAGTTAAAATTTTGTTAGGAATATCTATATTGATGTAGAACTGTAATTTTGTCTTTTGTATTTGCCTTGAGAAACTATGATGCATTTTCTGAAGGCTGTGCTACCTAGATGATTTTTTTTTTGAGGGGCTAATCACTTTGTGAACTCTAAAGTTTCTGGAGATAGTGGGTACATTCCATACTATTGCTTAATTACATCAGCTTAATCTAAATAAAATGAACTACAGAAATGTTATTATGCTGATACAAAACTGTGACAATGTAGCAGAGGTGATCTTGTTTTCAAGGATAATATTTATATTTCTTGTATTAGCAGCCTTCTGCTTTTAGCTAGGGCCACGTTTTGCTAACTATTTTGGCTACAAATACAGATAGGAGTGGTCTTAAAAGGCTTTATTAATACTGTGTAATATTTTAAACACTTTTTCTCCCCTTTTTGCATGTCTCTAGAGGGAATGTTTTTTGTGAAAGTGAAACCTTCAAAATATATTTTTCATTTGAGCCTTATGTTAGTATCAACAAAGAAACATCCTGCAATCTGGGAACTAAGTACAGTTCTCAGCTATGTATTGTTACTGGAAACAATATTAGTCTTTACCAAAATCTCTGATATACTCACATAATGTGTTATCCCATATTTGTAAGTTAAGTTGTGCTGTGAGGGACTCTGAAGCTATGCTACAGTTAACCAGAAAAATCTCTTTAATATTTGTCTACTTAGACTTTCTTACCCTTCTGGATCAGGGCCAATCCGCAGTATGCTGGCATGATGTAAAAGGCATGCAACTGAGCAGTAAATATCCTTTGCTATATCCTACTTTTTGTAATAGGTGACCTAGACAGTAGTTACTATGTTGTTACAAATGCTGAGAACAGGCAGATGCTGTAAGAGAATGCACAGGAAATTTCAAATGTAGGTGGAAGGCATAATGAAACATTCCTGTACATATTGACATCCTGTCTTCCCCGGCATAGCTTGCACGAAGATGAAGATTTGCTGCTTGCTCTTTGTGTACCCAGGATAACTGTAATATTAATTATTCCGTGCTGCCTTTTCAACGCTATTATTTCCCTTTAACTTCAGAACTTGGGTACATATGACAGTGTTGGTTGTGGTAGCATTGTGTAAGACCACTCTGAGGAAATGACAATGAACATGGGATGAAAAGATCAATACCAACCTCTTCCAGTGAGCCCTCCTGTTGCTATGGCAACTGTTGGTGTTAGTGGTGAGGGACAGTGTGCTGCTCACCTCTGTTTGTCCTTACCTGCTCTTGGATCGAAACGTCCAAATGTGATTTGTTGTGTACACACAGCTGCTGCAGTGAGATCATGTTTGGAGAGTATGACTGCTATAGGCCAAAACATCCAGAAAAGATGACAGTTGAATTTCATTTCTGGCTTTCTTAAGGAGCTTATTTGGAAAAATTCATAGGAGTGAAGTAATCCAATTAAATCATCTGTGCTATTGTTTGTATTTGTGTTAATGATGTTGCCTATCTGCTCCAGAATGAATGCTTTATTGGAAATTCTGACTATCTGATTTTCTACATTTATATTTTAAACTTGTGCTATTTCAAATTGTTTCAATCTGTAATTAGGCATGAGCAATTCACCTGTATACTATAAGAACTACATTTTCAAATCAGTAGTGCTTCAGTTGCCTGAACGTCAAAATCCTTGGTTGGGCTGCTGCTTTTTATGTGGAGCTTTTCATCAGACACAAAATCTTGTTGGGTATCATGTCTGTCCTGCCTCCCACGTGCCATCCTCCCCACCCACCCCTCTGGAAAAAAAAATGAAAAACCTGTGCTGTATGCAGCAGAACTCCTTAAAACTGTCTTCACATTAGCAATAAAGGTCTAATGAAGCTTTTTCTGGCAGTGTGAAGGTGACGGGGAAATTGCCTAACAGTGTGTGGGATTTGACTTGATTTTTAACATATAATAAATTCAGGATGGATTTCAGACTAATTTTTATGTGGCTGTATTTCCTTTAATACTGTAATCTTATATGAACTGGAAAGCTCTGTAAACAAATAATATCAAGAAACCTTTTGTTAGTCTTGTTATATGTGTGTGTCACTCAATAGGGAAGAAGAGAGTGGATGAACACTGGAAAGGAAGGGACTAGCAGGTCAAATTTGAATGAAAATGCATTACAGCAGAATCAGGAGAGTAGGAAGGGTCAATTTTTAATCATTTTCAGCTGTCTGTAAAGGAGGATCTGGCAGCAATAGGGAAACGACCTTCTGAGAGGGAAGGCTTTTGACAAGGTTTCATCCCAGGCTGTTGGAGCTAGCAAGCTGCTGTAGGATGAAAGGAAGGGTTTTAAGATGGTTGAATAACTGATTAAAAGGAAATAGGAAGCAGGAATAAATAATCACATTTTGTAGCAAAAAAAAAACCCCCAGAAAACCAAAAAAAACAGGCAAGTCCACAAAGATCCGTGCCTAGGCATGTGCTTCACAGTATACTCATGACCTTTTGGAAAAAGAGCTGCAGAAAAATATGGCAAAGTATTTGCAGAGGCTGTTCAGAGTAGTAAGGATGACTGAAGAATTATGAAATGGCCTTATCTCATGGTAGGTGAAATTCAGTGCAGAAAATGTTAAGTAACTACTATGGGAGAAAACAGTTATTTTACGTACTGTGGACCACCAATAGGGCTATTTCTTGGAAGTAAGACCATTGGAGTTTTATAGATCTTTGAAAACATCAGCTTAATAGGGGGTCAAAATTTTAATTAAAATGTTGGGAATTACTAGCAAGTAAAGAAAATAAAGCATTGTTAATCCCCCCAAATAATATATATTTATGAATCTCTGGTGTATGTTCATTTGTAATACTGTGTGTAGCTGCGGTTTCTTCCATCTTCAGCCCAATGTAGTAAAATGGAAAGATTCTAGAGGAGAGTGGCAGGAATGAGGAATAGCATGCAACACCTGTGTGAGGATAACTAAATAGACTGAAAGGCAGATGGTTGAGACAGAATGATAAAAGTCCATAAAATCACAAGTGGCAGAGGGAGAGGATAAATAGGGAGTGATTGTTCACTGTCTCTCCTGATACCAGAACTAGAGATTATTGAATATAATCTGCACGTGGTAGCTCAAAGCATATGAAGTAAAATGGTATTCACAGGCATGAAGGTGAGCTATGGTGCTTCCCTTTAACAGCCCTTTCCCCCAGGAAAAAGAAACAAACAAACAACAAAAAAAAAAACCCTTCACAAAGAAAAAAATCTCATTAAAGTTTACATGACTTGAAAGTAACTGAAACAGTACTTGAAAGATTAATCCAATAGAGGTTGCTGAATATAAATTCAGCTTCCCTGGCTTAGAAAAATCCTTTTGAACCATCAATTGGTGGACACTACAAAAAGTACTTAGAGAGAATCCCCATGTGGTTGTCCAGTCTTTAATTAACTTCCTGGACATGTGCTATTTACCAGAAAAGGTAGAAAATGGAGATTAAAAATAGTAACTTAATCTCTAAAGTTTTGTGTCTGCAGCTAAGACAGCACATTGCTCCCGTGTTTATCTTGGCATGTTTCTCTCTGTATATATACTTTTGTTATGAGTTGTGTCATAGAAGGTTTCAGAAAACTTTCATGTCTCAGGTGAATTTCTTACAGAATCCTAATACTGTGTTTGGAAGCAATACTGTTGCAAAATACTCGTTGGCAATAACACTGTTAAGGCAAGCAGATTTCTGTACAGCAAGGACTCCATCACTGCTTTGGAAGTTAAGATCATGGCCTAACTGATCTCACAGCTCTGGGTTGTTTTCAGTGTCTCAGAGAATTCTGTTTATACAGTCATATAGCAGCATTGGTAAGCACAAAATTACTCTGTTTTCAAACACCTCTTATATTATTTTTCTTTCTTTTCAGATTGTGTCCAGGTAAGAAATTCCAGTAGGTCTTGATTTTGAAAAAGTGAGTTACACTATTTCTTAAAAATGTTAGTCTTGCTGTCCAAAAATTTGTTTCTTTCTAGGCTTGGTGCTGAAAATCTTTTTCTTTTCACAATGATATATTAATATGTCTCTGGTATGGAGCTACAAAACTGCTTGATATGTGTTATTTTTACTGCACAGAAAGTGAATTGTTAAAGAAGAAATGAATTTATAATATTTTATAAAGATTTTGAGGATGATCTAAGTAAAACTGATCAAAGTCAATACAAGTCTTGGCCATTTAATGAGAAGCTTGAAATAATAATCTGTTTAACTTGCACTAAAATGGTGCTAACTTAATATTAAGGGAAAAAAACCAAAAAACCCAACCCACCACCTAACACCAAACTGCAGTACTCAGTAGTGACCTGGACTTTTTCCGTGGTGTTAGTGCTAACATTAATTTGATCTATCCTGAAGCCCATGAAGTTAATGAATAGCTTGTCAACATGGGAGTGAATGAAGAACATATATTGGGTAGCTTAGGTAGACTGGATGTTTGCTTTAGGCCTATAGTTCCTAAGTTGTACCTTGAAGCTGAGTGGAAAGAAGAACCCATATAATCTGGATTATGTGCAACACTAAAGTTACTTTAAAAAATTCTTTATAAAGAAAGAAGCTTCCAGAAGATAGAATTTTTCAACAGGGAACAGAAAGCATTGATTTTGGATTGGCCTCTGCATTTGGAATTACTTAATCTTTCAGCCTGGTACATCTGGCAGTATTTGAGCCTGAAATTCTGCAGCTGATGTAAGATGGACTTCAACAGTGTCATCTGACTAGTGTGACATGGTAGGACACCACATGGTGTCTTATATGCCTTTGATTTAACTGGAGCAGTGAAAAGTAGGTAATCATCATTAAGATCAGTATTTGGGATACAAATTTGTAGTGCTATAGAGCTTCCATTTGGATTCACAGAGAATGTCCAGGATATTTTTTCACTTTCTAGAGGATATGAAGAAAGTGCTTAAAATTGTCTTCTGATGCCTGAGACATGAATGGTGTTCTGAAGCTGCAGAAAGCCTATGATTTCTGGAATAGCATGTGAAGTGGCTGAGAGAAAACTGCAAATCAGTTTTTCACAAAGCCTGGCCTTCCCATAAAGGGAGCTGCAAGTTGTGAAGCCATGGATACATCCCTGGACAATTTGCGCATTGCTTCTGCTCATTCCACCTGCCAATTTGGTCAGTAAGGATCTAGCAAAGTGAGAAGAGAATGACATAAACAGATTTGGAGTAGAAGACACGGGAGAAGAAAAAGTAAAAAGGAAGACTGACAAATACAGAATGAAAAGTGAATTGAAAAGGACAAGATCAGGGAAATTTGGATCACTTGGAAAAGAGAAATAGGAAGATGAAAGAAATTGGCAGTAAGTGAAGAAAGGGATACAGGAACAAGGATTAAAAATCCCAGTGATGTTATATGCTTGTTTTGGCCATGATATTAAAATCCTTAAATTCCTACCGTGTTAATCTTCCACTGTTCGCTGATTTAAGTGTTAGAGAATTGCCATTTATGTTGCTGCATTTTAATTCTGATATTGAAGATGGTTCATGTAGGTTAGTTCTTGATCCATAAGTTATTAATCCAAGCATGTATATTCTAGGGGCGTAGGATTTTTAGCCGTTCATTTTTCTTTCCCTTTCGGTGCAAAGTTATCAGATGGGGGTAATTAACCCAAGCCAGCAGTAACACCAGAGGCAGGAAGAAAATTTCAAGTGGGTTGTTAATCTTGAGTCACACTTGTTAAATCTGCAGAAATCCTTGTTTATGACAGACACTCTTTATCCCCCTGTTTATGACTTCAAGAGAGTGTCATAGTCAGAACATCTCAAGATAATAGATGTGATTGATAAAGTATCTTAGCCACTCTTCCTTCCATAACAACTTACTTTACAGCAAAATAATTCTGAGCAATTCTTGAGAAAACTTGTTTAATGCTACAGCTTTTGGTGCTATGGCTGCTCCAACTTCATAAGGGAGTCTTAGTGCTCCAGTACAGAGATAGCTCTGGGGAGAGAGAGCTGAATGAGTCTTACTGAATCCAGGAATCAAGTGCCCAGTGTGAGGATGCCTGGCAAATGGTTGCCATTGCTCTGGAGCTAAAGCACAGCTGCCAAGCAGCTGGGCTGAGCAGGGAAGACCCTCAACTGTACCTTCTCAGCAAATTGTCCATTTATTCTGATCCTGCACTGAGTTCAGGATTTTGGCAGGAGGGGCTGTGGAAAAGCTCCTAAACGGAATGAATTGAGGAGAATGTGGAAAACCTTGGAAAACCCAAAGATACCACATTCTTACTAATCAACAAGTCTAGATGAGCTGAATCCTGGGGTGGCAGTAGACTTGGCAGACAAACTCACTGAACCACTGCCAGCTTCTAAAAATTTGCAGAGGACTGAGAAGACAAGAAAGACTGGCAAATAGCAGAAATGGTATTTGATATTTGAGCTTTGTGGAACAGCAGTGCCCAGAATTGGATAAGGAAATGTGTTTCAAAATGAGGAAATTTTAGCCAAATTATGAATGTTTTATTTGTTTGTTTTTAACAGAGAGGCTTTTGTTATAAATACCAGTCAAAATACTGGCAAATATCTGAACTTAAGAGATCACATTCATGCAACCAAGTGAGGATTATACATTTTGTTACAGAGAAGACCCAGAATTCTAGCTCAACATCTTACATGATTTCCCTTACACCACTCTATTTTCCAAGGAGAACCAGTGGAACATAGTATATAATGGTAAATTGAATTTGTCTTCAAACACACTTGAAGGAAAAAAACCCCAAAACTGCAAGTGTTAGTTTTTCATCATTTGAAAGAGCTTTCTGCTAAGGTAAGTAACGAAAAACTTTTGACTCTGCCTGGAAAGTAGTGGGTGGGGAGAATGCCTGGAACTTGGCATTGCAAAGGTTGTGAATATGAATGATCTGTTTTCATGCAGTTAGTGGGGTAAAGCACTCAGGGACTTCCAGCCATGTCTCAATATATGCATATAATATTTTGAGAAGTTACCTATCTAAAGCTGCTTCCAAACAAAGGATTATGCTACTCAGGACCATGATATGCACAAACAGGAAAGCATCTTCTTAAGAATGTTTCTTTTGCATCATGAGAGTGACTGCATACCATGTATTTTCAAGTACAAAAGAGTTAGGCTTGGGTGGATGCATGTCTGCCAATAGCGGCTGGTAGGTGGATAGAGCCACAGATGCTTTGATGTTGCTTTGGTTTTTTTCCTAGAAGTCAGTCTGGGTGAAGTGGAAGAAATCTGGTACATATTAATATTGGAAAGTCTGTTGGGGAAGACACAAATGAAAGCTTCATCACAATGGAAGCTGTTTAATCTATCACAAAGCAAACACCGGTGAACTCCAGCAACTTCTGACCATCCTGTCACTTGTGAGGCATGGTTACTAGAGCTCAGTTTCCTAGATGGATGCATATTTCTGATCTGTGTTTTAGTCATCTATTTTCAGCATTAATACAATTTGAATGTCTTCAATCTATTTTGTGAATGACTAAGAAAAATGCTCTACATTTTTTCTGTTGCAATTCGCAGGCACTTCTTGTAAAGCAGAGGAAAAAGCTTGTTTTTAAGTCTTCATGCTGTTTTATTGAGAGGTAGTCTGGTTTCTCTTTCTGTGTCCTACACCTCAAGGCTGAAATCACAATTTAAATTCTGCTGGTTTTGGACTGGTCATTGCTGAGGGCTGAGAAGGGATGAAAGCTGAGTATGACTGACATGTTCATATTCATCAGAAAACAGTCAGCTGAAGAGAACGACGGAGTAATTGCTGCAGTGCTCCCTCCCTCTCTGCTTGCGCAGAAAGACATAGGCTGTGGGGAGGAAGCTACCTGAGGATATTAAGATTAATACTGCTAGAAATTTCAATCAACTCACACAAGGCTGCTCCTCAAGGCTGTCAGATGCCGACTGCCTTCTCTGAGTCAGGTGGGGCCACATCAATTCTGAATTTCCCAACAGAGATTGCTATGATTTATGAGTTTAGGAGGCTGATAAATATGGTTAGTTGAAATAATTGAATCAGAATCTCAGTCAGCTGTGCTCGAGGTATTTTGTCTGATAACCACAGGAGGGCGCAGTTTTGGATAGGGAGTTTCATTTCAAGGATTCTTATCACAGGAAAGACATTATTGAACCTGGAATAAGAGCAACTTAATTCTGCTGCCAGACCTGTTTGACAGCCTTATGAGCTGACTTAGTACCTGACAGAACTAAAGAGTGAGTACCTAGAGCTCTTCTGGTATTGCCTACGGCAGAGGCTGAGTCAGATCTGGTTATGCATTGTGGGATAATTTCTGCTGGGAAGGGTAGTGAGAGTTTTACTACTTAGTGTTTGAAAACCACTTTACTATTCAGTTGAGAGGGTGTTGATCTTACTACTTGTTTTTAAAAAATGAGTTTCCTTTCAATGAAATGTTTTCACTTTTTCTGGAGTAGTGATGAACATCAATTTTATCCTTTCAGTGAAGAGGGCACTCATGCATCCCTGAAAAGTGCTCTATGAAACTTTTGAAAATACATTTGTCCCTACAAGTTTAGTATTTGTCTGTTGTAACTTTCCCACATAGGTGAAAAAAAAGGCATTTTTAAGTGGATTGTCCTAGGAAGAGTATTGAATATAAAGGGTGCTGGAAAACCAAAAGGTGAACAGTGTTGTTATGACGGGCTGAGGTGAGCAGAGAATGGGCAAGCCTAGCAAGCAGAGCAAGGGAACGGGTGAAGTGTGTTGCAGACAAGTATTTTCTTGTTGCCATAGACAAGATATTGTTGATTGTAATGGGTTAAAATTCAATAACCGGGTGGAAACACCAAAATATGTAGTGGTTATCACATTCGCCTAATTTTCATTTTAGTGGAATAGGATTAAAAGAAAAGCAAAACAGGTTCAATTTAAAAAATAGAAACAGTTAGATTTATTAACATACAGTAAAGGTAAACAAACAAAAACCAACCACGAAACCCTCTCAAAAACAACCCCCCTCCTCCCTAGCAACAATCTACTTTTCCACGAAAACAATGCAAAGAGACAAATCATCAGAACTCTTAAGTCAGTAGCACTTAATAAAATAGTCTTTCATTTAGTCTTTTGAGAGAGACAAGTCCCTCCTGATTCTTCTGGTAACTTTCCACAAGAGACACAGTCTGTTTGTGGCTTCCAGCTCCACTAACGCAGCCCGCCTGACACTGCATCTGTGAGCTCCTCAAATGCAGCCTTTCACATGGCTGCATAAGGGTTGTGGACTTAAATACGGGGTTTCACCTTTTAAAGATGCACAGCTTCACAATAAAGGACTTCTTATTCTTCACTGGTGACAAGGCTCCAAGA
>WBMY01009316.1:285596-300037 GCA_013397315.1 Donacobius atricapilla
GGCTCTCCGGAGGGCTGGCCCTGATCCCGGCCCCTTGGCCCGGCCACGGCTCCCGGGGCCTCCCGGGGCCCTGAGGCCCGGGCCCCTCCCGGCCCGGCCGCGATGTTACCTCATGGCAGGAGTCCGTGGAAAGAGGGCGGGTCTCCCAAGATTCCTATTTTTAAGCGGTGTCCCAAGGGGTGTACACTTTTTACCTGATTGGCCAGCTTAGTTATTAGTTCCAAAACGGATCAACAATTGGTTTTTCTTACCATTTATGCTAAACCAATACATTGATAATCTGAGAGATGCAAGCACGGCAGGGTATATAGAAAGAGGCACTGGCTTGTGCCTGTCTCAGGCAAAAATCTAACAGGCTGCTGGGTCTAGCACTAGTGCATTCCTCATGTCTGGAATACACCTGAAGTGAATTTTCCTGGCTTGAAAGATGATGTCCTTTCTGCTGCTTGGAACAGGGTTGTAGAGTGGCCACCTTCCAGCTCCATTTGTCCCATTAAGGTTTTAGACCTTTGCATTTTGGTGTCTTTTCCCTATTGAACCCTTCAGCTGCTAACGTGTCCCACCACAAACAGCATTATCTTTGTCTGCAGTTTTATGCTTATTTTGTGTGGCTTTTCTCCACAGACTTTCACGCTGCCTTTTCTAACAACCCATCAGCTTTCTCAGAAGTCGTAACCATAGCCAGGCAGCACACCAGAGGTGACAGACTGCTGAGGGAGCAGCTTTTCTAAGAGTGATAATCTGTGTAAGCTAAAAATGGACAGGTTTATTCTATGGGTAGCCAGGAACATAGGCTGCTGCTAGAGATAGGTGTTACCCCAGATGGTTTGTATTGGCATGGATATTCCAATGGCCATGTGACATAACCTGGCCTGTACATCAACTACTCTGCTCACCCATGGCTGAAGAGCAGTAGGGGAGGTCTTTTAACAGTGTGGTGAGGAAAAGCTATACTTGCAGAGGAAGAAATCTCTCTGTCTGTCATGTTATTCTCAAAGTTCCCTTGCCTTAGAATTTAAACATTTTGGGATTTTTCATAAACTTTTTTTTTTTTAAATTCTGGGTATAATCATTGGTTTGGGGAAGGGGCTGTCCAAATACTGGGGAACCAGTAGGAGTTGGAAGTGAGGTATTCTGATGGTATAGAAAGATTTGTGACATGCTTTAGGGTCCATTTTGGCAATCAAAGTCTGTGAACATCAGACTTAAGTGTTTCAGGTACACTGAACTGCTGCATTAAAGAAGAAGCTGGTGCACTCAGTTTGTATTGGAAAATAGTAACAAAGCAATTTTTGAATAACCAAGTCCTGCTAAAATGCAGCTACCCAACTCTGGTGTACAGTTGAATTCCTGCAGTTCATTCCTGATAATTCTTTTGATTCATGTGATTGTTCCTTTGTCTCCAAATAATTTGGTATCATCCTTGCCTGTTGTAATGTATTTCTATACATCATATAAAGGTCTGTTTTGTCTAAAGAATATCCTGTGAGGTGCAGGATTTCTTAGTGACACGTGCTTTACTGTGGCAACACTATTCTACCCAGGAGTACAGCACAAGTAAGTTAACTTAAGAATATTTGCCAAGGTTTTACCTACTTCCTTTTTTCACTGCTCCACACTTAAGGAAGATGGTTCAGTGAATAACTCCTACTGCATCTCTTTGCTGAGATCTTTCCATGAAGTGCGTGTTGTGTCAGAGGAGGGGGAAGGATACTGTGAAAAATCTGCTTAGTCAGGATGTGGATATAAACCACAGAACATTTTCCAAATCAAATTTGGATTTGGGGCTTAGCATAAAATGAGGGCACAAAATAACTGCATCCTGTGCAGAAAATCCTAATAGAAAAAGTCAAGATTACAGTAATGCATTCTGTGTGGTCTTTGGTGAGTAGAGAACAGCAGAACAGCATGTGACAGGACTTGTGTCTCACTTGTGTCTTTGCTTCTGCTGCTGTGAAAAGCATTTTCAATATTTGCATAATTTAGAGCATGACATTATGATTTTCAAGGCTTCAAATTGGAGTAAAGCATTTACATAATCTAATTAAATCATGTAAATGTTTTATGATAATATTCAAGTAAGTGCGAAAGTTGTTCCGCAGATGCATCCCTTTCTTAGGCCATTGGGGAAACTGAATTTAGGTGTGCAGATGTATGTTTCTAGGCCTGCATGCTCTGGGAGGTCAATAGAGTACTTACTGAATGCTCTGTTCTTAGAATAACCTCCAAAGCCTGCTTTGCAGAGCATCATCCTTCCAAGAAGCTCGAAGGTAAGCCGGGACCGGAGGGAAAGGCAGAGCAGATTTAAAAGGCTGCTTGCAACCTCTTATAATTTGAACCAAAGTGATGCTACTGCAGTATGTAATAAATTGCTTCCATTTCAGTGAACATTAAAATAATCCCATGGTGACCGTCTTAGCAGCAGCAGCCCTGCCACATTTAGTATCAGATCTCAGAAAGCATGCATTGTACTTGGATGGGAAGCTACCAGGGGAAGCCCCACAAATCCTCCTGGTGACTGTTGGGTTTGTTTTTGCCTCTGGCTGCACTAACTCACAAAATACTGGAAGCACTTGGCCAGCATCCATGATGAGAGATGCTGTCTTGTAGTGAGATTATTTAAATAATATTTTTTATCAGCACACTCTCACTAAGCTGTCTTCCGCAGCAGTTCTTAGTGAATCCTGTCTTTGCCAGGGTATACTACTGCAATAAGCAAATGAATTGAATCCTGATTTTCCAAATGTAGCCAAGCTAATGCTAAGCCAGTACTAATGAGATTCTTTTAGAAAGAACAGCAGCACTGCTTTGCTAAAATGAATTTGTGTAATTGACAAAAAGGTAGGTTCTTCAAGACAGGGCCCTTGTCTGTTCTAAATAAGCTCATTGCCATTGATTTTTATCAGTGACACACTGATCTGCTCTAACTGGTGACAGAAATGTGTTTGTGTATACACTACCACTGTTCTGTGCTCTCAAAGTAATTATAATGTTTAGGTTAGGATGTTACCTGTGCCCGGCTGTTGATGAAGCCCGTTTGCTGTTAGAAATACAGGACTGTCTGCAGACACGATGTGGAGCTGGTTTGTGCCTACACCATGACTATGCTGAGCCCAGCAGCTCTGATTTTAATCTGAAAATGTGGCTGTTGTAAGGGGAGCCTGGATCTAACATAGTGCAAATTCTGTTGATTCTGTTATTTATTGTCAAAGCACATAACAATATCCAAAGGTTGTAAATTAGTTTGGAGCTCAACGGTATGGAAAACTCTGCATATGTGAAAGTCATTGCTAAACTAGCTGACAGAAAGGTGAAATATATCAGTAGTGAATTAAGTCATCTCTAATTAGACATAGAAATCTAATTACTTTGCAAATTTTTCATCTAATTTTTAAGGGAGTGAAGCTAGTGTAAATTTAAAATGGAAGCAGAGATGTTCAGCATGTAGTGTTAACTGCCAAGGAGAAAACACGGTGACCTTATTTGCTGCTGCACATGCATCATGTGTAGGAATGCCTGTCATGGCCATAATGATTTAACATCAGAGCAGGCCAATATTTCTTGGTTCTTCCTCCACAGTGTAGGCAGTTTCCTTTATAGGTGGAATGGGAAGCTGTAGGTGTTTCTGGTGAAAAATGGTAATGCTGGAGAGGTGCCCTTTACTACAAATCCAGGACTATTTGCTTTAGTTCACCTCCCAAAAAAGAATTTGCAAAGTCACAGCCTGGGGGATCAAGTCACAGGTGGATGAAATTTAAGTTTTGGCATGCTTGGGCTCTGTTTATTTGATTACTCAGCTGTTGATTATACAATGTTTAAGCATGGTAGGTGACACTGGGGATGTTAAAAGCTGCTGAATTTTATTTTAAGGTGCCAGGACTATTTCATTACAGGAAAGAATCCTTCTAGTTTAAGATCTGCAAAATTTGGGGCATAATAGATATTTTACATTTGGACATGAAAATTCACAGAGGTGTTTAACTCCAAGCATGAAGACATTTTCCTTAGAACAGCTTTTCATACTTAAGACATTTTGTAGGATTACAAGTATTAAATGCCACTAAATATCCTGTGTGAATTAGTTATTAGTTCATAATAAAATCCCTTTTAACACTATTAACAGGGCTATAGTTGAAGCATTTGGGCTTTGAACACTTTCTGTGTTCAGAGTATGGACTTGGACAATCAAGTATAAAATATGAAAGGTCTGACAGTGCTCAGATCAACTATAAAAGGATAATAAATTGATTTTAAGAAAATACATGCTAACCCAGCCTCATGGCCCTCTCTGATGTCTACTTGTATAGATTCAGTCATTTTGAATTAGTTGGCCTGTTTCTTATAATTCTCTCTTGTTTTCCTCTTAAACTGTTCCAGTCCACCATTGCAAATGATGTTTACTTCTCATACAGATATGGCCCTATTGCAAGGGAACAAATTTGGGATTTAATTTAATTTCCTAGCCTTTGTCCTTAATATTTATGTATAATCTTGCAAATGAGACCAGCATTTCCACAGGGAAGAATTCAGCTGAATCTTAACAAAAAATTATGTATCCAGCTCTAGTGTCTCCAGCTGCATACCTGCATGTGCTTAAGATGCTGAAGCAGCCACATGTAAATACTGCAGGGAAGTTGAATATCATAGCAATACCTGACAGCCCTCAAAATCTTTTGAAGGAGAGCATAAATTGGGTTATATTAAGAATTCTGCCATTCTTAAGCTCTGTTTTCTGGCCAATTTTTAACCACCAATATTCCAAAATACCAAAAGAACTGACTTGATCACGTTATCTGTATTTGCCTTTGTATGTTGTTCCCAACATAAGAGAGCCTGATTACAAAAGAAAATCTGTCTTGCTAGGTTCATTCAGTACTTTTTCTGAAGATTTTGGTGTTTGTTAATGCAACCTTAGTGTGTTCACTACAGCTTTTTAGCAAGTTCACATTTTTCCTGGTCTTTTAAAATGGTTTTATAGATGCTATAGTTCATGTCACAGACAGCATGCTTAACATGAATGAAACAATGGGCCATAGTCTAAGTTTCAAAAACCTCAAGTCTAACATGACTCCTCTTGTTCTTGATCAAACTGATTGGCATGTTATTCTAGTTGGGTGTAGCTTAAAATAATAACTGTATATTTTTCTTGTCTCTTGGGAACACTCTGGGTCCTGTTAATCTCAGTATTCTGAGCATAGAATCACTTTACAACTACGGTGTCTGTACACACAACTCAATTAATTTTGTTTACATAGTATCTAACTTTACAGGAGAGAAAGAAGGATCCCTATTGTAATTTTAAGAAACGAAGGCACAAGATGGTTTAAGTTATTTATTTGCGTTAATTGAATAGGCATCTGTGAATGTGCCTGAAAATCTTTGCCAGGGTCTTGAGGTTCTGTCCAGAAATTCTCTTTTTAGGTCATCCTTTTTAGCATTATTGGAAACATTGCTTTCTGTTGATATTTATTAATGCCCTCAAGATTAAGGGGTACAGCTGTTGGTAGTTTTATGTTAGATAAGTGTATAATTGAAAGAAAGTACTTTGACCATTAGTGTCCAGATCTTACTTTTAAATGCCTGAATCTACTCAAGAGCCAAGATCGCATCCACAAGAATATCCTTACCAATGCAGTGTTTTGGAGATGAAAACAAGCTGTCTTATGTGCACCACAGCTAGTTGCAGGTCATGGAGCTGTTTGCTATGTTCTGTAGTCCCAGTCCCATCAAGGTTTTTGGGGTTTTTTTTCACTCCTGGAGAACACAAAGATCAGCTGAACTGAACAAAACAGCAGCAGTGCATTATAACACCTCTGCACTGAAAATCTGAATTAAGTAATTTTCATGGTCTACTCTTGCAAAGTATAGTGCGTTACTGCTCCACTATGATGGCATGTGATCCTAAGTGTTGGGAAAGGACTTTAAATTAAAATTAAGAAAAAAAAAATAAAAACCCATGCCTTCTATGCATCTGGTAATGGAAGAAAATTAATTTTCTTTAATTTTTAATGAGACAGCCTGAGACAACCACTGAGCACTACTTGACAATTAGAATGCTAATGAAGTGCACACTGGGTTAGTCTGTTTTTTAAGGACAGGAAACAATGCACTCAAAGTTGAGGGATTCTATTTCATTCCAGTCAAGTCTTCATATATTTACCTTCTTGCTTTGTAAGAATTCAGGAAATGTTTGCCTTGTTTTCTTCTTTAAAAATCCCACCCCATGGTTAATTATTTTTCAAATACAGAAAGTACAGAAAGTGATAAGTGTTTTTTTTGTAAAACATTAATCTTCACTGTTTGAGGCACCTTGGATGCCTTAAGTGTTTTCTTTCTGTTTGTTTGTTTTTATTCTTCCTCTAATGTATTTGCTTCTGTCTACCATTCTGCAACAGTTTGAAGTCTTTGGTTTTCATGCTTTCTATAAATTAGATATTGTAAGTATTTGTCCGTGGTGTGCAATTTCACAAAAGATAATCTGGTTGCAGGAAGAAGTAAATTGCCCATGCCTAAAGTGTTTATTTCTTATAGAATTTATAAGCAGCTATCTATAGCAAGATTGAATATAGTAGACAATGCTTAATGAATTCAAATGTGTTCTGAGACATAAATTAGGTAGCCTAACCAACCATAGTAGCCATGCCATTCTGGCCTCACTGTGAAATGGATATTTCATTGCCCCTGCTATGTCACATTGTCAAGCAGAACCATATAATTATACCCTAGCTAGAATGAAGGATTCACACTAGCTCACATTAGGCCCCCTCTGCCAGTTCCAAGTTAAAAAGTTTGCAGAGGCTGTAGGTGACTTATCAGGGATAGAATCCTGTTGGTGTCATCCTTTCATGGTGAAATCTGAATTCCAGTGCTTCCCTGTGGCCTTGAGCCAGGGCTCGGCTCTAGGCACATTTAGTGTTGAGGCAACAACACCAAGCCTGGGGCAGATGTTTGCCAGACTTGCTGCATCTCCTCTGTTAACAGAAAAGAGTTGAGGCGAGGCCATCAGTGCTAAGAGGAGAGAGACCAGTGTTACCCCAAGTACAGGCATTGGCCTTCAGGCACCGAGCAGAGAAACAAGGCCTTATGGTCCTATCCTGACATGTTCGGGATCTTGGTCCTCTTTTCAGTTACCTCTCGGTTCTCCTGTCCTTGCCTCACAGCAGGATCTGTCAGTAACCAGCACCTCAGGATTGGGAGGCAAAACTCACTGCTGAGCTCTGCAGATCCCTGTTTTACCTCGTTCCTTACTGGTTACTCTCTTCCCTGCATTTGCAGTATCAGTTTGTTCCCTTTCTAGCTGATTCTACTCCAGATCTGAAAGTTGCTGTGGGAGGCAGAGCCACGTCTACAGTAGGGAATCCCATTTCCCCATCTGTTTCATCCCACTAGTGATGGAAATACACTTAACGTGGGACATGTTAGCTGCTTTCATGAGTTGCTCAATGACGGTTGAGGAAGAGAGATGCCTGAAATTCTAATGACATGAATAAACTTTTGTTGCAACGCTTAGCAAAGAAATTGGAATCCAAATCATCCAGGCCAAACTGTGATATACCAAGCCAACAGCTGGTGATCTGTTAGGAAAGGTTTGCGCACCAGTTGTTAATTTGCTTTTGAGACAATGCACAGGGAAGTCTTCAACTTAAAAACGGGCTTCTTAATTTTTTTCCTTTTTTGACATTGTATCAATATTGTCTCTAATTTGCAAAACAAACATGTGGGAAAGTTCTGTTCCATATCATCATTCTCATATTCTTTATATAGTACTGTGCTGAACTGAAAAATTCTAGTAAATGAAAGCAAGAATTTTTTTTTTTTTCCCCCCCAGGTTTTCTGTAAAATACAAAATTTAGAGCTTTCAAAATTGAATGAAAGAGTTGAAATCAAACCTCAAAACTAAATCTGTTAAAACAACACAGGTCAATTTATATCACAGCAGTATGTAAAAACAATTTGGCTTGTATTTTTCTGCATTGTTTTCCATTTTAAAAACACAATCTTTATATAAGGACTTACAATGTCTTTTTTTATGCATTCCTGATGTCAAGGAGTTGATTTGTTAGGACTTCTCCTTGCATAAATCCCAGTTCTCAGGGCTATAATTGGTTTTACTGTTTCTTTGAAATGCACAAAATAGTCTGTTATTGTGGACTAGGAGAATTAGTAGGTAGTACTTTTGCTGTAGGTAGTGGGTTTATATTTAAAGAGAAGATGCATTTTCAGCTGTTGGTTTGATGTGGAATCCAGGCTGTGTGGTAAAACATGCATGTATCAGTGAAACCCTTTTTCTTGAGGTGGCCATAAAAGCTTTCTTTCTTTGATTAGATAAACAATGTTGCCACTGTTTTTTCATATTCTTTATTTTTTGCCCCACATGACGTCAGGAATAGGAGATGCTCTAAGCAGTTACTCTATGGTAACAGTATTATTGATCAGCTAGGTAAGTTCTCATGCAATGAGGAATAGCTGTAGTTTTATGTACTAAACAATTCTTGTACATACTAAACAATTAAAAGAAAAAAAAAAAAGAATTAATGGAGGAGAGACAGAGTATGTTACCATCTTTTGGAATATAGAAGCCCTTGGCCAAATGTTGGAAATAAAGCTCTACCCCACTTAAACTGCCAGCACAGGTAAATTAAGACCACTGTGTTCAAAGAAATATTTAATATCTAAGACAAAGTATGAAACTAAAATGTGTAAGCTGAGAACTTTACAGAGATCTTGCTGGGGATGATCACATGTTGAAGGTGGAGTGTAAAGAGCATAGAAAAAATTCTCAGAAAAATCTGCAGCCACCTAGAAGTTGTGGCAGTCCAAGGATGACTGTAGAGGTTTTAATTGTAAACTGGGGCCAGATAAGCAAGAGGCCATGCATCTTAATAAAAGATTGTAAACAGAAACTCACTGGAATAAGTTCTTCATATTCTTAATGTTCATTGTCTGCATGTTTTGTTCCTCTGAAAGTTAGTATGTGTGATCTGTTACATGGTAAAGATGGAACCAGCATGGAAGAGGTGTGTCAGGTTGAAGAGGACTTTCTCATGCAATATTCCAGCTCACTCCTCTTATGAGGTGACAGCTCCTTCTGGGTAGGGACATGGAATGGGAGCTGCTGTTTGTTTGGAATCAGCTGAGCAGCTGGGTTTTGCCTTTGTGTCTGGAAGTGGCTCCTGCTAATGTTAAAAGTGCAACTATTTTATTTGCCAGAGATGGTGAAAGAATAACATTGGTAGCAAAGATCACATCATGTGGCATGTTGATACATGCTGCTCTCCTGAGAGGCACAGAGCCCCTGCCTCTTAGAGAGCATTCAGGCTTCAGAGCACTGCTTGCTTATTTGCCAGTATGAAATTCTCAGTAGTAAATGAGGGGACACTAAATTTGCATTAGAAACTGTGGGAGCTGGGAATGATCTCCCTGGCTGCTAGTAGTCTGAGCAGGCTTAATTTGGTTTCTTTAGTGAAGGTGTAATAATATATTGAAGTGCTGTTCTGGGCAAAGCAAACCAAAATAACATTTCCTTGTTTAGCTAACACTGATGCTAAGACTGTCTTCAGATTGATAATAGAGACTTATCCTCTTTTCCTTCCCAACCTCTGCTGTCTTGCCCATCAAAGTTACAGTGAAAGCAATTGCACGTTTATTACTACTCTGACCACTGTGCTTTTCTGTGGAGATTTGTACTACTCAGTCATTGTAATTTTTTCAACCTTGCTGCACTGTATGTATGTCAAAACTACCTGGCATGTCTGACAGTACAGCAGAAGCCCAATGCCTTGTGCTTTACAAGTGGCATTTTGTATGGCTTCTGTATAGTGAGTACTTACTCAACTGAGGTATGTTGAACCAGGAATACTGGTGAGGCATCATTATTATTCTTATTGCTACTACTACTACTATTATTATTATTATTATTAAAATGTCTTGGGGTTAATGAAAAAAATTAGCTTCTGTTCTAAATCACCATAAATCAATCTTGTTGCCAAGATGAGTTGTTTAATTGAAGCATTAGTTTTAAACAAGAAAGCAAGGCACTGGTTGCCATTCACAATTCTTGGTCACTACATTCAGATCTCTTTAACAAGCAGTACATTTTGCTAAAGACTATGGCTTTTCCTAGGAAGATACGCATCTGAAGTGCTCATTCAGAAGATTATGAAGCCCCCATAATGCAGGGGAAAATGGTCAGTGACTTGCTACATCAGTTTGATACTCACAAGACTATGGGGCTGGATGGGATCCAGTCAAGGGGTTCTGAGGGAGGTGCAGAAGTGCTCACTGAGCCACTTACTGTCGTTTATCGTCAGCTCTGGTTAGTTGGAGAGGTCCCTGGTGCCTGGAAGGTAGCAAATGTGATGCTCAGCTACAAGAAGGCAGAAGGAGGATCTGGGGAATTACAGGCCTGTGAGACTGAACTTGGCCATCCTAAAGGTCTTCTTCCAACCTTAATAATTGGATAATTCTATAAACCCATTATCTGCTGTTAAAATCATGTAGGCATCTTTTGCTTAGAAAAAAATTACGTTATTTAAAAGAACAAGCTTAAGTGAATCATATCCATACATGAAAGTAAAGGTTTCTCTAGAAGTCCCAAGCAGACATTGCCTGGAATATGACTGATTTTATCCAAGAGAAAAAGAACAAAATGAGAGGGAGACTTATTTATATCCCAGGTCTCTCTAATACCCACTTTCAGGCCTCACTCAGGTTATCTTCTAAACTGAATAAACAAACTTGTTCTACTAACCAGAGCAGCACAATACACTCAAAAGCTCATTCAAATGCATCCAGGTAAGAAAGGGAAAGAAATTATAACTAGACATAAATATGATGTAAATAATACAAACATAATATCACATCTCCTAATCACATCTCTAATGTGATATTGAGTAAAGTTACAGACAGCAGTTTGAACACTAAACCAATATTCTTTGCATATTTTGTTGGTTTGAATTACTTGGCTTACTCCACAGGTAGGTTTTAACAGGCAGATTAGGAATGACTGTTCTAGGAGAATGATGAGTGTGTAAATAACTGACATCTCAAAAATGCACTTAGATGTCTCTGTCCTGTGCAATAACAATTTCTGGCTAGACATGAAAGAAGATTAGCAAACTCAAAAGATCTGCCTCTTTTTGAGAGAAGCTCCATCAGGCTGTTGGAAAATGAGAGAAGGTAATTCTTTATTATTTGGAAAAGTGGGCCAGGTTCTTTCATTAGGTAGAGTGAAACTGCAAGTTTTGGGCCAGTCGAGCTTAGTTTCAATACAATCAAGTCTTGCATCCACAGACACATGCACAGAAATGTAGCCACTGTGTTTCCAGTGTCTGTGGCCACTGTTAATAGGTGCCAAGCACAGGCAAACATGATCTGTTTCCAGGAAAAGAAGTGCAGTAATTGGAAACAATTAAGAGCATACACTGAATACAAAATAAGTTGAATAGTTTGACTTCTTCTGCTGTTAGATCAGTTTAATATTGCTGTGAGACCTGAAGAGAGCATATTCAGCCCAATAAAGTTCTCCTTGAATGCTTGGGAGTTAGAGCTATAGCACTTGGCATCTTTAGTTTGCTTCTTCCTTCGGACCCTAAATGCCACCTGGAGTAAATATGGGGAAATTTGGAAGCTAGCTTCTTTCCTGTTACTCCAATGTAGATAAAAAATACCTTTCCCTCATTGCCCTGTTTTTCACCAGACAGGATGAGTGAGGAGCTGAGGCTACTTCTGTCCTATTATCAGAATCCAGTAAACTAACTGAACTTAAAGAAACCCATTCCTTGGTCTCAGAGGGAAATTCAGAGAACACCTCAATTAGGTGCAGTGTTAGCAATTTCAATTAACAGCATTTAAGTAAAAAATATTCAGATAAGAGATAGGGATTTAAAAGAAAATCTTGAGTTCTGTAAACAAGCATGCTTAATAAAAAAAGCATGTGTACATGTATAGCTACATATTTGGAATTACTCAACACTTTGGGCTACACCTCTTGATCAAAAAGGCATCATACAGCACCATTTGTAGACTTGTTCCTCTTGTTTGTTGTTGTTTTAGCTTTACACTTTAGCTCAATAGGTAGTTTTTTTTTCAATTTTCAATTGTGCCAGATTTAAATAACTTTGGGGAAGAGCTGGACTTTTTCTAAGGTATATTATTATTTCATTATCATTCTGGTAGCAGTTATTTGTCAATTTTACTCTGAAAAATGACTAGGAGAAATAGTTTCCAGGTTATATATTACCTGTTTATAAACCACTCTATAGTCACATATCTATGTTTGGAATAACACATCTGTATCAAAGACTGATTTCCAGATTAAGGTCTAAGGATAATTTGCAGCATGAAGACATAGCCTATTGGATGAGGTTTTGGGGTTGTTTGTTTGGGGTTTGGTTTGGTTTGGTTTTTTTTGGTTTGGTTGTTTGGTGGAGTGAATCACAGAATGGGTGACGTTGCAAGGGACCACAGTGGGGCATCTGGTCCACCCTCCCTGTTTGAGCAGGGTCATCCTACAGCACAAGGCACAGGATTATGTCCAGATGGTTCTTGAATTTTTTCTAGTGAGGGAGGAGCTCTACAGCCTCTCTGGGAAATCTGTTGCAGTGCTCAGCCCCCCAGAGTAAAGAATTTCTTCATTGTATTCAGGTGAAACTTCCTGGCAATCAGGCCTGTTGCCTCTTTTCCTGTGGCTTGGCACCAAACCTGGCTCCATTCTCCTGAGACCCTCCCTACAGTGAAACCGTATCTGCATATATTTCAGGGTTGTCAATAATACCTAACATTCACTGAAGCCAACAGTTACTGTGAATGAAAAGCTTTTTGTGACAAAAGGCATGTTATAACTGCCTCTCTATTTAAATAAGTTGAATAAGTGATTTCATAATTGTGGCTTTGACAAGAGACTATATAGTTTTGCTTTTGACAAGAGATTTTATAATAATAATAATTTTGTATATGACTTAGGCTATGGGGAAAAAAATCCAGTTGTCCTCTTTTTTAAATCAAAATAGAGAATAACCTGAGAAAATTCAGTTGTCATCAGGAAAACATACGGCAAAAAACTTGGTGTCTGATGATTTAGTTTTCAGAAAGAGGCTTGCTACTCAGACCATTTGTGGGAGGGAAAACCAGTATGAGAATAAGTGTATATTTGTGACAGGGCATGTTCTACTCTGATACATTTTAAGCAACATAAGCAACTATAAGCAATAGCAATTCTTTTACCTTAGGATTCTTCTGCTCTTCAGCAGATGCCTTTGGCGGTGGATGAATAATCGAGTGTAATTGTTTTGAGTCTATGTCTGGATACTTCACTTGTCATTTCTTCTCTGTAATTCATTTTCCGTCTTGCTTTCTATTAGTATCTTGCATTATTTTGAATTGCCATGGTATTTCTTGCTTGTGATGTACTCAGCATGGGTGCCACAATGTAGAATGATGTACTGAATTTCAACATAAATATATATACCACAAATTTAATTGGATATATATCACAAATTTTCTGTGACAGAAGTCTTGAAGCTTAACAAGGAATGGTATTGTAGCACCCTCATACTTGGAAATTATTTCACAACAGTTTTAATGAAGTAAGGAAGCTTTGCTGGAGCATCTCATCATTGCCTCTAAATGCCTTTGGCTTTGATACATTCCAAGGATTGAAGTTAGTGGTTTTTCTATTGAGTCTGTTCAGTTCTTATTTTGTGTTTTCACTTGTAAAGTGAATAAATCACCTATGTATTATAAGCTACACTACCATGGCCTTCAGCAAATATTGCAGTTGATTAAAACATTGGTCAGAGCAGGTTTATCTGATTCCATCAGCATCCAGAGGTTATGAACTTTAGTTTATTAGGGCTGTATTAGTGATGTGATTAATGATTTAATACTTCTTCCTTCCAGTTTTGCCTTTGAGGTTGACTTGTATAGCAACAGGTCATCATCAGGGAAAATTCTGAGCTAACGTCTGTTAATGATCCCATTTGATGGCTGGAAACTTTGAATCATGTTGGAGATTCACACTTAGCAGTTAGAACCAAACCCTTACTAGAAAGCATAATATTTAGAAAGGGGAAAATGGATAGGGGGTAAATTTAATTCTGCTAAAAAAATCGTAACTAAAATGTGTCTCCTGGTTTGTTGATTTTTAGGGTTGGGTTTTTTTCCCTACTTTTGCTTTCAAAGATGCCACCTGTCATGGGTTAACACAGTTTGTTTTTTAGTTAAAGTGGAAACAGTTCCCTATCAGGACCTTGGAATTGTTTTGGAAGGGACCAGGACCTATCAGAAGCTAATTCTTAGATACTGGCATATGGTTTGACCACTGAAGAAGCTGAATTTTGGGAATACCTGTATAAATCCTGACTGTGTCCCGGCCGGCCCTCTTTCCTCCCGGCCTGCTAGCCGGTTACCCCGCCCCGCTGAGTGGCCCGGGCCGGCCGGAC
>WBMY01009316.1:301103-312840 GCA_013397315.1 Donacobius atricapilla
CTTTTGCTTTCAAAGATGCGACCTGTCATGGGTTAACACAGTTTGTTTTTTAGTTAAAGTGGAAACAGTTCCCTATCAGGACCTTGGAATTGTTTTGGAAGGGACCAGGACCTATCAGAAGCTAATTCTTAGATACTGGCATATGGTTTGACCACTGAAGAAGCTGAATTTTGGGAATACCTGTATAAATCCTGACTGTGTCCCGGCCGGCCCTCTTTCCTCCCGGCCTGCTAGCCGGTTACCCCGCCCCGCTGAGTGGCCCGGGCCGGCCGGACNATGCTATACGTAGATTATCCCTTTAAATCATGGGGAAAATATGCATTTGGGGAGATGATTGGTTAGATTTGTGGACTTGAGCAAAGGTGTCTGTGATGGACTGAGTAATACTGAATTAGAATCTGTGATTGTTGTGATCCCATGAGATGCCTGAACAGAGAGAGATGAGATGAGAAAAGAAGCCCTCTGTGATTTTTGTGATCCCATGAGATGCTTGAACAGAGAGAGATGAGATAAGAAAAGAAGCCCTCTGTGCCAGTGGAGAAGTGAGGAGACATCTCTCTTCCATGAGATGAAGAATCCTTTGCCTTTGGAGTTGTTCATCTTGAAAAGATGACACCCCAGTATGCCTGAGTTCCCATGACACATAAGCAGCTTGATAAACTGCTAATGGGAGGGGAGTTCACAGGAGAATGTTGTCCTCCAGTGGCTGTTTTTGTGACTGTTAAAACCCACAAGAGAACTGTTTTAGGCTGCCAGTGGGGGAAATTCCATGGTAAATTAAGAGAGACTCCTCTCCCAAAGAACTGATAAAATATTATTTTTAAATGGTGAAAGTGACTGAAAATCACAGGTTTTGTCTCTTTATGTTGTTAGTGGGAAAGTGAACACCTGTGGGGGAAGGAGGAGTGTTTTAAAAGTTTCATTTTGATTATTATTTCCTTTTTTTGGTGTGTGTTAATAAATCTATGTGTTTACCTTTAAGTAGGGCCTGTTTTGCCTTTTTCTCCTTATCTTATCTCACAGCAGAAAAGACACTTAAACCACTACACTAAATTTGGCCAACAGAGACAGGTGAACATGAAACCACTACACCACCAATGTTTTCTCATTTTTGGGACTACCACATCCATAAACTCATTTAGGACAAGAAATGTTGCATCAGTGTCTCTTGTACAACAAATTGTGTTTATACAAAGGGAATTTAGATATTTGATAGGATGTTCTTAAGAGAGGAGATAGTTGTTTATTGTTTTGGAAAACTGCCTTGGAAGAGACTTGGAAAAGCCATCCTTGTGCCCCAGGCAGAATCAGCCTGTCAGTTCTATTTTGTAGATCATCAGTGATGGGAAACCCATAGCTACCCTTGACAATCTATTCCTGTATTTCATTATTAGTCTCAACTGAGTGATTTTCCTAAAATCTATGCTGGATCTTTCTGATTGGTATTTGAGCCCATTATTGCTTGTTTGGTCCATCACTGGTATGGAGAAGAGATTAATTTCTTATTTTTTTCTGTTTTGTGCCTTAGGTTTTCTAATCCTGATAGTTTTTGTTGATATTCTTTTGAACATCTCCTGTTTGTGCATTTCCTTAAATATCTAAAATCATTGTGCAGTGTTACGATTGTGATTCAGAGATCAGAAATAGCCCCCAGGTATCACCTCCCACTTCTCTTAGTTAGTAACAGAACTTTTACTAACTAACTTATTTATCTTATCTTGAGTATGCAGTATTTCATCAGCTTGTTAAAACCTGCTTGAATCTTTCACCAATCCTCCAACATACTTGGCAATCCCTATTATTGTCAGGAATGTTTTCTTCTATCTGTCATCTAGGTTGTTAAGAGAAATGCTGAAAAAAGACTAGACCCTAGACAGACCCTCTGAAACACCATACAATGCATCTTTCTGTTTGACAGTGAAACATTTGTCCTCTGTGGGTACAGTTATCTAATTTCTGTTTTCAGATTTCCTTGTGACTTACTGAAGTCAAGATGAATGACAATCACTCCTCCTCTTCTAAAATGGCCATTTAGCCACAACACAGGAAGAAGTTGGATTGTTTTGTCAGTTCATTCTTAACAAATTCATATTGATTGCCGCTTATGTCAGTGTTATCATATAGCTGCATGCAATTGCTTCGTGCAGAAATGTTCTTGAATATAAGGTTCAGTTTGACTTGTCTGTGGTTTCTCAGCCTCTCTTTCCTGCTGTTGTAAGCACAGACATGAGATATCACAGAGCTGCAATCAGTACTCATGTCAATTCAACTATTTTTAAATATATCTTCACTGATACTTGTCAGGCCAATTAAATATGAAACATGTAATTAATAATCTGTGTTCTCATTTGAGCTCTGTTATTGCTGTTAATTCAGCTTGACACCAATACATCTCGTTCATATAGTCTAATTCAAGAAGAGCTCTCTGGCTCGCTCTCCATTCTCTCTATTGGAATATTATAGAGCCATTGGCTAATGTAGTCATTCTAGTTGTATAAACTGATTTATTTGTTCCCAGCTTACTGCCTAGGTACTTTGTTTTTAATAGCTTGCATAATTCCTATGGTTGCTTGAACTTGGAATTACATGGAAATTTCTGGAGAAGGATATTGGTCCTTTCCTAAGAGCATGCTTATGAGGGACATGTTTCTGGAAGGTAGACTATGGCATCTTGGTTTTGAAATGGTCAGATGAGGAGAGAGAAGCTTAGGAGACAGGCAGATGATAGGCACAGGGGTGAGAAGGAGGCTAGAGTATTCATACACCTAGGAAGGGCAAAGTGGCTGCTGGATTAAAACAAGACTGAAGAGGAAAAATGTAAAGATGTGGTAGGGAGAAAGGAAATTAATTTTCAAAGCTTTTTGTATCTATCTTATTTGACCATTCTGAGATTTTCCTCTTAAGAAAAAAAAAAAAAAGAAATAAATATGCTGTTCTACTCCATGTTTAGATATTGCAAGTTCTTTGGTGCTCTGGAGCACTCACTTTAAGGGCAGCCTATTGGCAGATTGGCTTCATAAGTTTGCCTGACCTGATCTCTGCTTAGCTGTGATCATAGGGTTCCTTTGTTTCTTATTGTCATGATCTGTGTCTTGACCTCTTTGCTTTTGCTCCAGCTGTTTGTGTCATTCTTTTATGCTCTTCTTTAGTGATCTGACCTAGTTGGTAAGCTCCTTTCCTGTGTTTGAGATCAATGAGGCAGTCATGATTTAGCAAGGCTAATCTCTTACCACACTTCTGTCCTTTTACATGGAAATGGGCAGAATTTTTTTCCTCAGTTACTAGTTCTCTCTCATACTGTCAACTCTATTTTACTTTTTTTTTTGTGCCTTGAGAATGGCATTAATGCCTGATTTCAAGAATGAAAGGTCAGATATGTGCATAGGATTCAGTCCCAGCTTTCTGTAGGATAGAGTACTTGCTCTAAAACTCATGGCTTCTGGTTGTAACATTGACTGGCTTTCACATCATAGTAGCAACCAGCTTCTTCCCTGTGACTTGTTGGGTTAATCTTTATTGCTGGGTGCTGTTCTGTATAGCTGTTCAAGGGATTTGTTGTAGTGACTTTTGTGTCCTTTGGCATTGTCCTCATCACAGATATACCTCTGACTTATTTTTCAGCTCTCCTTCTTGCTTTATACCAACAGATATCCTTGGATCAAACATCTCCTTCCCAGCCTTTACTGGGGCACAAATGTAGATGTCTCTTCTTTCAAGTGCAGAACTATAGGCAAGATGTTGATATTCCTACCTGAGCATGGCTCACAGCTGCGGGTAGACACAGAACAAACAGAGGGCCAGAGCGGTCATTGTTCGTCTGTGTATTATAACATTTAATGATTTCTACTTATATCCCCTTTAGGCATCCTTCCATTTATTGCTCAAACATATCACAGTATGGAAGCTGTTAATAAGTAAGTGTTAGTTGCAAACTGATGCATTTCCTATTTTCTTCTCCTTCAAACATGTAGCAAGGTATACAGAGCTCTACCTGTGTGTATTTTCAAGAAGAATCTGGAAAAGAAGATCTGACTGTATCAGTGAAGAAGGACATAGAAGACTTTTACTTAAAAACATGTATAATTAGACTATTATCTTCTAAATGTTCATATATGATCTTGGAGGAGAACTTCCAAACATAAAAGAACATGTTTAGACCTACAACTGGATTATGTTATAAGGAACTTTACCTTAATTAGTATAAGACACTCAGACAACTCTTAAGGGGCTTTTACCATGCAAACTCTTTTCTTTTTGAAAATATTTTGGCTTCACTGTTGTGATGAATATTATTTGGTAAATCACCAGGAATTTAGAGAGTACTCTAGGTATTCGGAAGCAAATTTAGAAAAAAAAGATAAAATATTCTACTGCTGTGATTTAACTTCTTGTAATATATGTATTTTAGTAATGTAACTCATTGCAGGAGTATATTGAAATGGGTCAGAAGTGTACTACTTTTTTGTAGGAATGCTGGGAACATTTGCACTGGATAAATTCTTTTTCTTAAGTCCAGACACAAACAACTAAAAGATATATTTATAAGGTATAGATTTCATCTTTTGTTCTCTGAATGACTGTGATGCTAGGTCTCGTCCAGAATAAAATATTTCATTAGGTGAACATAATTTGTTTTCTGGAATGACAGTCTGTATATTTTGTTTGATATTTCCATGAATGTGTAGAGGAATCAGAAATTACAAGTTTTGTCCCAGTGTAAAATTTTACACAAATTTGTTTTTCTGGCTGCTCTTTTTCATTTTATAAAATATAGCAGTTCATATGAAATCCAAAGAAGGAAATTAACAGAGGTGAACAGAAGTCAGAAAAGTTGAACATTTTCCTGGTAAAATTTTATGTGGCCACGAAAATGATGGATTTCATTTTTTTTTTTTTCAGCATAGTAACAGTACTAATTGTAGTTTGCCATCAGTGTTAAGCTAGGATTTTGAATTTAGCCTGTGGCAGTATAACAAGAATTTATGCCAACTTGCAGAGCTGTGCAGCTGATGAAAATCTCCGCTCTAAGAAGAGTCTTTAAAATGTGTGAATGCACAACTCCAGCTCTGTTGATCTTTGAAAAACATTGGAGCAGTTTCTATTCTGATGTGTGCCAGTATAAACCTCAAATTATTTTGGTGATGACTGTTGAAAAGATTTCATCAATGCACTTGAAATAGTGGGTTGTTGTTTTTTTTCATTTAAATGGGCCTGGATTTGTGGGGATTGAGGGTCTAAGAAAGTTAAAATGCCCTTATTGCATCAGGCAGCCTAGCATACTGCTTTTACCTTGGGGCTAGATCTGTCCCTGTATGTCAGTAACCCTTGTAGCAAGACTGTAGTAAAGCAGATGATGTAATACCACCAAAACAAGAGGTTCTTCATTTACTTTGGTAGATGCAGAGATTTGTGCAACACCTACACTGTCTTTGTTGGTTTTTTAGAAGCACAAAAGTAAATAAAGAAACAAAACTAACTGATTTGTTTTTTCCTGAAGCTTCAACCTGTAATTTGCTTAGGAACATTTTTGAAGTCCATTTTAAACCACTGTAATTCAGTTTTCCATTAAATTGTTGAGATAAAACAGTTTAGTGGTAATATAATTGATAAACGTAATGCACCTAGCATATCTCTGATGTAATTCTTCTGAGGAAAACTGAAATTAAGTAGAACAAGAACTAATAGTCTAAGGAGATATTAAAGGTGCACTTGGGGTTGCCTCTATTAGTATCTTTGGTGAATTTAACCCTGAAAATTATTTTCAGGGCATATAAGAAATATGTGCATTTGTAGCTCCAAATAGTTTGGCTTTGTAATGTACTTACAGTTACAAGTTAAATGTTCTCACTTGATGAGTTAAACCCACAGCAGCCATGTTTCTTCCTTCTAAATAATGACTCGTCATAGCTCTTGGGTGGGGCTTATGTTTCTCTGCCATCTTCAGAGCTGTGTAAAGGAGAGGGATGGAGACCCTTATTCTAGTGAGTAGTTACTGGTTCCTACCTGGCCAGTAACTTTGGAGATTTCTGTCATTGAGTTTGGTCTGTCTAGAGCCAAACTTCTGGACTTGAAGTAGTTTTCTCTTTCATCTGTAGTCATCGGAGAGGAAAGGCCAGCTGGACAGAGCAATTCATCCCAGCTATTTTAGGATGTTGATGAATTGCCATGTGAAAGTACTTATTTGCAGAGGAAATTTAGGCAATGATCTCAGCCTATTAAAAAGGGATGAAAATATTCTTACTGTAAAGGGAAGCTGTTAGTAATCACAGAATAGAGTCACCTGCCCATATGCATTGCTCCTAGTATTGCTATGCCTATTTCTCATTAGTTCTTTTAAATGGTTCCTAACTCTAGATCAAAGCAGCATTTTGATAAGACTTAAGTATTGGAACTAGAACTACTTTCCTGTTAGGAGGCCTCAATCTTTGGTACCTCTTATTATATGCTCCCCAGAAGGAAGCTCTAGAGGTCATCCAGCTTAACCTGCCCAGAGCAGATCCAACTTTAAAGGTAGATGACATTGTTTAGGCCCACTAGCATGTAGAACATTTCTAGAATGAGCCACAAAAGTTGCCATGTGTGGGATGTACAAGTAAGCAACCCCAATCTTCATTATCTTCTCATCCTTTTTTCTTCCCATCCACAGTAAATCACCTTTTTCAGGGTTCCCATTTGGAATTACCATCTGAACTGATTGAAAATTCACTAAGAATATTATTCCAGTAGCCTGGTCAGGTGCTACACCCTTGGGGTATCATATAGTTGTGTTTAAGGGATGCCCTCCAAAGGCACTGCCAGCTAAGTATGTTTTGCTTTCTTGTGAAAGAATGCTTTTCATTTGTTTTTAATTTCATTTTGGATTTAAACAGCTCTGTAAAGTGTATAGAGGTGGAGAGTGTAAGTTTTCTCTATTTAGTTTCTGTTTCCAAAGAAGGTTGTTATCTTGGAGATCAATGGCAGGCATTTGGACAAAGCCAAAAGCAATACTTCATGTGTCCATTGGATTAGACAGATGGCAAATAACAGGGAACTTATATTTTGAATGTATTCCATCAACTTATGTTATTTTAGTCTTTAAAAGGCAATGTTTTAGTTTCAGATATTCAGCTAAATCTGGGGATAAAAATATGCTTCCCACAAAGCTGAGAAAATACACAGAACCATTCCTTTGTCATCTCCAGGTGAAAGTCAAGGGCTGTTTCTTGCTATTCAGTCCTATGATTTACAGGCATTACTTGTGGGTATGTCAGTGGCATTCCATGACTTGCCTTGCAATTTTGGCGCATTTGGTTCAAGGATATTTTTGTATTAACTTCGGTCAATTCCAAACCCAGACATTAGGTTTTTTTGATAGTAGGAGAATTCCTGACTTTCATTCCATTTTTGAGAACTGTTGATTATCAAGCACTACAGACTCTTAAAGAGTCCTGAGAACTTAGTGTTTCTCAGGATTAAATTTCAGAAAGTTGTCTACTGTGATGATTTTTGTCCCCTGGATATTAAGGCTACTCTATTCTGCCTCTCTGTGGAGCACTATAAATTGCTTTCATATGACTTCTGTTTCCCACTGAGTTGCAGATGCTTTGGATTTAAGAACAGCCCTGTAGAGATGAAGCTTTCATAAGAATTTTCATTTCTATTAAAGCTTACAATGTTAATATTTTTAGCAAGGCTTTTCAACTTCTGTTACAGAAGGTATGCTTTCCTAAGTAGATGAGGCATGTTACCTCTCTATGGGAATCCTTCTTGTGTCATAGCCAAAAACTGGCAATTTAAAAATCTTCTATTTGGACTTTATTACTTTCGGCAGACCCTTTCAGTGCAAAAACCCAGATGTTTTAATGCTTAAAAAAAAGACACTCTGTTGCATACACCTCGCCAAATCAATTATTCAGTAAAATGTTTGTGGTGAAGCAGCAGTTAATGGAAGAGTGGCAGATGTCAGACACAGAAGTGTCCATTTCACTATGGTGCTCCATGGTCTGTTGTGACAGCTAAATGAAGCAGCTCAACAGCTGTCAGCATGTTAATGTTTTGGATCAAATAAACACGCTTGGAAGAACTTTCCTCTGATTTTTAAGACTTAATGACTTTGAAGGCAGCCGTACTTCTTTGCAGATGAAGTTTGAAGTGTTTTGTAAGTGAGGCCAGCTGCAGTGAGGAACGACATTGGACTGCAGGCTAGAGTAGTGTATTTTGATTTCATTGGAGCTATGTAACTGAACCACAGTGGGGCTTAGAAATTCCTACTCAGTCTAAACATCAGAATTAAATCAAGGTGGCAGTGAGATAGATAGTTTTCTTCCTTTGCTTTACTAACTATTGGGAAACAATAGAGAAATAGGCATGAGGCAAGCTTTTATCTTTTGAAGAGTGTGAAGACAAATCAATCAAAAAAGCTGGACACATATAAACATAAACCTGATATAACATCTGTCCATTTCAGTCAAATACAATGCAGAATGCTCAAGTATGAATGTTTGACCATTTAAATATATTTGTTTGGGGTTTTTATAGTTGGTCAGTGATTGCTTTCTAACGTAGTCAGCTGATTCTCCATGAAAGCTTCTGTTGTGCCTGAGGGTTTTCTTGATTGCCTTTCTGACCTCAATTGTTTTGGAGTTGCAGTGCCTGATAGGGGTGTAATGTATGGACAGATTCTGCTGCATGTAGCTGCCCTGTTCTTTTTCATTTCAAGATTTGTTTCAAGTAGCTTATCCATGTCATAGGATCTCAGAGGGTGTCTGTTATTGTTATTAAAAAAATACAGCTGGTAGGATTCTCTTTGCCATGATACTTTTCATGGTTGACTGTCAGACTAAGTAGGGGCATATCTTTCAGCATCAAAGCTGATTTATTCTCCTTGAGTTCTGCTGCTTTTTTTTTCTCTGAGTGTCTCTTTCTGACTGGTTGACTGACTTGTGTAACAAAACAAGAAACGCACAGAAAAACAAAGTTCTAGATTATTCATCCAGGCTTGAGGGTATGAAAGTGTCTTAAAAATTAGAGAGAGTAATTTGTAATGGCATCTGAGATAACCACAAGGGTGCTACATCTTTAACTGTGTCTGTGGATGGAGTAATGATCACTTATTTCCTGACACTCTCTGCCATTCCCGGTATCTAACTTTAAAAAAGTGCAAGCATGAGCATTTTTTGAATATCTTTTCTTTCTGCTCTGTCATTTCTCCAGCAAATGAGAGTGGAAGTTTAGTGAACTCACTTGAGGAATGCACCAGGGCTGTGGTAGATGAGAGGAGGGGTTTGCCCGGGAGCTCTGCCAAAAAAGTAACTTTTGCTCCATTAACCCTGGGAGCTTTATTACAAAACTTTAATAAAGAAAAGTGAAACCAGCAACAGTTAGATATTAACTCACTCTTCTAATATTTCTTTCTTTAATGCCAATATGTTAATGACAAGCAATCATTAATTGTCATTGTAATGATAAAGATGAAAAACATTTGTATGAAGTAAGTGTAATGCTGTTGTAAAATGAGGGGTGCTGCAACTTAAGCATAGAAATTTGCAGACTTCTGTTCCTTGGGTTTTTTATTTGGTCACCGTTTCAGGAATCTTGGGGTTTAAATTCTGTGGCAGTCACCCCACATGAGGGATCAGAAGTGAGGTCTTAATAGCCATTGCTTCAGAGCCCCATGGCAACGGGTCTGGCAGACTTTTTTATTACGTCTTCTGCAGTGGAAAGGTCTTTGCATTTCTCTATATTCACTTCTTTTCTTTCTGGAATAATTGCAGTACTCTCATCATTTAGCAGACAGACCACCATGCCTTTCTCGGTGAACTTCCAGTATGCCTTTCTCTTCTCATCTGTTTCTCAGGCCAGAGATGCCCCTTCCAGTTCTCACAAATCTGTCCTTTCTTCTTTGGTCTGAGCAGGTGTGGCTGTGGTGTTTTGGTGTGGATTTTATTACATTATTACATTATTTTGGAGTGGGGTTTGATTTGTGGATTTTATGACATTTTCTTAGCAATCTTGGACAATCATAGCCATAAGTGTAATTGTAAAATACATAGAGAACTAGAACATCTGAAAAATCAGATCCTTAATTCATGGTTATGACTGTCAAATTCTGAACTGGTTTTTAGTTGATTTTAGTCTTGGAAGCGGCTCTAATCACAGTAATTTTTTACTAGCTCCTCTTCTATGCTCACCCTCAAATTCATATAAGTGCCTTAGCACATAGAATTTATAATTTCCATTTTTGAAACCTCTAAAAATTTACAGCTGCTTTTTTCAACTCAAATACAAAGTTTTCCCCTAGAAAATATTTTCTTACCTTTACATTTCACCCATATGGCAAATGAATTAGTTTTAATCACTGTTTTTGTAGGGATTGAGTCTCTTTCAGATTTTGATTTCTAAATTGAAATTGGGTAAATAAAATGAGTGCAATCTCCATGTCAATAGAAAGCAAGGAGAGTTATAAAGTAAGATTCTACATGTGTAGCTTTGCAACAATAGAATAAAAGTGGAATGATGAGCTGTATTTGTATCTAATTACATAAATAATGCATTTCTGTAATTGTCTAGTAGGGGTGTGCTAATGAATAAATTACTTTTAATTGTAGGTTGCTTGATTGTTTCAGAAATATAATTGATTGTAATCAAGAATCAATTAAATGCTGGTAGTAATTGTATTTATCAAATTTAATATATTATTGTAGTTTAGAAACATTTTCAAAAAAGGAAGTATTAAAGGACTATATTGGTGTTTTGTGTTCATACCATTGGGTTGATGGGGTGGTGCTTGCTATAACAGCGCACAACAAAAAAGGAATGTGCATTTTCTTCTCATCTTTGTTTCTGATCCCATCTGATCTGTGAGGATAAACAAGGGTTTAGACTTGCTCAGTATTCATGACTCTTAGCTTGCTGTGTGAAGTGGGCTTTTATAGCAACGAAGTGCCCCCGTGTGAGACTCCAGAGGTGTGGTGCTTTGCAGTCCTGACCAGATGAGAGCAGTGCTCTGCACAGCAGGGTGGTGATGCACAGGGAATCCAGACCTGCCTGCCTTCTCCAGGTGCCCTCATGAGCAGTCAGCCCGAGATAGGCTTTTTCTTTTGGACTATTTTTGTCTTGTGGAACTGTTAGCTTTTACTTCCAACTAGTCTATTATTCTTTTTGTAAATAAAACTTTATCTAGTGGTTTCAGTTTGAAGGATTTTTATGTACATTATGTGCACAGAAAAGGCATTAGGTCTGCCCTACCATGGCTCTGCTGGCTTTACAAGTATGAAAGACAAACAATTAAATGAAATCAATATGACTCTAAATGGATAGTGACCTGACCAGGTAAATGAAGAGGGCTCTGTTTTAAAATAGACCTCATTTTGCTGCCATATGCAGATGCTTTGTTAGTGCTGAACCATTTTGGCCTTTGTAGAAAGGGCCAATTTTGAGGCCCATTACACTGTGGATGGGAGAGTGGATTGTCCATTAACTGCATAAAGTACAGAGCATATGTGCAGTTCATGTTTTCATGGGTTTACAGGTCCTAATCAACAAACTTGACCAGATTGTGTGCCATGGGAAAACTGAAATCTGCACTAAGGAGTAGGTAAAGCACAGAGCTCCCTTCGAAGGGAAGCTGTCTAAGGACCTGTGATCTACTACTGCAATTCCAGGAGAAGCAGCATTTCTTTGACAAGTGTGCAAAACATAAAGATAGTAAATATAGAGAGTGCCATCTACTGACCTGTAAGGGAGAAAATATATACAT
>WBMY01009317.1:8899-23213 GCA_013397315.1 Donacobius atricapilla
GCCATCGTGTTCCCGCTGCAGAAGCTGGAGCGGTACCTGGCGCCCGGCACCGACACGGCGCGGTTCCGCCTCTTCCAGCCCGGGCTGGCCGCCCTGCAGCGAGCCGAGGCGCTCTTCAGGTCCGACCGCGGGCACCCCATCGACTACGTGAGCTCCGCCGTGCGCATGGAGCATGCCCCGCCGCCGGCCCTGCCCGAGGTCAGGCGACCGCGGCCTCCCCCGCCCGGGCCGGGCCGGGCTGGGCTGGGCTGCGGGGCTAAAGGGGTGGTGGAGCGGTTGTGCAGCTCTGTCGGAGCGCTGCGCAATATGTGGGGCTGCTTTTTTAAAAATCGCTTATTTGTTGTTGTTCCCCCGGTGTGCAACCCGGCNTTGTGTGTCCCTTCCCACTCAGCACACTCTGTGAGTCTACAAACAGCCGGGCCTCGGGACCGCCGACGGCTCACGGCGGCGGCTGCTGACGGCGGGCGCGCAGGCCGCACCGGGCCCGGACAGCCCGGGGCTGGGTGGGGGTAGCCGGGGCACCGCCCCGCTGTCNGGGCTAAAGGGGTGGTGGAGCGGTTGTGCAGCTCTGTCGGAGCGCTGCGCAATATGTGGGGCTGCTTTTTTAAAAATCGCTTATTTGTTGTTGTTCCCCCGGTGTGCAACCCGGCAGCCTGCCATGCCCGTGGCACAAGGCAGCACGGTCTGGGAAATGACCAGGACTGGCGGCAGTGAGAGGTGGGCAGGTGTAGATGTGCTCTCTCTGCCTCTCCCCCTGCAGGTGTGCTTCATCGGCCGCAGCAATGTGGGGAAATCATCTTTAATCCGGGCCTTGTTTTCACTGGCTCCAGAAGTGGAAATTAGAGTGTCAAAAACTCCGGTGAGTGACGTTTTTAACTTCCCTTCCTTTGTGTCTGTCTGTTAAACAACAACAGGGTCATAAACTGGTACCAGTCCAGAGGATAGGACTGAGAAGGGTGGGAGGGAACAAGCTCTTGAATAGCCTGAAATGACAGAAAGTGCCAGCTCTGGTGGCAATCCTCATGGCTGGCACTGGCCTTGCTCTAGCTCAGGAGGAGGCAGAAGGAGCCCAGCCTAGCTCTTCAGCTCTTCATCCTTCAGATGAAGGAGCTGCACAGCCTGAGCAGGGGTGCTGTAAAGCCTTTGAGAAGAACCAATCTCAGAGATCCATTGAGGAGTTTTTAGTCTGTTTTTTGCACAGAGCTATGTAGGATTGCTACATGGGTAGGAGACTGGGCAGTTCAAAGCATTTGATGGGGGCAGGGGTCTGGTATAGAAATGTTTCGCAGAGCATCTCCTAGTACACTGCTTAAAGCAGCTTTTTTAAAACCCACCGCTGTGTTTCGTCTTGCCTGAATCCTCTCTTCAGGGCCACACCAAGAAGATGAATTTCTTCAAAGTAGGGAAGTTCTTTACACTGGTGGATATGCCAGGATATGGCTATCGCGCCCCGCAGGACTTTGTTGAGATGGTGGAGGCCTATCTGCAGGAACGGCACAAGTAAGGGACCTACCTGTACCTCACAGCATGGGCAAAGCCAGACAGACACCCCTATACAGTGTCATGAAATGAGGGGAGAAAATGCAGAGGGGTAGCTCCTTCCATCCATTAGTTCTGACATAATTTCCCTGGAAGCTTCTGCAGTATCACTCATTCATGCTCAGACAGATCGAAATAGCAGGAAAGATTGAGGTGCTTCTCCATGCTGACCCTCAGTTTCCATGCATGGCTTTTCCTGGCTCTTCCTATCCCCAGATCCCATGTTTCTTGTTTTTGCTTATGAATTTGGAAGTAGCAGAGCAGACATGAAATAATGGTGGCAATTACTATTGCTTGTATTTCTGGCAGCTTGAAGAGGACTTTCCTATTAGTTGATGGTGTAGTTGGACTCCAGAAAACAGATCACATTGCAGTAGAGATGCTGGAAGAGTTTGGGATTCCTTATGTGGTAGGTAATGCTTGATCCTTGGGTTGATTATAAGGTACACCTAGGAAATCTATAACAGTGTGTACCCTTCACCTGAGGTTATGCAAGTTGACCTACCTGAGCAGTAACCCCACACCCTTTATTGTTAATAAAACAGGTCTAAAATATGTTGAGGGAGACAAGTGGGATTTAAGAGGGGGTTTTGTGTGGTTTATTAAATAGATACTTTTTTATTCAGTGCTCAGCTTGAAAAGGCCCACTCCCTATGCAGGCCATAGAAGTGTTTTGGTGAACTGTGTTAGACCATTTTTCCCCCTAGATATGACCAGAGCTTTCAGACTGCTTTGTAAGACAGTCTGGGACTCTTACAGATGTTCCAGGTTAACAGCAAAATTAACTTATTTTCTTCTTTTAATCCTCCCTTTCTGGATCCATGTAGATGGTGTTAACAAAAATTGACAGAGCTTCCAGGGGATTGTTGTTAAAGAATGTACTGGAGATTCAGGAGTTTGTAAAGGAAAACACTCAGGGATGCTTTCCTCAGCTGTTCCTGGTCAGGTAAAGCTCCTCTCCACTGCTGCTGTTTCCTTTCTGGTGATGAGTTTAGTAGGGTGAGATACCTAAAACAAGTCTGTCTGCTCTAGAGGCAGCACCTCTCTGTGCCCCAAGGATAGAGGGTGGGCTGCTGATGGGGAAGTGGCCCTTTCCTTCTTCCCCTTTCTCTGCAAGTGAGTGAAGTTTGTTTCCAAGGTTTGCTTCTTCCTTTGGCCTTTCTTAAAGTGGAGCAGCAGTCCCTGTGCTGTATGGTAGCAGGCTTTGCCATTTTATTTGGAGTTCTGGAAGGAGTAAGAGCTGTAATTGTTGGATTACGTAGCTGAAGTGCAGGCTCTTCCCAAGGTGTACTGTGGGACATGTAGTTGAACACAGCCAGTGGCTGTTTGCCTTCATTACTCCAAGACACTGCAATACCTGGCACTGAACATCTGTGCCTCTGTTTCCACAGCTCTGTGGAGTTCTCGGGGGTTCACTTGCTCAGGTGTTTTGTAGCCCATGTTACTGGAAACCTGCCCACTGTAGAGGCCCGCTGAAAAGACCTGCTCTGCTTGGCTCATCAGGAACAAAAGGTACCAAAACCAGAGGCCTGGGGGTTTTGCTGTAAATAACCCAAGTTACTATATGGTATTTTTGAATAAATTAGTATTTATAAAGCTAAATTTTTTCTTGATTAAGTTCATCAGTTCAGGAAGTTTGCAGTGTGAATTAATCCAGGTTATTATATAAAACTGTTTCATAAAACCTACATGATTGTGCTAAGGAGAAAAAAAGTAGGGAACCTCCATAGAGAAGGGAATTTTTGATACAGCATTTCCTCTTTCTACGCTGAAATGTTTAAAAGTCTACTACATGCCTAACCTCTGCTATATTTAGGATACTAGAGACAGTCTAGGAATATCATTAATAAAGAGGCACTTCATCTAGGTAAGAAAAACTACAGCCCTAACATTAAGAAAACTGTATTGCCCAGTTGAACTGAATGATACACAGAGGTTTACTTCTCTCAGCTGGGGTTAGGGTTAGGATAGCAGGGGCCAAAAATTACCTCCTGTGCAAGCTACCTGTTCTAAGGCCAGGCAGAGTGGAAATAGCCCACCTGTTGTCAGTGGTGTGTTTGGCATCTTGTGTATTTTACTTTTGTAACTCTTCTGTGTCCTGTCTTCAGTAGGTGCAGCAGGATAGCATGCCTTGCTTGCAGACATTGAGTTGTCCCTGTTCCACAAGGACGAAGGAAAGAACACATCTTTCATGGGATCTGCTTTTCCATGAGTGTTGGCTTGAAACAGGATGGAATAAAACATCTAGAGGAGCCCTGTCCTGCACACTGTCATGAGTCAGTGCTGCATCTGCCTTCTCTTTTGAGATCCAGCATGAATTTCTGCAGCTCCACTTGGATGAATTGCCAGATCTGAGGCACATCGTCCATGATCTGTATCGGCTCTACTGTGGCAGCTGAAGCACAACGCTGATGTGTCCTGTACTCTTCAGGGGAATGGTGTCCCACAGCAGCTGTGTCTGTCTAAGAGAACTGGACAGAAGGACAGCCATCAATAGCAGCACTCATACAGGAGAACTTAGTCTGAAGCTATGAAGTGCCTGTGTCAAACCCTGGCACTCAATCTTTGTCATGTCTTTAACGTGGCCAAATGTTGTTATGCAGTTGTCAAAGTTACTTGCATTAAGTGTTTAAACCTCAAGAAAGGAAAGTTCTTTTCTAAACCACTCTGACAGTGCAAAAGGACAGAAATATCACTTCCTTTCACTATGCAATTTCTTGTAAGACACTAGTCATGAGACAAGATCTGTTTTCAGCATACATGTAAGAAGATGAAAATGGGGGGAATGCAGTAGATGTGGCTTTCTAGCTCCTGCATCTTAGTGATCAAACCTGGAAGTTTGTTAATATTTTATCTCTAATCCCAAAATGCTGCAGGGCAAACCAGCCCAAGGGATGCATGATCCTAGAAAATGCAGAAGTAGCTATACAGATGGAACAAGTGAAAGTGGAAACTTCAGGAAGGGTCTTTTCATAGTATCTTAAAACCAAGATCTTCCAAAAACATCGATCTCGTCAAGGCTGTGATTTTCATGGCCTCAGCCTTGACTGAAGAGCATCTGAAAATAACACTGAATATGTAAAAAAGTGCAGTTTTGGTTTTGGTCCCTCTTCAGAACAAAACCCTGTACATTACATTACAACCCCTTACAGTGCTTGGAAATCTTTTACTAACCACTTAAATACATTAAATATGTCCAGTTAATCCATTTGGATAAACAAACTGGACATGTGTGCATGGAACATCTCCAGAAGAATCAGCTTTACCTCTGGACACACCTTGGTTTTATTCAGAAGTGCTTCAAATACTGGAATAACTCCTGCATTTTGCTCAGCCATTTGCAAGAGAGAATGCTACAGTTTGATTCTTGAGTGTGACACTGCCCCTGTGACAAAACAGTAAATAAAATCAAGTCCTCTCCCTAAACAGTAAAATTTATATTTAAGTCCTTCTTGGGAACAGGCTTTGGGTGAGCAGGTGTCTTGACACACTACTGACTTTTTTTTTGCCAGATTCTTCAGGAACCATCTGAGTTGCAGAGTGAGGAGCTGCACTTTCTCAGGCCAGGGACACAAAAGATGGCCCTTTTTTTCCCCCTCATTGATGAGTGGTGGGTGGGCCTGGCAGCATGCTGATACAGTAGAGCTCATTTCAGTTTTAAATTCAAATGTCTTGTTTGCAGTGCACAAGCTTTCACTTAAGGCTCCTGTCATTACCTGGTAAAGCTTTGTCTCTTCTACAGCAGTTATTTACAGAAATGATGTTGAGTGTTAGCTTCCATGGAAGAGGATTTCACCTTGTGCATCTTCCCTGGTCTTTCAGCTGTAGTTTCTCCATTTTCTTCCTCTACTCTGTTTTGTGTCTGCTCTGGTCAGTCGCCATAACCCTGACACTAAAAAGGCAGTGTTTTTGCAACAGTGTCCAAAGTTAGAACACTGCAGTCTGGACAGGTGCACTAGTAGATCAGTAAAAACTGGTTGGATAATTGAGCTCAGAACATAGAATTTAACATCTTTATGAGTAATCTGGAGGAGGTGCTTTGCTATCAGACGTGCCTAGGGCACCAAACTGGGGGGAACAGTGGACATGCTCCAGGGCAGGGCTGGAGGAAAGGGGCTGACAGCAACTGTGTGAAATACAACAGGATTGGAGCACCTCCCCTACAAAGAAGCTGAGAGAGCTGGGGCTGTCCAGAAGGCAGAAACCTCATATCAACTTTCCATAATGTGAAGGGCCCTCAAGAGAAGCCAGAGAGGGCCTCATCAGGAACTGTGGCGAGAGGACAAGGGGGACTGGGTACAAACTGAAAGAGGGGACTTACCTTGGGCACCCTGGTCTAGTGGGAGCTGTCCGAGTCCATGGCAGGTGGGGTTGGGATTAGGTGATCTTTAAGGGCCATTCTAACTCCTTTGCATTCTGTGAACATGGGCAAGTGTGCCTTGCTGAAGGGAAGGAAAAGCCCCTGCCATCCGAACAAACCGATTGTGCGGACACCCTGTCCGACCTCGTGGCTGAGCCTCTTTCGAGCGGGGGAGGGGGTGAACCGACACCTCCCGAGCTCACCTCCAAAGCGCGCCGTCCCGCCCCGGCAGGCCAGCAAGGAGCGCCGCGCCCCGCTCTGGGGAGGGATACCGGCCCCGCGGTGCCCGCCCCTGCCGGCGCCGCTCGGCGGGGCTGCGGGAGCTCTTCCGGGCCGCCGCGCAGCCATGGCGGATGAGGAGGAGGACGCGCCGGTGAGTGGCCGAGGGGCCGCCCTGCCCCGGCATCCACGGCCCCGGTGCGGGCGGGGGGCTGCGGGAAGGGGCCGGGGCCAGACGGGCGCTGACCGCCGCCTCCCCTCCGCTCTGCCCCTGTAGTTCGAAGAGGACGCGGAGGACGCCGGCGGGGGCCTGGACGGCGGGCAGGGCAGGAGGAAGAGGCTGTTCTCCAAAGAGCGTAAGTCGGGCCGGGCCACGGAGCCCTGCCCAGCGCGGCCCGGTCACTCAGCTGAAACCCCGAGCCGACAGCTGTGGGGTCCCAAAACTCACTTCTCCCTGGCAAAACAGCGGCTTTCATAATGCGCCGTGGCTGCAACTGCAGAAATCTGCCGCGTAGACCCCGCTCAAAAATACTGCTAGTGCATCCTCTGAACCGAGGTGTGCACAAAGTCAGCTGCGCTGTCACTGTGCAGTGCTTTGCAGCCTAAATGAACATTCGGAGAGCCTGTCCTCAGACGTGCTTTTCTGTATGTTCAGCTCCTGTCCCTACAGAGCTTTTGTTGGCTTCTGTATGTTTCCTCAAGAATTGTCCTGCCTAACAGATGAGAGTGCTGTCCTGGTGCAGGAATGTGCAGGCTGGTGGGCTCTAACTAGATGTGTGCAGCACTGAATGGATGAAAAGAAGCCTCACGCTGAGTGTTTCTTTGTGCAGTAAGGTGCATGATGTATGGATTCGGGGATGACCAGAACCCTTACACAGAATCAGTGGACATTCTTGAGGACCTGGTAATAGAGTTTATCACTGAAATGGTAAGTCAGTTCTAGATGGCATAGTCAAAACATCTTCACCAGAACTTGAGCTTTCTGAAGGTTAATATCTCTAATACTGCATTATCCCAGGCCCCAAACTAACGGCATTAGTAGGAGAAACGTAAACTTGGGTTTTGTTTTTCCAAGATTAAAGCAAAATTTATGCATCTTGCTCCATGTGGATTTGGTCTTTAAGCAGCAGTGAGATTAGTAATGTAGGAGGGGAAATACCCACCTGACTTTGGGGTTCACTGCAGCATCACTGCATGTGCAGCTGACAGAAGGCTCAGATTTGAAAGTCGGCCAACTTTCTGTGTTTGCCCAGTGTCTGTGCATGGATGGGAACTTAGCTCTGCCCTACAAAAGAAATGCATTCTTGGGCCTGAAGCCATTTCTCTTCCAGACCTGGATACCGTTTCTAAGTATCCAAACATTCCCCTTTCTTTTGAAAGGTTGGTCTTTCCTATCCTTATCAAAATGTCCTGCACTGTCCCCTGATACGGTTACCTCACTTTGCTTCCAAGCTATGCCTAATCTTCAGCCGTTCTGCAGGCTGTGTGTCCTGTTTGTAATCTGGCCTTAGTTTTGATACCTTTATGTGATGTATATATAGTGCTTGTGTTCAGGCTGTAAGTGACAGGCAGCTGGGGACAGCAGAGTACGTCCATGGTTTACTGGGAAGTTTTCTGTGACTAGGATGATGGTGCCCAGAACCTGCAATTGCTCGCTTTTTAATAAGATGACAGGAAATAAAGTGGAACTGAGAGCTTAAAAAAACACCATGGCAAATGAATGCTGCTGACACCTTTTTCCTCTCTAACAGACACACAAGGCCATGTCCATTGGGCGGCAGGGTCGGGTACAGGTTGAGGACATTGTCTTTCTAATACGCAAGGACCCCCGGAAGTTTGCCAGAGTTAAAGACCTCCTAACTATGAATGAAGAACTGAAACGAGCCAGAAAGGCTTTTGATGAAGCAAACTATGGGTCTTGATTCCGTACACAAGCTGCACTGGGGCATTATTTGGGCACCTGCTGCCCAGTAAGAAGGAAGGTCGTGCGTGTTGTTTGGAAGAGTTTTTCAGTTTGGAGGTCACTGCTGGGATGTCTGCCCTCACTCCCAGCCTTTGCTGAGAAATATTCAAGCAGCTGAAACATTACTTGATTGTATGGGGTGTACTTAGGTATTTTTATACCACTTGATGAAATGAAAAAAAAGAGCTCTAAAAACTCCTGCCATGACAGGAGTCCCTTTGAAGTAGGCCTGTGTTGAATCAGATGGCTAGAGGGCTGATGATTCACGATTCTCTAAAATTGTTTCAGTTGTCACTGGGTATTCTTTTGACAGGAAACCTTGAAAATGGATCTTGGTTATCTGTATAAAGACCTTAAGCCCAAACTACTATCAAAGTTGTGCTCTTTGCTCTGTATATGCTTTTTGAATAAAACATAAGTTTGTGCCCATGTTTCATAACTGAATGTACATTGATCATTTCATACAAGGTGGGTAACAGGGTTACTGATGCAGCCCACAGCTGTGCTATTCCCTACTTCTGGAACAACTCAGGGGAGGTATGTTCAGTTAACTCCTCATTTCAGGGCAAGCATAAGAAATGCTGAAACAGCAATAATACTGCACATCAAGGCTGTCCCCTCTACAAGCAGCACAGAAGGAAGGGTGTAAGGCTTGGAAAGGTGTTGGCAAGTCTTTTGTCCAAAGCAGCAGTGGGTGATCAGCTGCAGTCTTCCTGCCAGGGATGGGAACTGTTTGCACTGTGGATTTTTAAGAAGCATTTAACATGTGGTCGGGCACTGAGTAAGGGTAACAAAGTTACTGTTCCTAGACAAAGGTAGGTAAAAGGATGGAGACTATTCCATTATTTAGAACACCCTTAAGATGTAAAAATCAGCAGTTAAAGAAAAGCTGGTTTAGAAAAACATAATAACACGATTGTTACTCTTTTAACAGAATGCAGGATGTGTTACTGAGACACCATTTAGGGTTCAGAGGGGTTTACTTAAAAAAAACCCCAAAAAACAAAACTAGAATGACTTGACCCCTTTCCTCCTTCAATTCCAGGGTCAAACACCTATTGTTGCAAAAATAGAATCAATATCTGTGTTCTCAGCATCTTCTTCCCACACAGGGCCAGGGCTTCCTTCCAGCAGCAGCTGCTTAGGGGTCCTTGTTGTGCTTAGTCTGACACGTCCTGTATCCATGCTGGAATGTTCCTCCTGACTCGGAGACCCATGCTGGTAAGCTGGGAGGATGAGTGATGAATTGTTCTCACAGATCCCAAAAGGCTCAGGAGCTGTTTTCGAGAGTGCAGATGACCTGATCCTCCTCCGGCTGATCCGTGCCCTGAGGTGCAGCCTTGGCCAGCGCATGTGCTGTGACCCGTACAGGACGTATTTACAGACAGATGTTTTGACACAGCGCAGCTTTTTCTTCAAGCTTAAGGGGAGCAAAGTGCACAAAACAGAACCTTATCAGCTACTAAAGTTACTTCATTTGGAGTTTGGAGAGATTTTGTTACTACCCTACCCATCTCTATCATTTTCCTTATCATACCAAGGAAACAGAACACCATCTTGTACAATACCAGCCAGGGCAGTCTGAATAAAGACAACCCTTGCCTCGTACAGCTGTTACCATAAAACATGCAGATTATTTAAGCTACATTTCATCCTCCCTCCTAAGTATTGTACATTTGTTAGCCTTTCAAATCCTTTTTAACTCACAAGTGACTGAAGCTAAACAGAGTGCCCATGGTCAGAGCACCCAGTAGCTGAACTAGTGATCCCGTTTTAAAAGAATGGCTTAGACCACTGTGTTTCAGTATACCATAGCAAAATACATAATATTAAAATAGTGTTAGACTCAGAAATCCCACACCCATGCAAAACTACCTGCATCCTTGAGCCTCCACATGGTGTAGCCGGTTGCTTTTTAACAACTTGTTACGCAGAAAATAAGCTTCTGGTTTGAATTTATTGTTTTTGCACCACAGAATAACTTTTCTGAGTGCCTCTGACAGCTCCCCAAAGGATGCAGCTGTTTGGACCATCTGTACAAGAGATCCAGTGTGCTGTGATTTTGCTATTCGAGACGAAAGTGGTGGTGACTTTGCTTTAAATGGTGTTGATGCAATGCTTAGACCCTGAAACAAAGAGTAACAGAAATAGTGTTTCAGAAAGATGATGTGTCAGATCCTTTTTGCTGGAAGGGAGCAGAACACAGGGATTTTTGTGAGAAAATTCCTTATTTTCTAAGAAGAAAAGGGAAGAGCAGTCTTGTTCTGATACAAAAAGAGGTAGATGTTTAGAATTTGTATTCCTGTCTACTACTGACTTGCTCTCCAGTCATTTCACTTGACAAACCAACAAATGCCCAAATTCCATAGCAGAAATAAGTAGTGATTCATTTCCTGTGCAGAGCTTCCACACTAACCTGAGCTATTAGACAAGCAAGAATAAGGCAGGGAAAGGGGACATTTTCAATCAGGGATATCGTGTTTCAAGTGTTAAGAGTCTTAAAAAAAACCCCAAAACTATTGTGTAAAAAAACCCCAAACCACCAACCTAACATGTAAAACAATACCATACAAACCTCCTGCGTTGGATGTCTGGCTGGCTTAAGCAAGCTCTTCACATCAAACCCTGGGTGCTTCCCTACAGAGAGAGAGGAGAGTTCCCATTACAACACTGAGAGAGTTTCATGTCTTTGCACAGAGATGCCACAGAGCTCTCTGCAGGATCACATGTGTACCCAACATTTCCAGGCAAACTATGGGGACTACACTTGTTGCACATTGCAGCTGGCAAAGGAATGAAGAGCATGCAGAGGTTTACAGATGGCTGCAAAGGAGAACTTAATGGGTAAAAGCTCCATACAAACGTGGATAGCTGCAGTCACTGGCCATAGCCCTGACTGCAGAGGAAGATTTGGGCACAGTTCAGAACCAGCAAGCACAGGATACTTGCATCCTGTACCTACAGCCTCACCCACTCTTGTATGGACTGCAGACAGTGCCCACAGCTTCTCAGCTATGCAAAAGCAGGAAAGTACAAATAACTATTTCCAGGACCCATATACTGCACTCATTACCTGCTTCTTTCCAGGCTGTATCCTGTTTAAAAGAACTATCTCCCCCACCCAAAAAAATCATGATGCTGATATTATTCATAGCTTTATAAAGGCAAGGGCACACACAGCATTCTCTTCTTCCAAGGACAGGGAGTTTGTACTAGAACCACACTGTGGGTAGTAGGTAAGCTTGGTGCTGTCGGACAGAAGTTGCAGTCAGTCTCTGAGATGTCAGAAACCACTACACAGGCACAAGGCTTTACCTCTCCTGGCTGTGGGCACCACAACTGTCTCTCCAATGTCCACGGCACACGGGATGCTACGGTTTTTCACGGCACTTGTACAGGTCTCAGATTTTCTCTTTTTCCCAACCTTTGATACTGCCTCTGGCATTGGTGGGAAGAGCTTCTTCATCCAGCTGGTAGATTTTTTTGCTGTAAGCATTTTAGCCTTTTGCTTCTTTGCTTCAGAAGATATGTTAACTCCAAGGAAGTCGCTGATATCAGAAGGGAAGGTAAAGCCCTTGATATAAGGGGTCTGTTGGGTCTCGGATACCAGATGAAGCGTTGTCGACAAGGTACTGTACAAGGATGTGAGGGCTTGCAATACACACCTGTACTGAATCCTGAAGACAGAAGACAAGAAGGAATGGAGTCTCCTGCAGCAAAACATGATGCTCACTGCACAAACCACCTTCAGCTCAGCTGCCCTTTCCCTGTTTCCCCTCAGTACAAATTTACCTTTTTACACTCCACCACCCTGCTTTCCTTTAAGTGTGCGCTTTAAAGAACTGTTCCAGATCAGAATGTAGGAGTGACTTAACCAGTCAATTCCTGATCAGGAGCCCCTCTGCTTCTGTAGAGTTTTGCTGAGTGCCACACTTGGGACCCATCAGATTCGTGGGTCACATCCAAGGTGCCATGAGGTCTTCCCACAAAAGCACCCTGCACCAACTCGGGCCTGATGCCATACAATTGCCTGCTGTATGTTTCCTGGAGTTACAAGATTTCTTGTGCCAAATAAAGTTGGTCTAACAATGTTGTTACTCCTTCAGCTACAGACAGCAGTTATTCTCCCAGACTGAGAGAGACCAGAACACCAATTTCCCTAGAAAACTCAGCAGTACAATAGAACATATTTATCCCAACCTTTCCATTTCAGCATGAGGCAGGACTTACTCCTCACTGCACCGAGTACCAGCTGTTTGTGGCAGGCTGACACTAACACTGTGATGTCATTAGAGCTACACAGAGTCTGCTAAGATCCAAGAACAAAGCCTTCCACAAGGGCATGTAAGAAGTCTCGCCACTTTTACAACTCTGCAAGTGCTAGAATCAACTCCAAAAGCATGGAGGGACCCTCCCTTCTCCCACTCCCAGCTGAATAAAACTCCGTTAGCAGCAAGACCTAATTCCAAGCCCTTCTCCTTGACAGGCACATCAAACAGACAGACACAAACAAGACAGACTTTTGAACACACAGACCAGAGCCGGCTCAGGAGCCCCGAAGCCAGAGTATTCAGGAGTATGAATTCCTTCGAGCAGAGGTGTTTAACAGACAAGCTGAAGATTACAGCAGTTAAGGTTAAAAAAACAAACAGCATGTAATGAGATTTGCTGAACACACCAACTAGAGGCAATTCACAAGGCGATATCCTGGAATAATCTGGGAGATGAGTATCCAAATTTTGGATTGCTCAAGGCCAGAACACCTGCCAGCCAAACAGCCTGAGGTTCCTACACAGTAACTTGAAAAGAAGGTGTTTGGCTATCAAAGAAACTTCAAGTTGCACGTATGAATTGCACAGTTGAGTCCATCAGCAATACAGTGCCTACACAAGACCTAGTTTTGGTCTCATGAGGTGCTACTGGTGAACCCTAAGAATGTTTCTGTGATGAAAAAAGGATACAGAAAAGCTTTACAGCAACAATCCAGTAGACGTAGTATGAGCTTGCAGCCTCCTAATACCTTCAAAGCTACTGTTTCCAGCATAGGCTGGCTGGGAACCAAGCACTCTGCATGGGCTTTGGATGCATTTTTCCTGTTGATACAGGAATGAAGAATTGGTTATGATCTAGCATCCTCTTCCTTTGTCTTTGCAGATTGAGTTAATGGATAGTACAAGATATGGGATCATGACATTTACTTGGGAATCAGTTCTACCAGAGTTTCCAGGCAGCCCACCAGATTCATCTTCCACAGGCGCTTCAAACATTGCTCTACCTAGGAGAAAAGAAAATTCCTTTGACTGGTAGTTTGAGAGACTGAGTGCCCTGGTCTAAGAACTGTCACTATATGAAATGACACCTTCTCCTTATCAGTTTAATAGCCCACACTACACATTTGTGTGAAGAGATGTTCTGGGACACGTCTATATCTGCACTATGATGAAAAACATCCCTTCATCACTCTACTGTAAATATAGAATTAAGTGAAGGACTGGAGTAGGCCATGTTTAATTGGTACTGCACGATTTCCCTGCTGTACACAAGGGCCTTTACTACTGTATGTCAAGAAGGAAAGCACATAAACAAATCAAGAAGGTAAGCACCATTCTTGCTCCATTTCAAAACAGTTATTTGAAGATGCTGACAACCCCTTTCCTGGAAAACTGGCAAGGTGTTCACTTTTCATCTTAAAACAGAAAGTATCTAATAAGAGGATAGGATTACTATTCCTCCCTCCCACTATTACAATTAGTTGAGAACGATGTCCCTGTATTATTCATGTATTCAAAGGAATCGAATTGTACCTTCTTTACATCTTTACCGGGACTATCAGAGACAAGGGCTAGAAAATGGAAGTTGCACTTGCTACGCAGGGCCAAGAAACCCACTGGGCTCAACCGTGAAAGAACAAAAATACAGCTGCTCCCAAACTTTTTTTTTTTGCACGATGCTCCGAGCGCTATTTCAAAGGCTTTTCGGGTAGCGGTGCCTGGGGGCCGGGAGCACCCAGCTGCCGGGTCCCTGCCGCCCAGCTGGGGTTGGCGCTCACCTGCTGCAGGGCCAGGTAGGGCCGGTGCCGGAGCAGCCTGCTGTGGTACACGTAGAGCACGGCGCGCAGGACTCCTCCCTCGGCGGCCAGGCCCGGCCCCGACAGCCGCTTCCCGGCCATGTCGCACCGCCGCCGCAGCACCGACAGCAACCTCACTGCGGGCGAGACCCGGGCACGGCCTCAG
>WBMY01009318.1:3315-14730 GCA_013397315.1 Donacobius atricapilla
AAAATCCACAAGCCCTTATGTAGTCATATAAAAAGCTACATTTTGGGAGGCTCACGGATACAGTGTCGGGCGGGCTGTGTTTATAAGAGCTGGAAGTCACAAACAGACTGTGTCTCTTGTGGAAAGTTACCAGAAGAATCAGGAGGGACTTGTCTCTCTCAAAAGACTGAATGAAAGACTATTTTATTAAGTGATGCTGACTTAAGAGTTCTGATGTTTTGTCCCTTTGCATTGTTTTTCGTGGAAAAGTAGATTGTTGCTAGGGAGGAAGAGGGGCTGTTTTTGAGAGGGTTTCGTAGTTGGTTTTTGTTTGTTTAGCTTTACTGTATGTTAATAAATCTAACTGTTTCTATTTTTGAACTGAACCGGTTTTGCGTCTTTCTTTTAATCCTATTCCACTAAAATGAAAATTAGGCGAATGTGATAACCACTACACCCTTATCTAGCCAGCCCCCAGCATGGCTGTAGTCCAGTGTGGTAAAGCCCAGTCCTGGGTTCCACCACAAACACTCACACTCCGCAGTATGGCCTGGGAGGACCACCTTCAGTGCTTCTGAGTGGAGGGGCTTGGCTTCCACTAGCACACAAGTTTCTGCAGTAAAAGAAACAAGCAGTTCAGGTTCTGAAGCAACAGCTTTGTTTTGTTTAGGTGCTGCATGTCTAAAAAACATCAGTTAAAAAAATCTTAGGTGCTGAAAGTCAAGGTTTGGCATTCTATAAGTTGAGGTTTGTGTTGGAGAGGGAACAGCTTTTCTGCAGGTATCCTCTTGAATTTCTGAAACCTTGTCAGGGATTGTGCTGCCCTCTTCCACTACTTGGTTTCTTATCCGTTGCTAGAGAAGAATGAAGTGTCTCTTTCCTGGCTGGGTTTGGATCCTTTGCAGCTGATGTGTTTTGCTCAAGTCCTTAGTAGAAACCTTATTTTCCTAGCTGCAAGCATCTATGATTGCACTCAGATGGGAGATATGTACCTTTTCACACAGTTTCAGCCTAGAGGTCAGTTTAAAGAGGAACTAAAAATTACTTTCCTATGATGCAGTTTGCATACACACAAACACACACTTACACTTTGATCAGAAGGTATGAACTAAAACCTAAGTTGATTTAGAAGAATTTGACTCTATTATATAGTATTTTTACAAAGGCCAGGGATTGGGGGAGAAGGTTGACACCTCTCTTCATCCCATTGTTCAAGACAACTGTCCATCAGCTGTCCGTATCTCTTAAGAACAAGAATGAAAACTTTCCTTGAAACTACAATAACATTGGCCAGCGTTTACAGACCAGAGCATGAGAAAGAACCCAAAACATGAAACTGTGAAACAGAAGAGAAGGCTGAAAAAATCAGGGCGACATTCCTATTCTTGTACCTGAATGAAAAGCATGGAAGTGGGGATATGCATCCTTTTTACCTGCCTAAAGGAGACATTTTGGATTAACATCAATTTTAAGTCAATAGCCTTCAGCAATGGGTTTACTTTTTTTTACTTGGAAGTCACTAAGTAGGGATAATGTTCAGTGAAGTTCTCCACTTGGCAATTCCTTTGCCTAGAAATGGCAAGTTATTATTTATTAAACAAAATAATACAACAACTGTACACAGACTTACTGAAGTGTCCACTACCACTGTTTCACATCTTGTTCACAGAATAAACTCTGAGAATAAATGCCAGTTACAGGAATTGCAACGTATTGTATCAGTGTGTGGCAGAAGCAGAGTTCCTCAAGTGTTCTGTAGAAAATCTTCTCATTTTAAAGTACAGTTAAAAAGCATCAGACCAAAGCATTTGATGTGTACCCCTACATATCCTTGACCATATCTTCAGTGTGGTAGCAAGTAGTTCTAGTCTTCCTCATCTCCCCTGGGTAGTCTAAAGCTTCAGCCTTCTTTACTGGTATTTTCTGCTGTCATTTTTTTCATTGTAGGGCTGAGTTTCTTTGTCAAAGAGTGTAGAAAACTAAGGTGACCACTGAGATGCTGGTAGGGCATGCAGGGCATCACAGTTGAGGTATGGTGTGAAGGCAACAGCATGAGTAATGAGAGACAGAATAGGCACCCTACATTTCCCCCTCTCCCATTTTGCCTGCAAGATGTTATAGCAGGCTCTTGCATTTTGTCAATGGAAGGCATTTCCAGGCACACAAAGGACAAGAAGGCAAGTAGCATGAGCCAAGGTGGTAAATCATGCTTGACAAATCTACCTTCTCTGATGAAACATCTTCCTCAGTGCATGAGGGGAGACTTGTGGAGGCTGAGCAAAATGACAAGATATATACTGCCAGTGCAGTGTATTTCTCTTCTGATGTCATCATAGCATTTTGAGAAGTGGGGGCTTTGTCCCTGCCCTTTTTATTGTAATAGTCTCAGTTTATTTCTTTGGGTAGTTTGGGTTCTTTTCTACTCTCCGCTAGGAGATGTCTAGGTTATATGGGTTAAAGAGTAACCTTTGTCTGGAATGTCACTTTTGTCTGGAATGCAGAGACATCTTTGTTAATCTCTTGTAAAATAGTTCATTACTGTGTCACTTGCCAAATGCTTCTAAATCAAGGGCCTCTTATGCTTAGAGTTACACTTTATTTTTACTGGTATTTCAACAGATCTTCTCTATGTGTCCCATCCCTTCTTCACTGGAGGCTGGGATTGCTCTCAAACTTCTTGACTGTATCCATACAAACATATATTTGTTTCACCTACATCTTACTTTTCTTGTACCTGTGCCCATGGTGCCTATCTGGGTAGCTAATTCTTTAAGGCAGATGTAATGAGCTTTCTGTTTATTATGTACTTACTGTTGGCAAAATGCTGTTTTCAATGTGAATCAACAAGCCATAGAAATAAGTCTTAATGTCAGTTTCTTAAAGTACATTGTTTGTCTGATTAAGTTCTTCTATACCTTAAACATGCAAGCATATTTTAGATGTTGGAAGTTGTAAATGTGTATTGTGAATTTAAAGCCACCCATGTGAGTTCTTAAGCTTTTTTGCCTGTCCTGTTGGCCATTATGAAATTAATATGTTTGAAGTAAATTGTTAGAGTGATTAAGTCTAATGAAATGCCAAGTACCAGGTTATAAAGTCATGTTTATTCACCTACTGACAGTGTGAACTGAAAAGTAAAGGGTAAAGTGAAGCTTGATTGAATCACTCATGTTATTAGCTTAACCGTTCTCTCTCAATGTACCTGATTTCTAGATGGGTGATTTTTAGGAGTTACAAGGCTGGAGATAATGCTACTGATACCTTTTATGAATTTAATGCTTTTTGTTGTTACTATGTCTGCAAAATATATGAAAGGAAGAACCTATAGCAAAAAGACCACCTGATTTAACATAAGGTGTACTTAGAAAATTTTTTGGGTGCTGTATGTAAGCAGTTAATTACTGAATTATGGAATTGCTTTTAACTACGCATGTTGATTGTGGAATTACATGTTTAATAGTTTTAAATAAAGTATGTTGTTAGGATTAGTAGAGATTATGGGTCCTGTTGAGTAAAGAAAGAAAAAAACTGTGCAGAGGAGTTCATTGTAACGGGATGTATCATTGTCACTGAGATGAGTTTAGGATTCCAAAATAATAAAGTTTAAGAATGTCATTTTAGGGCTTGGTTCTAAAGAGATGTGCAGAGGTGATGGTAAGATTTGAAGAATGAATTGACCCAGTGAGCTGTAGGTTACTGCCAAGAGTAGTGCATATTCCTCCCACAGTCTCACTGTGTTGATACTAATGTGCAGCTGGAAATTTTAGTATAGATTGAGTGTTCTAATGAATCAGGAGGGTACTTGGAGATGAAGTATGTTGAGCCCTTCATGTGGTAACATCCCACAATTTATCTGGCATAAGACGCTGCTGAAAAGCTTCTTTTGGTTGAGGACAGGACTAGATTTATTTCCCTGTGAAATAGTATTCCCATCTGTAACTGGAAATTTCTGTCCTTGAGCAATTGTACAAATTGTCACTGTTGTGTAGTGGTGGTTAGGTTTTGCACAGGTGGAGGGTTTTCATAATGCTGTTTATGCTGGGGAAAGAATGATGCATTTGAGATAATCACATCTGTATCTACATGAATTTGTTTTCTAGGCTGCACACCACAACCAGGGCTGTGTGGCAGTCAGTTGTTTTCCCTTACTTTGTATTCAGATGTCTTAGTTAAAGATGGCATATATTTCTTCCTGTTGTTGGTGCAGAATGTATTTGTGGAATAAAAATCATAATTCAGTATGGGATACGTGCTTGCTCTTTTGGTTGGATGCCATTTGATCTAGGGGTGTGGCCATGTAAAATATGATGTGGGTTGTATGAAGTTGATTTTGGCACAGAATTGTTGCAGAGGATTTGTTGCTGTGGATGTTGTCAGCTACTATACATATGCACCTGACAGAGGAAAATTAAAAATGCACTCAATTTTAAAATGTATATTTATCAATCACGTGTGCATTTGGTGCTAAAATTACCTTTTTATAAGGCTGTGAAGATATATTGAGAGATGGTGTTATTTCAGGGTCCATAGCTGCGCCTGCTCTTTAGAGACAGCGTAAATTGTTCGTTGTAAAGTTGCAGTTGACATTACAGTTGGAAGGGTGTCTGATACATTGATTAAGCTGGTGTCTCCTGGGATTTGTCTGAAGGAAGACACGGATTGTATGTTTTGTCATGTTTTTTGTTTGTTGTTTGTTTTTTTTAAAACAGCCTTCTTACTTTGACATGTGAAATGGGATTTATAGCCTAGTGGCTATAAATCTTAAGTTTTGTGTGCAATAGGCATGGAATCACTCCTGAATATATGAAGTGAATGATACAGGGGGTTTGTGTTGTATTGTCCTGCTGTGTCCCCACTCCCTGGACAGGATGTTTCTTACACAAATGTAGATGTTACTCCTTGGTCCATCTTCTCATGCCCTCGTATTGTCTTAGTTTCAGGCATGCAAAACAGATGTGATTCTCCTAATGTTTTCACTTCAAATAAAGGTATTCCTGTCTCTTTCTTGTCAAAATGTAAAAACACAGAAGTAGGGAAGGATTTTTTTTGTTTGCTTGGGCTCTCTAGGTTACTGTAATTCTTTTATCCTTCACAGTGCTGTTATAGTGTTGTTCTCAGAATTTTAATGTAGAACTGCAAAATGTCAATATGTGTTTTACAGGTATCCCATACATTGATTAATGCCACACTGATCTATAAGAGATACTAATCTAAAACTTAATGGTTTGTCCAGATCCATAAACCTGATGAAATCTTCCCCATTCTTAAGAAGTTACTACTTGTTCCCTGCAAGGAGTGCAGAGGGGAAAATGGTATTTTATTTATTTTTTTCTTTTTATTTTGAAAAAAGACTATCTTTTCCCCAACAGGCTATCACTTGACAAAGTTTCTGCATTACCATTTCCATGTTTGATGGAAACTTTCTAGCTATTGAAATAGAATAATTATGCCACTGATTACTGATTGCAAATTACTATGAAAATAAATCAGGAGGAATTACTTGAGAGGAGCCAATAGTTTCGTTTTTAAGTTTTTCTCAGCTTTCTCTGTGACTGAACAGGTCAGTCATTAAAAAAACCCAACCAACCAACCAAAACCAAAAACCCCTCAAAAAAAACCCACAAAGCCGAATAAATTCCAAACACACAAGGTCTGTTTGCAGTCATGGTTTTCTTAACTGGATTCTGTCAGGAGAGCAGAGCTAAGTTATCAAATATAGTGGGGGGCTAAAAGTCGTGGATGACATTTTTAATCATTTCTGAGATGATAACGTCCCTTGAACAAAACACTGTCTTAGTGTTTTGTCCATTTTTTTTTTGTTTGTAATTTCTTAAGTTTTCAGAACACTGCAATTTTGCAAGCTTTGTTGAACTCACCCATTTTGAAGTTAGTGATGCTTGTAACTGCTGGAAGATTCTTGGAAGAATGCAGCATGTCAGAAATCTGTTCAGGTTGTGCTATTTGCCAAAAAGAAAACTGTATTTATTTAACTGCTGCAAAGTATCAGGGTGCTGCCAACAGATGGTTTACTATTTTTACGTCGTACTTGTTTTCCCTCAAGAAAAACATTCATATAGTAGTTCATAGAGGTGTCTGCTCTCACAGAGATTTTAATATCCCCAGAACTACATATATTTCATTCTTAAAAGCATTATGCATTTTTCTAGTAAGTAATTCTTCTCATGCATTTCGAGTGATTGAAAAAAACCCTGTTTATACTTACTGGGGAATGTTGATTCACCTTGGATGGATGAAATAAAATGCTTTAATACCTTGATGTTACATTTTATTGTCTTCTCCCAATGAATTACTTCACTTCTGTACTTTTCCCCAGCATTGAAGTAATATAAAGGAACTTTTTTTTTTTTTTTCTGAGGTGGGTGTTGCGGGTTGCAGTTTAGAAAATTGAAAATGTTTATCTTGAGAGACCTGACTTTGTTCCCTCCTTCTCTTTTGGGATATTTAATTTAATGGATGACTGTAAGGCGCAGAAATTTGCAATTTGTACCAGTATCAGTTATGTGAGAAGGAATGAATTTGTAAAACCTGGTTTCAGAACGTGCTGAATTATGCCAGGTGGAGAAAAGCAAGTGGCAAGAGTACTATGTGCCAGCTGTTAGCTCAGTTTTGTGGGTTTTCTTTCTTCAAAACACCTTCAGCTGATACTGTAGGAATGACCTGTCTCTCTGGCATCCTGTACACTAAACTATGAATCCATTTAATGTGTTTGAGATGTCTTGACGGAGCAGGTGATGTGAGTTAGTGTGTTGTTGTTATGGGTGCTACACTGTGGTAATACAGCATTGCATCATATGTTTTGTATATTCCTGTAGGCAACAGTTCTGACAGCAATGGAACAGAGCCTGACTTTTAACCTGACTTTTTGCTACCCTTCTGTTCAACCCAACCAATAATGGAGTCAGTATACCAGGAAGTTTTATATTATCTTGAGCCCCATTTGTTCTTATCAAGGAGAAGCCCCGTATGAACTCCTATTTTAGCACTTTTTAGTAAGTTTCTTTGTAGCAAGTCTTGTTTCTGAAACATTTTGTCTAGGTTGGCTCCATGCCATGTCTTCAGTCAGTGATTTCAGTATTTGATGAATGTATATGACATTTTGGGTTCTCTCTTAAATGTGCAATTTCATTATCCTTGTAAACTAATACTGCTGGGCACCCATGGAAGCCCTAATCTTATCGCCTGCACTTCATTCCCATGTGTTGCACGCAGCTGTGGAGTGCACTGTATCAGGGAGCTTGAGCTGAGTAAAACCAAAACCAATTGCTATTTTTCTTAAGATAGCTTAAAACTGGATTAATTTTTGGCGAGTTCACTGCACTACCACAGAAGCGTTGATGCTGTCATAAGGAAGAGAAGCCTAAAAGAAATCAATAGTTTCTGTCAGTAAAAGTACTCGAAGTGGTCATAAGTTAAATGAGAAACAACACAAACTACTGAAAGAAATTGTGCATGTTCTAAACTACAGCCCTTTCAACTACTTCCCCTTTCCTTGAGGAACATGGCTGCTCCTTCTCACCAGTATCCTTTAATTTCATATTTTTAGTGATTTTTCTTTGCTAAAATATGGACAAAAGAACAAGCAGCAATAGCTCAAATGCAACTTCAAACCATTTGATTTGGGTTTGTGATAAAGTATTAGGCCGTGTGAATAAGTTGGAACTGCTTTAATGGTGCCTCTGATGCTGTCTCGTGTGATAATAGTCACATTAGATTAACTAAGGAAATTAGGTTCACATGAAAGTAGCATAAGATGTAGGAACACAGAAATGAGTTGATATCTTTGTAGTTCTTACTGGAGGAGTGAAAGGAGGCTGTGTTAGGTCTCTAACAATTTTAACTGTCCAAAGTGATGGCGCACAGCATGCATCCCCTGACTTTTTTGGTGGGTATCTATCTAGACAACTGCAAGTGATAAAAGACAGAATTGGACTGTAAAACTATTGTACAGTAGGAGAAATAGCCTTAAAGCAGTAAGTACAAAAATTCCCTGTTAAATTGGAATAATTAGTTATTCAGATGTCAAAGGTCTTTTTTTTTTTTTCCTTGTCCATGAAAAGATTGAAGAACGTGGTAGATGTTGAACTGAAGCTCTTGTGTTTTGCTGACTGTGTATGGCAGTAGCTGTATAAGGAGTCTCCTTATAGGAGTCTGTAGATTTTGAGTTGGTAGGGGCCCATAAGGATCGCTAAGATCAATTCCTTACTCCTCACAAGACTACCTAAAACTAAACCATATGATGAGGGCATTGTCCAGATGCTCCTTGAACTCTGACAGGCTTGGTGAGGTGACCGCTTGCTTGGCGAGCCTGTTCCAAAGACCGGGCAAATAGTTCTTTTGGTTGACTCTGGTGCCATCAATGAAACTGTGATCCTGGCTTGAGGATTGCATTTCAGAAAAGATGTAGGCTAATGGGAAAAAGTCTAGAGAGGTGAGGTGGTTGGAGGAAGAAATCTGTGAGGAATGACAGAAGGAACTGTGACAGTCCCTCCTGCAAATGAAAGTCTAAGCTTGGGTGTAATAACTAGTCTTAACATCGAAACACTTCTGAAAGGTCATGAGAATCAAGATAACCTCTTAAGACTATGATTTGCATTATTGTTGTGCAAAAGTGATAGTTCTTACTGTTGTGAATGTCCCAGTGTCCCGAGGGCAGAGTTCTACAAATGCAAATCTGGTCTCTCTGTGGGTTTGTTGTAACATCTGGCAGTTCCTAAATTTCTTGGTGAATCTGTGTGATTCAAAATGTTCCTGTTTCAAAAGAACGACTCCAGCACAGTCTGCCCAATAAGTTCTTGACTGACTTTTGGTAAATAGTTTTGTAGATTGGGTGGTGCTGTTGAACGTGGTGTTGTCTTATCTTTTTTTTCAAATTCTTACATTTTCGAAATAATAATGACTTTCAGATTGTGGGATTCTTATCAGGAGAACCTAAGTGGGTCTGCAGCTGTTGCGCCTCACTCAGAAAGACCTGGAGAGGGCTGTACCATCTCTGCAGAGATGCCTTTGCCTCCCTGGGGCAACTCCCAGAAACACCTCCAGCTTTTCATACCGGTTCCAGGGGAGGGACACATTTTGGGAATGCTGCTGCTTTTGGCAGTTAGGAAAATGCTGAAAGAATCAGTGTCCACTGATTCTTGCATTATTATTTTACAAATTTCTTATGAATATAGTTTTGATTCAGAATGCTATGAAAACATAAGCAGAAATTAGTTTTAATTTGATGCAGTTCTTAAATATGTATATTAGTTTTCTTGCATACCTATTTAAAATAACCTGCTAACAGTCTGCAGCCATTCACACACAGAATTGCAGCGCAGAAATGTTATGTCTTATATTTGAGTTGGATTTTCCCAGATTGCAGTACTTCAGGTTTGTGAGCTGGGATCTGTGATACTGTTTACTAGGACAATAGCTTCTAGATCTGGAATTGCTGTTTTCAGAACAAGAAAAAGCTTTACGACCTGGAATATATAGTAACCCATCCCTCAATATGTCTTTGGTGCCTTCTTATGCCACCTCCTACTTAATTTTCTGTGCCGTTTGGAGACAGTTTAGGGGCACAGTCTCATAAAAAACAGGTGATACTGCAGCTTCTGCTTTTGCTGCATCTGCCTCGAGGAAGTACAGGTTTTACTTACCATGATGCTCTGTGGCTGTATTTCACTCAGCAGAGCAGAGTATGGAAATGAAAGCAGCTGCTCTGTCTTCCACATGAAAGTGGGACTGGTTCTCATTTGCCCATTTGTGGGATTTCTGTGATGTCCCTGATAATCTGTCTTTGTAAGGGGATGTTGGGGTTTTTTGCGGGGAGATGGAGGAAGGTATATAAAACTTGTAGGTGTATTTTTTTTAAGGATTGTGTTACAGATGAAATAAACTCAAAGGTACCTCCCTTTTTGCGTCCCTTTTTTTTTTACTGCCTCTTTATAAATACATATTCCATTCAGAGCCCTTTTTTTTTAAAATCTGGATGTCCATAAAACTTGCACAGAATTCAAATCATGTTCCCTTGTAATGAAAGGTTATAGGAATTGCTTAGGGCCTCGGGCTGGCTGCCTCAGGTGAAGAAATGTGTCAAGCATTGAGTTATTTACTGCTTCTGTCTGACTGTAAGATCCTATTGCTGTGCACTTCTCCTCTCCTATTTTATTTCCTTGACCAAAAACATCACATGGTCCCAGGCTGTACACAGTATGGTAGCTAGTATGGTCTTCCCTGTTTCTTTTGCTTATTCTAAGAGCTGTTGAGAGATTCAGTGAGTCAAACAAGGCTACTTCAAAGTTTCAGTAAACAACGATGTAAAATTCCCATAATTAAACAATGTCTTGATTAAAAAAAAGTTAAGGCTTGTATTTCAAATTTACAGTAAATTCTACCACATGTTGGTCTTGGATGAGGTGGGCTACAGTATAAAGCTTCACTTAAAAGACAGAAAGAAGTTAGTTCTTAGCATGTAAGATTCCAGTTTTGCATTTAGGATCTGCTGCTCTCTGAAGTGTGCTTATGTTCTGTTCAGCTTGATTGGGCAGTTTATTTTATAATTACATGTGTGAGTGAAAACACATTTCTTGTTTTCAACTCCTACAAATACAGTTCCAATTTTTAAATTTTCATATTTTGAAAGTAAGACATTATCCAAATGAACCAGTCTTAGCTGAGGGGTTATTTGGAAAAATAAATTGGAAATGTGACAGCCTAAAAATAGCTTTGGAGAATGATTGAGGGTTTTTTTTTTTCCAGTAAATACTTCTAGAAGTCGTAAACCCATGTTAGTAGGAAGTAATAGAAATTTTCTGGCTGCTGCTATTGTTCTAATTTAAATAAATATCTTTCAAGCAATATTAGATTTGAAAATACAAGGATGACAGAAGATGATCTGATTTATTTTTCTGTTCAAGCATTTTAAAGATTTGACCTTGACCATTTCAGAATAAGGTTGATCTACTGATTTGATCTTTGTTTGAAGAGCTAATTAAACTTGGTTTTATTCGTCTAGGATAAAGTTGTGCTTAATAAATGTATTGCAAACCAACCTTTAGAAATTTAATGTTCTAATATTTGTTCTTTAAAGATTTATGAATTAGTTGCCTTGGGTTCTAAATGCTTTTTTGCTTTTTCCAGACTTGTACTAGCTATTTGTTTGAGATGACAGCAAATACAGGATTTTGATGACCTGTTATATTGGTTTAGCATGAATGGTAGAAAAACCAATTGGTGATCTGCTTTGGAATTGGCAGCCAAGTTGGCCAATCAGGTAAAAAGTGTACACCCCTGGGGACACACCACTTAAATACAGGAATCTTGGGAGATTTGGTCCTTTTTTCGATGGACCCGGCCATAAGGTAACGTCCCGGCTGGGCCAGGGCGGCCAGGCCGGGGCGGGCCCAGGCCCAGGGCCCCGCCGGCCCCGGGAGT
>WBMY01009318.1:14893-221090 GCA_013397315.1 Donacobius atricapilla
GCTGTGCATCTTTAAAAGGTGAAGCCCCATGTTTTTTTAAGTCCACAGCCCTTATGCAGCCGTAGGAAAGGCTGCATTTGGGAAGCTCACAGATGCAGTGTCGGGCGGGCTGCGTTAGTGGGAACTGGAAGCCACAAACAGACTGTGTCTCTTGTGGAAAGTTACCAGAAGAATCAGGAGGGACTTGTCTCTCTCAAAAGACTGAATGAAAGACTATTTTTATAAGTGCTACTGACTTAAGAGTTCTGATGTTTTGTCTCTTTGTATTGTTTTGTGGAAAAGTAAATTGTTGCTGAGGAGGAGGGGGGTGTCTTTAAAAAGGTTTCGTGGGGTTTTTTTGTTTACCCTTTAGTGTACGTTAATTAATCTAACTGTTTCTATTTTTAAGTTGAGCCTGTTTTGCCTTTCTTCTAATCCTATTCCACTAAAATGTAAGTTAGATCCCCACACTATGTTTCACAAAACAAATTCGGCGAATGTGATAACCACTACATTATTTGGTGTTTCTGCCCAGTTGTGAATTTTAACCCTTTACACCTGTAATATTCAAAGTAGTTTAAACACTTCCAGCAAGTAAATACCAGGCAACTATCACAATAGCAAAAGCTGTTCTTTTGGCAGCAGGGTCTTGCGATGTTTTCCTAAAGTAGATGTCATCTTTCAGGATAGTGGCTTTATTAAAAGCAGATTTGAGGGCTTCCTAGAGTTACTATTCCAAGAATAGTTGATTGCTCAGATTTCACACTGCAGGCAGCATTTCAGTGGTTAGCCTGTCCTGTGAGCCCATCCCTGTTTGTGATATAAACTAAAGATCCTTGAAAACAGCAAGGTTTAGCATACTGAACATTTTTTCTTCTTTTTGGAAACCATTACATCCTTTTCCGTCTCTTGTTTTGTGTTGTAATTTGCTCCTATTTGAATTCTGCTTGCTGAGGATTAGTTTTCCCTGTTCTTTCTGCATACCTATACCCTCAACAAAAATACTGTAAATCTACTTTTTTTCCTCTTATTTGCACAGAGTCCTAGGAAAAATGTGGGTGTAAAGATAAGTCAGCCATTTGCTGGCTGTGTGCCTGAAAACAGTCTGAGATTCTGGCTGACCAGAAAGCTGTCCAGTTTGTTGGGGTTTTTTTTTTGTTTGTTTGTTTGTTTGGGGTTTTTTCTGTTTTTTTTTTTTTTGTTGTTGTTGTTGTTGTTGAACATGTGGGATCCATTAAGGATTCAGCTTAATTATCTTGATTTTATTTAATCTTTTTTTTAAGAAATTGCTTTTAATTGCTGTCCCCTCACATACTTCTAGAGGAATAGTCAGCTGTTCACAGAGGGAGTTTTTAGCGATAAAAATATAATGGAGAAGAACTGTAGTAGAGAAGGATGTGAGAAGATGCAAATGAGCAGTGCATTGCAGGCACTTTTTCAAATCCACGCAGGAATCTATTCCCTCTCTGTGTTTCTTTTGTATGCTGGGGGTACAGCGTAAATGCAAACATCCTGTTCTATAATGCTATAATAGATGGAGTGAAAGATTGCGGAAGAAAAATGGGGTCTTTGTTTAGCCAAAAGCATCATTATAATAATTTGAATGGAAGTAAAGATGTGGAACAAAGCATGTGAGGTAGGAAATGAAATGTGGTCTCTGTTTCTGGACTCTTAGGTTTACTGAAACCTTTAAATCTCCCTTACCTCAGAGGGGTTAATGTTGCAAGCAGCAATACACTGTCTCAGAGTGCTCAGAGATCCTCCAATAGAGTTTCTTTAAGGCATTTTATTTTGTATTTGAGTACAAATGGGAGGAAAAAGTTTGTGTGCCAGTGCATGAGTTCATATGGGCCTTGAGTGGAAACTGCTGATGGTTTGAATTTGTCTTGGAATGTGAACCAGGAGAAAACATTATTGTGCAAAGAAATATGCATATACGATATGAAGTTGTGCGTGTACAGGTAGTGGTTTGGGGGTTTTTTTAATGAAAAGAGGAATTTTGTTGGAGAATGGGAAAAAATGAGATTTATTCATGTTCCTTGAGGAAGTCTTTTTTTATTATTATTTTTTAGTAGAACCACCAGAGATTTTATTGTCTCCACTTGTGAAAACAAGGAGCATTGGAAGGCATTATTTATTTAAACAAAGGTCTTTTGCATACATCTATTAGTACATAGAGAGAAAGTTGCTTATTTGAATTCAGGTGCTGATTTTTTGACCTAAGAAAAAAAACTTCTTCTAAACTGTATTGACATCTCAATCTCAGAAGTCTGTTCGTGTGCAGGCACAGTTAGTTGTTTTCTTCTTTAAATAAATAGGCTTCTGTGGTTTGTGTTAGTGTCAGCTTTCACATCAGATTCGGCAGTTATGTCAAGTACACTCTGTGTACTTAATTGTTTGAACATGGCTTCTGAAGCTGTTGCCAACCCAAGTTCTAAGAACAGAATGATCACAATCTCTGAAGCCAGGAGTTCACACTTGGGTTGGAGGTTCCAGTCACAGTCCAAGTATCTACTGTGTCTGTGTACAGCTTCTGGTAGATGTATACAAACCCAGTTTCATGTCAAAGCCAATAGCAGCATGCAGCAATAAAGCACTAACATTTTATGATACTGTAGGTAAGAAAATTTGCATCTTCTCTTAATCCAGGAAGCCTTTACATCCCTGAGTAATCTTTGAAGTCATATTTTATTTTACAGTCTGTGACCATTAAGAAAATGTCTGAAAACATCTATTCAACAATTCAGCTGCAGAATTAACAGCATCGGATCATTGAAATCTGGAAAACACTTTTGCAGTTGAATGTCACTTTGAGTGTATTTTAACCTGACAGCATTTCTGCATGTCTTCCCAAAAAGCTATTCATTGAAAATTCTGTAGGCACATCCAGGTCTGGGTATTGCCAAGATTATCAATCTCTTTGTCAGTCAGGAGGAGGTCTGTGTGTTTAAATCCATAGTCATTAACAGTGGCCTTGAATTTAAACAAAAAAAAAAAAAAAAAATCCAAAGCTGGTTGCAATGTCCCAACAGTTTAAATGCTGATATGATATACTCTGCAAATATTTCTATAACACAGAAGAAGAGAGAAGTATGTGGTGAATGTGAAAACAATACATTTTCTTTCACAACTTTTTTTCTAAGTAACTACCATGTAAGTTTATTCTTTTTGATTCTGTTTTCATGTTGATATATTCATTGTTTAAGGATAGGTAACTAAGATGTTGGGAATTATGAAATGACACCTTGCCCAGAGCTATACATTGTTTGTTCCTTTGAAATTGATCTGGATTTTTCTTTTGATGAAGGCAGCTTTTAAATGCAATTCACTTTTGTAAAGGTTCATATAAAATGACAGGATGCTAAAACATGTCAGAATTCAATTACCTCTCTGTTGGTTAACAGAGGTATACTGTTACAGATTACATTGGCGTAGGATTCTGTTTGCATCCCAAAATTAGCAGGTGCTGAATTTGGTTTAGACTAAATTGTGCTGTCTTGTGCACTTTTTTTTTTTAATTTTCCTTTTTTTTTTTTAAGATAAGGGAATGTCATAAATAGTGACAACAAAACATTGAGACTGAGAGTGTTAAGTGAATTACTTTGCTGGTAGTATGATCTCAAAAAATAATGGATCTCCTGGTTTCATAATCTAATTTGACTGTAGTTTTTTACATTTATTTGAAATTATGGCAAATATCAAATGATCCCACAGGCAGAATTTTCAGATATTTCAGGCTTGAGTATAATCATCTTTGTAATAAGAAAGCTAAGCATGTCAGAAATATCTGTCAGCTTGAAAGTCTTAGTAATACAGAAAAGTGTAAATGAATGTGCATTGGAGTGTCATTATATTGGAACAATTAAAGGTGTCACTCAGCAGTTTCCATGAATGGAGGCTGTGTATGTATTACAATACGTCAGTGCAGACTAATTGGAGTTACAGCTTACACAAAGAACCTGTTAATGTTCTCTCTGAGTTCTCCCTCCTTTAGTTAGGCTCTTCTGTAAGCTGCAGTGAGGTTTGTTTTTTGGGATGTGTATGACTAAGCCGCTTCCCTCCTCCCTCCCTGTTCTCTACAATAATTTTTTCCTCTACGAATGTGTATGTCTCTCCTGAGACAAATGTCTCTCCTAAGTCAACTGTGCTGTTTTATTACGAAACACGTTGAGGAACTGACCTGGGTCAAAATTGCATAGCACAAAAGTAGAGGTGTGGTTTTGTCTGCATTGACCCCGATGGTGTTTCTGACACTGTTTCCTGTGCAGTTGCCCAGTCAGTAATTCCAGAGTTAAGGGGATGAGGTGCTAAAGCTGCAAGAGGTGCAAGAGCTGTGCAATCAAGTGCTGTCAGCAGGAGCAGTGCTTCTGAGGGAGCAGTCTCACCAAGTCTGAAGCTTTCTCTGTCTTCTATGAACGTGACTTCTTGTGTGCCAGCACAACCACGGTGTTCCTTCCCTATGGCCTTGCAAGTGCTTTCCCTGTGTATGTGGGACACAGATCTGAGTTTCCCTCAGTTATTGGAGGGGAAATTAATGAGGGGTTTATGCTGCATGAAGTTATAAACGGTGTTTCTCTGAGAAGATTTTGCAACATAGTGAAATGCTTCTGCTCAAAATAAGCTAAACTAGTATAAGCAAATTTAAGAAGTGTGGAGAACAACTTCAGTGGAGACACTCAAATACTTTGAAACTAATACATTTAAGAATATGAAATTATTTTCTAAATTCTTTTAGGCACTAAAAATTTTCTTTCAAGGTCAGAATTTTTAATGCCCATGTAAGTTAAGTGGACTTTAATATAACTCAAGAGTTTCTAATATTGTTTTTTATTTATGATTTTTTTTTTTAGAGAGCAGCAGTCTGCTATATCTGTGATTTACAATGAATGCCAAATCTGCGATCAGCAAAGAGATTTTTGCCCCACATGATGAAAGGATGCTGGGAGCTGTTCAAGTGAAAAGAAGAACAAAAAAAAAAATTCCTTTTCTAGCTACTGGGGGTCAGGGTGAATATTTAACATACATCTGCCTATCAGGTAAGTTTAGTGACTTTTGACATCCAGTTATTTGTTTATGTTTATCTTTGATTAACTGATTAACTGTTGTCTGTAGCCGTAAGGAGCTGGCTGAATCCAATCTTCATAACGTAATGAGAGAATTATAGCACTTATACTTTTTGTCTTGAGGAACCACATGCTAGGCTATTTATATTTATATACTATATTAAATTGAACAGGTGCTTTCATTGTTTAAAAACTCCTAGGTGTTCTCTCACAGCACAGCTGCAGAGTATGAACAAAGAGAATAGTTGGTAACAGTCTTTCCTTCATCAGATTAAGATATTTTTTAAAGGATGAACTTTCCAGGACATTAAAGTGATATACAGTGTAATTTTTTATACCATGTTTTGATGTCTGCCAACTGTGTGTGAATACCTTTGGTATTTTAGGTGATTTAGTCACTTATATTTTTAGGATTATCAGTTGCTCCCTTTGAGTGTGTACATCTTGCTGGAAGTACAGCTAGTGGCCAGAAGAAATGTTCTATGACTCTCGGAAAAGTACAGTTATTTTTGGAGTAAATGAGAGAGTTTCATGGACTCTTTCAAACTGTGGTGGGTTTTTTTTAAGTAGTGTTAAAACTTTCGAAGCATAGAAGGCAAAACTCAGTGACTCTACTACTGTTATAGCACATCACACATCTGCCCACAAAATACACGTTTACTGAATGTTATTGGATGGTATTTAGATGCGTATGTACATGTATGTTAAAATACAAGCTGCAGAGGAAGTGCACATGCATACTGAGGTCAATGAGACAAAACAGAAGACCTTTTTTTTACAGCTGAGTATTTTGCTTGTCATTATAGGATCATAGAATATCCCAAATTGGAAGTGACCCACAAGGATCATCGAGGCCAACTCCTGGCCCTGCATTTTGGTAAACCCAAAACTGGCACCATGTGTCTGAAAGCATTTCCAAATGCTTTGTGAACTCTGCTGGGCTTGGTGCTGTGACCAGCTCACTGGGGGACCTGTTCAAGGGTTTGAACACCCTCTGAATGAAGAACCTTTTGATACCCAGCCTAAGCCTTCCCTTACAGAGTTCCGCGCTGTTTCCTCAGGTCCTGTCAGTGGTCATGAGAGTGAAGAGATCCAATGTGTGACCCTCTGCTTCCCCTCCTGAGGAAGCTGTAGACCACAATGAGGTCTTCCCTTAGTCTCCTATTTTCTTGACTAAACATGCCAAGTTGACCTCAGCCATTCTCCCCACATACAGAGCTTCAAGGAGAGATTTAAAAATTGATTCCCCTAGGCTGTTCATAGACCTTTGGTTGGGATACTCTGTTTGCGTGTAAGAGTTGCATGCTTCAGTCTTCTCAAGGTGTAGAGGAAACTGATGTATGCCTCTCAGCTCTTAAAGAAATGTTCAAATCGCTAATGCTTTTAAGCAAAGCTAAACTCTTCTTTTGGCAGTCATAGTTTTCAAATGTCAGTCCAATTTCTTTTCTAAGTGTTCTTGTAAAGAGCAATCCTGTTGTAGGTCTGTGCAGTAAGTTTTGGGATACGAAAGGTGTTTGATACCCATGTTCATGATTAAAGGTTAGAGATATGATCTATGCTTACATTTTTCTGTAGGCTAACTATTCAATAGGTGGATTTTTTTTTAAAATTGCCATTCTGTAAAACTTAACCCTCCTTCAGCTCCCCCACCCTATATTCATATGTATCAGTCAACATGGATTTTAAGACCATGAATGGTCTTGAATGCGTTTATTGTTTTACTGCCACGGCATATTATGCGTAAGGAAAAAATAGTGGATGTCCTGACTTAAGTAGAGTTTGTCACATATGATGAGGAGAAGCATTCAGGATTTAAATAAAATTACGTTGTGGCAGACACTGAAAAGCTGCATATTGGTGTTGCAAGAACCCTCACATGTGGCTCACTATCTATGTGGTTTTGCACAGATCTGAGACCAGGTTTTCTCATATACATTTATAGTTTATGTTATGAGAGTACAGTATGATTGGTAATATCAGTAGGCAACAAAGTGACTAGGGAGAGGACTGCCTGGCTGTGTTTGATGTCACATTCCAAACAGTCTGATCAGAAAGATTATGCCGTTCAGTAGGATCGAGTGCAGTTAGTTACTGTAATGGGTTAAAGTTCGTAACCGGGCAGAAACACCAAAAATGTAGTGGTTTCACATTCGCCAAATTTGTTTTGGTAAGTGTAGTGTAGTGGTCTATCCTTCTGCTATGGAATAGGATTAGAAGAAAGGCAAAACAGGCTCAACTTAAAGATAGAAATAGTTAGATTTATTAACACACACTAAAGGGCAAACAAAAAAAAACGAAACCTTTTCAAAAGCACTCCCCTCCCCCTTACCGACAGTTTACTTTCCTACGAAACAGTGTAAAGGAACAGAACATCAGAACACTTAAGTCAGTACCACTTATAAAAATAGTCTTTCATCCAGTCTTTGAGAGAGACAAGTCCCTCCTGATTTTGTTCTGGTAACTTTCCACAAGAGACACAGTCTGTTTGTGGCTTCCAGCNGCCTCAAATCCACGAGGTGTAGAAAAGCTCAGAAACGGTGGCCCGGATCTTCTCTCCCTCCACCCCTCGGTCCTATGGGGTGGGTTTGGCCCAGCCTGGGCTCAGTGCTGCTCTCCGGGGGCTGGGGGGGGGGCATCTCCCTCGGCCCAGCCAGCAGCATGGGGCAGGCCATAGGATCGGCTGGATGTCAGCAGCCGTGGCTCCACTTCCTCTGCCAGTGTCTGCCAGGCTCGGGGATCCAGCTCGGCTCCAGCCAGGGCCGGCCCCGTCCGGCTGCCCTGGCCCGGCCCCGGCTGGGGGCAGCAGGGCCTAAGCTGGGCCCTGCTGCTGCCCTCCCTCCCCTTCCCCCCCCGATGTAACCTCATGGCAAGCCCACAGCAAAAGAGAAAGTGTCCCAAACTCCCACCTGTATTTAAGCCGTGTGTCCCAGAGGTGTACACTTGTATTCAATTGGCCAACCTGGCTGTCAGTTTTAAAGCAGATCACTAATTGGTTTTTACCATTCATGCCAAACCAATACAGTTACTTAGTTGGGAATCATCAAAGGCACAAAACCAAGCACTGAGGAACAAGTGTTTCAGCCACTGTGTTTAAAAGAAATTCTAATGAGGATAAACTGTAATTTTTGCTTATTCCTGATGGCTGTGAATCAATAATGGTTTTAGTTGCAGCAAGAAGTTGTCATAGAAAACGCTTTTGTTTAGTAAGGTTAAGTTAATGCGGGCATGGCAATTTAGCTGTGTCCCAAACTGTCCAAGATGGACTGTATCTTGGGACAGTAGAATATACTTAATTACTTTCATTTTTTGATGTAGTGTGTACAGCAAAGCAGACACAGTGGTGGCTAGCTCTGGGTTTGTATTTACATTTCAAGCAACTCGTGCTTTAGTCCTGAGTGTTGCAACCTCTTTCCCTGGAAATGCCTTTATCAGCCTTTGACTCTTGTCCCATTTTTTCCAGGTTTGCTATGTATTAGGTAAACAAAGTGATTGGAATATCTCTGTATTCATAGTTTTCTTGGACTAATTCAGTTTGGCCTTTGCTGAAAGGAATTTGGTAATTTACTCTTTAGAACAGAACTTGTCATTGAAAGAATAGAAACTGGTGCCTTATATTCTTAAGGGGTACAAATATTTGGGAACATAAAGCATATTGTCTAGTTGTAGTTTCATCCAAGATATGGTGCAGAAAATGAAACATCAGCCACTGTGACAGCTACTTCTATTTACTTCTCACTTTTTAACTGAGAAATTACACAAATTGTTACAACCAGAGTTAAATGTTTTCCTTTCAGTGTTGAACTGAAGTTTGGTGTTGAAGATACATTCTATCTTAGTTTTTGTTTGAATTTCTGAAAGCATGGATAGAGATGCTAAGCTGGGAGGATGCCCTTAGGCCTCAGAGGTGGGAGAGTGAACCATTAAAATAATCAAATACTGAGCCGAGTGAGATGGGACAGTAAGGGAGATTCTTCCTTAATATTGGTATTTGGAGTATGTACTGGGTTTTTTTTTTATTTTACAATACCGAATACTGAGTTGGTTAGAAATAAACATTAATGCTTGAAAGAGGTATACCTAAAGCCTGTAATCTGAAACTGGAGACAGATTGAGTTAAGAAAGCTGTAGCAAGACTGCTTGCCAGCCTGGTGGAAACCGAGCAGCTGGGTTACCTGTGGCTTTCTTGCCTACTGTTGTTGCTAGCCAAGTTAAACTGGCAAACAGAGCCAAGACAGATCTTTAAGGAGTTATTTAGTTGAAGAACAAGAAAGGAGTAGACAGATGGGAAACACAGAGGTGGGGTGGCTGTAGGCAGAGCAGAGAAAATGAACACTGGAATTTTTTGTAATGTATAAGAGGATTTAACACTGAGAAAAGCCAAGAAATTCAAAGCTGGAAGTGGATATTTTTCACTTCCTCCACTCTAGCAGACCTAGTGAGAGTTACTGGATGAGGTCTAAGTTTTAATTTTGTCACCATTGTCTTATGTAGTTGAAACATGATTGTTTAAAATAGTTCTTAGCCTTATTTAGAATTCTGAATTTAGTATAAAATACTTAAACGGTCACTTCAGAAATATAGGTCATTGGTCTACTTGCTTGTGCAGAGTTCTGTGTGTGTTATTTCTTTGACACCATCATTATATTTTTTAATTAATATCTGTTATTTAAAAATCTTTTTAATGTCATAATGTATTGGAAATATTCTAGTTTGTGGGTATGGATGTTGTGTTGACCTTTCAGGATTAAATGTGTCTTGCAGTTGCGGTGAACTGAATGAAACAGGTGGTTCCTTTTGAACCTGAATTCTTGTGTCCTAACACTCAGTTTAGTTGCATCAATGTTTCTAGTCCTTCTGCTAAAAACCTAGGGTTTAGAGTGTAAAGCTAAAGTTCTTTAAAGCCAAGAGGGAAGCATTTTTCCCCTGTGATTATGAATTTTAATAGTATTCTTTCTTTGCCATCTCCAAATTAAATTAGCACTGTCAATTCCGGGCTCTTTTTGAATGGCTTTGATGCAGAAGTACAATCTATCAAGAATGGTGCTGGAAAAGCCAAAAGGAAATGTAAAGAAATTACAAGAAATAATACACAAAAGTAAGGTGCACGTGCAGACAGAGAGGATTTTAGGCTTTTCCCCTTCTTTAAAAGTTAACTTTATTGACCGTATTACAGGTTTGTTGAAAAGACAGGGCGTCAATAACATAGAAAGCTTTTTGCATTTACCACAATAAGCTCCTGGCTTTGGGGTTTTTTTGACTTCTGTTTCTATGTATACAGCAAAACAGAGCTTAGTTTATGCAGTTAAATAGTTCTGTGGATATCCTCATTTGTACACTTACAGCTGCACACCACTCAATTACGTTTGCAACATAAGCTTTTGTACTTTGATATCTTGGCTGTAAGGCCATGGTGTCATGAAATTGTTTTTCCAATTATAAATTTGTTGTTCCTTTCATAGTGGCTGCTCATGGAATAGAATGTTACCCAAGAAAGTTACTGCTTTTAAGGTCACTTCATGTGGATGCCAGAAACTGGTCATAATTTCATGGGGAGTTCAAGGACAGGTTAAGTGCAATTGAATTTTCAGCATGGTGGCTGAACTGAAATTGGGAAGTAGTGAGAAGGAATTTGTTATCAAAAGAATTCAGTTTTCTCCTAATGTGTTCTTATTTTCCATTTGAGTTTTACTGAAGTAACAATCTCACAGGGTTTTTTTCAGAATTTTCTTATTTAGGAAAACATCCCATTTTCAGGAGTTTATAGTGCAGAGGATTCTCATGTTTCCTTTTCAGGATGTGAGAAACCAAGTAAATGTCATTTTCCACTGATTTTCTAGGAGAATGCTCTGTTTGCCTGCCCATAGGGTTTATTGTTTTATTAGTGAGTGTTTTGTGGGGTGGGAGTGACATAAGAGATTTGGTCAGCCCAGAAGAGCACACCAGCTAAGTGGTTGTCCACTCTTCTGCAAGCTCTGACCTGGACAACTGTTTGCAGACAGCTGCAGGCCAGTTGTGGTGCTTTGCCCAGTCCCATGGACCCAGATTAGATCACGACTGAGCATCTGACCACAGGTTGGGATGTTCAGCAAGGGCAGAACAAAGTCCAATAAAAGTTTTGTATTGTGTTTTGTTGTGAAAATTTAAATTCCTTTTTTAGGAAAAGAGGAAAAAAAAAAACCCAAGCTTCTTTCTTCACTGTCTTATCTTAGTAATGGCTTCTTTAAGGTGAAGGTTTAATTATTCAGGTATCTGTAGGGCAAATGATGTCTAGCAATTCTTGCTGTGTGCTCAATGGCCTATATTTACTGCTTTAAACTGGCCATAAGTTGGATAATGGAAAGCACTGATGTTTTTCTAATTGTCTCATAGCATGGTTCCATTCATGTACTGTATTATATATGTATAAATAAATACATATAAAATGTGCACGTGCAGCATATAGCTTCTAGTGCCAGTATTAAGCTGTCATAATTGCCTTCATCTACTTATATTAAATCGCTGTCATACTGAATGTAGTTCTTAACCAAGATTCTTTTCCTTTCTTTGTCAGAACATACTTTGTTAGGTACTTCTGGTATTTTAACTACAGGATTCCCATAAGGAGTTTTACAAGGTCAAATATCAGTTGCTCATAATGATAATAAATTTCAAATTCCATTTTATAAAAGAAATTTAAAGATCTTACATTAAGAGTCTTTGAAAAACAAAACTGATTCATTTTGAGTGGAAGACAGATTAACCTTCTCTGCTTCATTATTGATCTTTCTGTATTTATTGAAATAGAAGAGGGAAAATGATAAACTGCTTTGGAGGGAGGATGCATTTATTGATTGTAACCTTAATATGTCTTGATGCTCTGATCCTTCCTGATGCCAAGTTGTCCAATGTAATGTAGCCAGTCCTTTTCCTCTAGAATTTTGTGTAGGAAGGCATCTTGTTACAGCAAAGCTACAGAATTATGTATTTGAAAATATTTAGTCTTAAGATTGGTGTGTTTTGGTTTGCTTTTTTTTTTCTCTTCTTAAGGTGTAGGAGGAATGTATGTGTGCTCCTGTGCATCCTCCCAATGCCCTGTTTGATCTTATTCGTATGCAGGAAATATTTTCTGAATTGCAAGCTGAAGGTGTGCAGTTATGTGTCTGCTGTTCAGTGCTTTATATTGTTTTTCCCCAAATCCTTCAGATTAGAATTGTAGCAGATTGATAAAGCTTAACAGTTCACCGTGCATCAGTGGTGTTCCCCAGAGCTCAGTATTGCACCCAGTCCTAATTAATATCTTTATTTTTCATCTGGATGAGGGGATCGGGTGCATCCCCAGACAGATTACAGACAACAAGTTGGTCATCTGGAGAGCAGGAAGGCTCTGCAGAGGGATCTGAGCAAGCTGGATCGATGGTCCAGGACCAGTTGTATGAGATTCAACAGAGTCAAGTGCCAAATTTTGCACTTGGAGCTCAAGAACCCCGGCAGCACTACAGGCTGGAGATAGAGCAGCTGGGAAGATGTCGGGTGGAAAAGGACCTGGGGGTGCTGGTCAACAGCTATCTGAACATGATCCAGTGTGTGCCCAGGTGGCCAAGAAGGTCAGTGGCATCCTGGTCTGTATTAGCAATAGTGTGGGAAGCAGGACCAGGGCAGCAACTGTCCCCCTGTACTCAGCATTTGCGAGGCTGCGCCTCAAATCCTGTGTTCAGTTCTAGGCCTGTCACTGCAAGTAAGACATTGAGGTGCTGGAGCATGTCCAGAGAAGGGTAACGAATCTGGTGAAGGCTCTGGAGAGTAAGTCCTATGAGAAGCAGCTGAGGGAATTTGGGTTTTTAACCTGGAGAAAAGGATGCGCAGGGAAGATGTTACCTCTCTCTACAGCCGCCTGAAAGGAGGTTTTAACGAGGTGGGGGTCAGCCACTTCTCCCAGGCAACCAGTGATAAGAAAATGGCCTTAAGCTATGCCAGGGAGGGTCAGGCTGGACATCAGGAGGAACTTTTTCACAGAGGGGTTTCTTAAACACTGAATGGACTGCTCAGGGTGGTGGTGGAGTTACCATCTCTGGAGGTGTTCAAGAGAAATGACAGGATGTGTGTGGTGCTTAGCGGCATGGCATAGCTGACATGGGGATGTTCAAAGGTTGGACTTCATGATCTGAGGCATTGTCCAGTCTAAATGATTCTGTGACTCTGTGAGCACTTTCAGTTTTTTAAAATACACAGAACAGTAAATGCTGTTACAAATGTTGCTTTCAATTCAATTCAGACTTGATCTTTTGAAATTGCTTTTTGTTCCACCTCAACCGGATATAAAATCCTTGGAAATGTGAGCAAAACAAAGACATTGAAAACTTGATGGGAAATGTGTGGCATCAGATCTGTTTATTCAGTAATATGTAAATTTGCAATAATTAAAAGGAATAAATTTAGTGTACATAAATGCAAAACCAATTTTGATGCAGTAAGTTTTTATCTATCACGCAAATTGCTTGTAAAACTGTAGACTGGAAGTTCTACATTGGGAGCTGCTTGTTGCCCCAGTCATCATAAAGGAAGCTTGATGAGATTAGTAGTTGGACTTCGTGGCCTTTTTCGTGGAGGTATGCAAAAACTACTGTCAAAATTACTACACAAAATAGTTATGTTGCAGACCCCCTCGCTCCCTTCCATGTTCAGAAGAGAATGGGGGCTCTGTAGAGCTTTATCCATTTATTGTAATTTCTTGTGCTGGGTAGGTTTGTATTCTTCAAGAGCCGGCAGCACCTTATTTCAGTGGCAGTGATATATCTCAGTGCCATGTTTTCCCCAGAACATGGCACATGCTTGCATCAAGTTTAATGCCAGGTTAAAATGTTTGAATGTCATGATATCTTTGGAAAGAGTTTGTTCATTCTTTGTCCAAGTGAGGCTTTTGGCAGGGCTTGTTGCTATCTTGTGTGTGATAAAAATGTAGAGCTGTAAAGTGAAGCTCTACTTAAAAAATTTCCATGGTAGCTCTCCCTTCAAGTAGTGCAACCGTGCACATAAGACCTGTGTGAGTACAGGTCCTAATTTCTAGCTTTGGCAGAAGCTGTTCTTGTGGTACCGTAACAGTTAAAACTGCTGTGTTTTGCTTTGTAATAGGATTCATTCTGAACAGGCTTCTTCGTTTTTGTAGAGCTGGAGTGTAGTATGTATAATACCCTGACTCACTGCATTATGGGTTGTTGAACTTGAATCATACTGGGCAGAAAGCATCTGGAATGTTCCCTTGATGTTGCATTTCAGAAAGCATTTCTGTTGATTGCTGTATAGTTCTGCTATATTAGAAGTAATATCATATTGTGAACAAAACCAGAAATTGTCTTTCTCTCTGATCAGTGCTTACTGTATTACAGACTCTTATAGTAGATAAACATCAGATTAGAGTCTTACCTTCTATAGTACTCCAAGCTGTATGAGTCAAATCCTGTAAGTTTTCACCATACATCTGGCCTTCAAATACTGTACTATTGAATAATTTTCAGTGCAGAGCAGCACATAAGAAGTACTTAACAAAGGAACTGCTAAGCTGATTAGAATACTACATCAAGCTTCTCTATCATTAGGTAGATTTTGTTATTGTCTTGACAAAGAGAGAGATGAATAATGCAGTTCTGATGTCTAAATATTTTCTGTTTGGGACTTTATTCTGTAAATAATCCTTTTAAAGCCAGTTAAATTGAAAAAGAACAGATCAGAACTGATGCTTGATTTTGTGGTGTGTTTGGCCTGTATTCCCCAGTTTATGCAAACTGCTGCCAAAGGAGCTCATATACCATATAAGTAGCAAGACACACCTGAAAAACAGAGTCGGGAGGGAATTTATTAATGAACTAAGTGTGTCCAGTCTTTCCTCACCGTTCTAATATCTGAGTGTTTGCTGCAATAAAAACAAGCTTATAGTCTCATGTATGCATGTATATTTGCTACTGTGAGCCAGTGCTCTGCATTTACAGCAGGCATTGTTTTTCCTCCAGCCTATTTACATGTAGATTTTTAGTAACTTGTTTTTGTACTCTGATTATGCATATCCTAACTAGAAGGAAAAAACAACATATGAAGGGTGGGGAGGCAGAGAGAATATAAACTATGTGAAGTTTTGTTGGCCTTGTATCAGGGAGGAGCCTACCCATTAGTCCAAGTTAAAACAATCTCTAGTAACTGTTTAGCTGGAACAACTTCATAGAGAAAGTCTGGCACACCCAGTCAGCTGCTTTTCTGTTCATCAGAGCTCAGAAGCGCACAGTAACTCTCAGTAGCCTCAGGGAATGACAGAGTTAAAACCCTACAAATTCTCTAAGTTACTGTTTTAAAGAAAACGTCATTTGGCTGAGAAAATTTTATAACATTGTGGAACATACTTGTCAGGCAGTGAAGTTCCTTGGGCATTTTTAGCCCCTAATTCTAAACAGTTATTGGAAAATTAAACATTTTGTTTTCCTTTCATGTTGTCTACTTAGACCTGTCTTCAGAGGGCAGGCTCAGCTGGAAGGGAAGCTGCAACATAAACATCTTGCTGGATGAAATAACTAGTAAATGCTTTCTGTGGATTATATGATATCAGCCCCTGCTGTGTTAGTTTTCTTAAACCTGTGCCTCATGTCACTGTGGAACGTGGTAGTAATGGCAAGAGCAGTTTTCTGTGACTGGATCAGTGACTTGGAAGAAAGCAACTGTTAAAGGAACACTCTTACTTCTAGGAAGAGAAGTATTTGCAGCATGTATTTAAAGCATTTACACAAAGTATGCTTTTTCTGAGTGAGGCAAAAAATTGGAAGCTCAAATAAACAAAAAATTTCAACCTCCAGTCGTTATATTTATTCACTTGCATTAATGACAGATTGCTAAAGAAACTTGGCTGTTTAAGTGTCTGGAAGTAGCTAAAGTTGTCTTATTATCTGAGAAGATTTTAGACAGCTGAAATGTGTTGAATTTGCTTCATAAGAAAACAACATCTAGGTAGAGAACTCTTAAAAGTTCTTTAATGATTTCTGTTCTGCTTTATTTTTGTACTCGTATGTCATTATTTCCTTTAAGAATAGTTTTCTTAGGTTTAACACATGTAAGTTTGCCATACAAATACGCAAACAATCCTTCAGTTGTACCATTTGAGGGAATGCTGCTTTTTTGCCCACTGTTCAAATTGTAATGAAAGGTTGTTGGGAAGCAAAAGAACAAAAATTGTCTTTATTGGGAACATATAATGGGTTGAGGAGACGCTTTGAAACTGGAAAAAGGGAGGGATTTTACAGTGGCATTAGGAAGAGTCTAAACTGATAAACCACTCTATGTATTGACTGATAAAACCTTTCATGTTCTATTCATTTGGACTTGTAAATCAATTTTTTTAAAATTGAAATTTAAAAATGTTTTCCTGTAGTCTCCTGTTTCCTCCTGACCGCTTAGAGATTAAAAAAAAGTAAGCAAGTTTGCCTTTGGATTTTGTGTTGTACTTTTGAAGTCACATAATCACAATCATTTAGGTTGGAAAAGATTTCTAAGATCATTGAGTCCAACTTTGACCAGTCATCACCTTGTCAGCTAAAGTGTAGCATTGAGTACCATGTCCAGTCATTTTTTCACACCTCCAGTGATGTGTTCTGTGATCTGTGTTCATATAATATTTAACCAAAAGTGAGGTTTGTTTGTGTTCTAGCTAAAACCTGATGTAACCTAATAAGATATTTTTGTCCTTGCGTCAAATAGCTTTTGTTCTGGCCAGGGAGAAGGGTCAGGAGGGGAAGAGCAGAACAAGAAGAATCAACGTGTGCAACTACACAAACTGGTTGAACACCATTCCTCTCTTGCCTCTAATGATCGATGGGAGCATGATGTTGCCATTCTGAAAGTTAGGGCTTTCAGTCTGTACTGAGATGCTGTGAGGACTAAAGTATATTGTGGTTGTGATGGTTTGTGATCCATTTGATGAGAAACGACTTCTCATTAAAGGCTCTAATTGCCTTTTAAATAGAATAAAAATGTGTCTTTGTTTAATCATTTTTCTGTCCTTATGTTACACTAATCAGAGAATGGCAGAACAGCCCAGGTTGAAAGGAGCCTTAAAGTAATCATCTGGTCCAGCCTTTATTTGGTAAATAATATATTAAAATAATAATGTGTAGGTAGACACTGGTGTTGTTCAGACAGTCTGCTGGAATTATCCAGAGCAGCAGGCTAAACAAATAGAAATGGTGTCAAGAATAGTTTCAGCCATTCATTTAAGTAGGTAGCGCAGTCTCAAAGACTTGAATGACCAGAGGTGTACTACTGTTTTGGACTCAAAATTTAATGATGTGTAGAAAATCTTGTGAAAATTACGTGTATCTGTGACTGTCTACTGGTCTGGTTTTTCTATTGTGTTTATCCATAATCTGTGCTTTCTCACTGTTTCAGCTCAGTCATTTCTTAAAAGGATTTCATATGGTTTTCACATCTGCTTAATGTGGACCTGTTCAAACAGTATTTCTTTTTTTCCATTTAGTTTTTTCTCTCTTTAAAAAACACCTGCATAATTTAGGGCAATAAACTTGGTTTCATGATCTTCTTTTCCCCTTTTGCATATCTGTAATGCCTTTAGAAGATGGGAAAAATGTTTGAAATTCCCTCTTTCTGTGAGTAGCTCCTATTTTAAAAGAAATCAGTTGTGGACAACTTCTTTTAGTCTTCTGATTCATGGAAGTTTTATTTTGACAAGCTTTCTGTTTGTTATTTCTACTTCTAAAATATTCCCTTTCCTTTATGATTATTTAATTGTATTATTTAGCCATGACTATTGCTTCTTGGAGAAGTTGAAGTCACTAAACATAGTTGCTTCACTTCAAGTTAATTCTTGTTTTAATTTTGCGCACTTCCTTCCTGAATGTGGATATTCACTAGTAACAAGCCATTGTCCACTTGGCGCTATTTCTGCTCAACTCAATCTCCAGCTGTCCAGTTCTGTGCAAGAATCTATCCTTTTATGAAACAAAACATAACACTAATCCTCCTTCGCTTATGCCAACTTCTTCTGGTCCTTACACACACTAGTAATGTTGCTGATTGTTAACCTCATGTGATTATTCCATCCACTTTTATCTTCCTGCTCTTTTTAAAGAATCCACTTTCCGGCTTTTCCATCTTGCAGTCGAGTGTAAGTCAAGCACTTAATTTTCAATACCTCATCTGCTCTTGTGGACCACATTTCTGTTTTTCTTTTTCCTTTTGTTTCTAGAATCCTGCTGCAGCTCTAAACCCAGGCTTCCGCTACGCAATTTCCGTGCAAATTTGATATGCTATCATTTGGCTTCATTCCAGGCTCAGGAGGAATCACTTGGAGTGCATAATTCCTATTTCTTATTTTCCATGAATGCTTTGTCTGCACATCAGTTGAATGTTTGGTGTTTCTGGCAGGTTTTGTGAACTCCGTGCTTCCTCAGTCATTGTCTAATAGGAGATCTAAAGGTATTCAGCTGTTTTGTGTAATAATTGATTTAAGCAGTCCTAGGAGTTGCTTGTCAGCTCTGTGCAGGCAGCTTCTACCCATAACAGAAGGGCAGAAAAACTGTTCCTAAAAAATGGTTGGATTTTTTTGTGGCCACAGAGCTAGGTTTTAAAACTATCTGAAAACAGTAAAAAGCTCACAGAATAGTGAAGAAATAATGATTACTAGAGCAGCCTTGTAGAGCTGTATTTTGATCTGTTAATGAGTGTTTATTAGGACGCATTTGTAGGGATGGAGCACTGGAAATAACTGTGTTGCATTCTTTTAAATGTTTAGGAATCAGCTGTAGACTCCTATGATACCTAGTTGTGCTCTGGCTTCCTTTCCACCTGTTTAAATGTATTACTCCTTCTCTCTAGGAAAGCTTTTTGGCTTTACTGTTTATGCTTCATTCTCTTTTGCCTATTAATCTCAATGAAAAGAGAATTTACAGCCTCTTCAACTTTTTTTGTCCTCCACAAATACTGTCACATATAACAAATAGTCTATTACATTGTCCATGTGTTTTGGCTTAAGTAAACATGGGAGAGAGGAATACAAATGGATTTCAACATACACACCTTCATATGTTTTAAAATTAGCTTTAGACCTAGTTCCTCTGTTTAAGTTTTCTTCACAGCATTTCTTGCAAAAGAATACAAATAAAAATTCAGTAATATGGTGTCTTCATTTTTTCTCATAAAATACTTTATCTCCAATAGCGTGGCATGTTAATAACACAGTTTGTCAAACATCTGCATGTATATAGAAAATAGAATGGAAGAAATGAAAATTCTTTGAGCTTTAAAGTGCTGCCTAAGCAGACAATTAAATTTAAATCATAACAGGAATGCATCAGCTTGAGGGCTGATATTAAAATTGTTTTCCTAACTATAGAAATATTTTTTTAAAGCATGGGGTTTGTTTTATTTTGAGCATATTACAAATGTCTCAAGAATTGGATGTAATTGATATTCAAAAAATTCTGAAAACTTAATATAGGCACATGCAGCTTTGTCAAGCTATTTCGTGACTATGTGGTTTATCTGTCAAAGCAATCTGACTCAGAGTACACATAGAATTTCCTAGAATAGGAGCAACTTGACTGACATGTCCTTTATTTTAGGGTGTTATTTTTACTGAATCAGTAGTTTCATAATCTAGTGATCAATATTCTTGAAACAAAGGCAGTTACCACCCAGTTGCTAAGTGACTATAAGCTTGCATAAGGAGTAATTAGTACTGTAAAGAAAAGGGGTAGGACTGCCCACTTCTGATGTTTCCAGTATAAATCTAAGAATTCTTGTCTAACTTTTCAGGTTCATTCTTTGACACTGACGTGGCAGAAATTTGTACAGATCTTAGTTTTATCTTATGGAATAGTGAGTACCAAAAGATATGTTACAAGAACCCTCAAATCATAATGTAGTTGATTGTAGGATTGCCTTTCCACAAGGTGTGGTACTTCCTTGTTAGCCTAAATGTTGGCTAATGCTTAGTTGCGTTTTTTAAAGCAAGTGGAAGCAGGATCTTTATGAGGTACAGATGTCTGTAAGTGTTGGAAACAACTGATGCAATAACGTGCTAAGTGTGGGCTCAGTATAATGAGCAGCCTGCGTCATAAGGGTGCAGCTGTGTTAACTCTCTGGCAGCATCTTTTTAAGCATAGAATCATCAGCCACAGGTGAGTGTGGCTCAAAACCTTTGGGGCACATGTTCATAGATTTGATATTTTAGCTTTTGGTAGTCAATGTATTGAAATGGAATCTGGATTAAGGGACTAACCAGCATAAATTAATATGTGCCACAAAGAAGATCATTCACTGGAAATGATGATGGCTGCAGAACATCCAAAATGTGATTAGGCAAGGCATCAAGATACTATTTCTGGATATTCCAAATGCCATGAGGATCTGTAGGAGTTTCTTCACCGGTATAATATAATACGAAGAGAGTGAACAGAAGTAGTAGCAGTAATAAATGAGCTTGCATTCCTTTCGGTGTTGACAGTAATGAATTGAACAAGCAAACTGAGGCACGTAGGAAGAGGTTAATATACTAAACTGATGTTTATCAATAGATGCTGTAGTGGTTATCACATTCGCCTAATTTTCATTTTAGTGGAATAGGATTAAAAGAAAAGCAAAACAGGTTCAATTTAAAAATAGAAACAGTTAGATTTATTAACATACACTAAAGGTAAACAAACAAAAACCAACCACGAAACCCTCTCAAAAACAACCTCCCTCCTCCCTAGCAACAATCTACTTTTCCACGAGAAACAATGCAAAGAGACAAAACATCAGAACTCTTAAGTCAGTAGCACTTAATAAAATAGTCTTTCATTCAGCCTTTTGAGAGAGACAAGTCCCTCCTGATTCTTCTGGTAACTTTCCACAAGAGACACAGTCTGTTTGTGGCTTCCAGCTCTTATAAACACAGCCCGCCCGACACTGCATCTGTGAGCTTCCCAAATGTAGCCTTTCCTACGGCTGCATAAGGGTTGTGGATTTAAAATACGGGGTTTCACCTTTTAAAGATGCACAGCTTCACNGGACCCGGAGGCTGGAGGAGGGGGCCGGGGCCATCTCCCCCTCTCTGCGGCATCTGCCGAGCTCAGATGCTCTAGATCGTCCGGCTATCCAGAGGGCTAGCCCTGATCCCAGCCTCTCGGCCCAGCCACGGCTCCCGGGGACTCCCGGGGCCTCCCGGGGCCCTGGGGCCCGGGCCCCTCCTGGCCCGGCTGCGATGTTACCTCATGGCTGGGTCCGTGGAGAGAGGGCGGGTCTCCCAAGATTCCTGTTTTTAAGCGGTGTCCCAAGGGGTGTACACTTTTTACTTGATTGGCCAGCTTAGCTGTTAGTTCCAAAACGGATCAACAATTGGTGTTTCCTACCATTTATGCTAAACCAATACAGATGCAAACCACGTGTTGGTAAGTCTCAGAATCTGGAAGGGGTCATAATACTTGAGTGGGAAAAGGTGTTTCTTATGGGCATCTCTAAAGAATTTGGTGTACTTTGAAACGAAATGCAGAGTGATGTCACGTGTTAGTCCTTTTCATATGTGCACCTTTGGGATTGTTTTGTTGCTCTGAAGTGCACAGAGTATTTCAAAATAAATTTGTTGTCTTCCCCATCTTTTGGATTGTACCAGTAAATGCTTGATGTACAATTGATTGCACTTGTGTAGTCTGCAAAACCTCAGTCTACGGATTAGCATTGTCATAATGCAGTAATAAAATTTAATGGTTTTCTGCTTATGGATTTCTGGGGGTTTTTTTAACTCTGCAGGGTCATTCATATGATAATCAGTCTTGGCTGTGTCTTGTTTGTAATACATATTCTATAGGATCTCTGTGGGTAGCATTTGTGTAACCTTTCAAGATGCAGCTGCTGCTTATGTTATTGAATGCTTTTCATTATGTATTCATTACAGAAGGATAAATAAAAATAGGTTTAATAGCAATGACAAAAGAAAGCTTCCGTGGTAGCTTATATATTATATATCTGGGATATTGGATGCAATTTTTATAGTCTTGTGCTTAATTTTGTGTTCAGTTCTAAATTTCATAATCATTAATACACCAAGAATCCACTATGAATTTGCTGTATAGTTTCTTAAATTAAATTCAAGACTGGCCTTCACAGGATGAAAGAATGAGTTAGTAAAGTCTGGGATTCCTGTTAACCTAACTGTATTGATAAAGGAAAGCCCTGAAAGAGATATTAATCTGAGAGCAATGTTAGTATGTTCAGTGTAAGATTCTGATTTGAAAATAATCTGTTAAAAGATCTAATTATCTTTAATACTTAGGATGTAAGGATTTATGGCTTGTTCATGGAAATTCTTAGAAATAGAAGAGCTACCCCTCCTGCAAAACTGCCTATAATACTGTACATTTTATAATTTCTCAAGATAAAACCCCTTATGAGACTTGTTCAACACAGAAGATTGTCTGAACTGTGTATGTGGAAGGGTAAGGAATTGCAGGAACTTGAAGTAGATGTTGAGATGGCTGATTTTTCTCAAACAGCTACAAGCAAGGATGGAGAAAAACTCAGCCAAGTATCCGTATGTTTCTACTCCAGGTACTTGAACTAGCTAATATTATTCCAGGCCATGGGCTTTTCAATCCATGTTTACTTGCTTCATTGAGAGGAGTACATGCAACTCTGATAGCTCTATCTTTCTCTGTGAAGTAGTACTTGAGTGAGATTTTTGTGGTATTGAGGAGGACTCCAGGCATTCTTAAACAGAATTCTTGTGTTTATACATGGAATTTCTAGACAAATATGTATGAAAGAGCACGCATTGGTGTTTCTCAGGATCCTGGTATGTAGCTCAAACTCCTAGGTCTCACCAGTGCAACAAATTCTGTGGGGAAACCTGCAAATGTTAAAAGTCTTGATCTTATGTGTAGGAAAGACTTTGAGGTAGAAAGAGGGGAAGATGTATCTGAGGAAACCTGAACACAGGGCAGGTCTTTTGCTTAGACTTGTTTCATTTTCAGCTTTCTGGCAATTGACTTGGTTTATCAAGACAATCCTGAAATAATAGCCTTGTTTGATAATGTTAAAATAATTGATCTGCAGTAGATCACAGATACTTCAGTAGAATTTTTTTAAAGTATACTCATGTATTGTGTGTTAGAATTTGGGTATTCCAGGAAGTTGTGGATGCCCCATCCCTGGAAGTGTTCAAGACCAGGTTGAATGGGACTTTGGGCAACTTGATCTAGCCTGCCCATAGCAGAGGGAGATGGAACTAGATGATCTTTATGGTCTCTTACAATCCAAACCATTTTAAAATTCTGTGAACTAAGTGTGAATGCATTTGTGTTTTAATTTGATTTTCCAGATTAGAGTGCTTTACCTTCTTACCCTGATTTGTAATTAAATGCATCTGGTGGATCCTCTTTAGGCATATGTGAAATACAGAATCTTCAGCAGCTTCATAAAGCCATGTGTTTGCAGTCCTATCTCTACAGTAATATCAGCAATAACTCTAGCAATAATCCAGAGAACTTGCCTCAGCATTAATATGGATACATTGGGTGAATTTAGTAAGATATCCAGTGGTGCTTATAGTACTGGTAGTTGTAAGGTTTTAATTATCTATTTCATGCTGGGTTTTTTTTTGTAACTGCTACAACTAATTGGCGGTGCTGTCATGGGAAGGTGTACTTAGTGCTCTATTGTCAGTGGTTTTGTTAAGGGGTGTCTGGCTAATCCAGCAGTAAAACATAGGTTAGATGTAAAATATGAACAAAATTCATGTGCTGTTTATTTTAATGGTATCACATTGTGCTACCTTGTTTGGTGAGTTGGGAAGTGGATAGGGTCCTAAGGCAAGAAGAGTTATTCTGCAATTGCATTTATAAAAATGAAGGAATTGAGTTGCTTGATGATAGCTTCATATTTAACTGCTTGCTGAAAGATACAGACTCCTCCTTTTAATCTTGTATATTAAGCTGTCATAATTTCAGATAAAGTCATTTGGTAAAATATTTAAATTAATTAAATGTCAGAAGATAGAGTTGAAATCATATATAGTATCTTGAAAAATGTCACAGGAAACACAGGTCAAGAAACTGTTTTAAACTACTATGTTTTCTTTATGAAAGTGACTTACTGTGGTATAACTATTGACACAAATTTCATAGCTTCTCACTCAAGCTGCTAAGTATTGTTTGTTTGTACTTTTTCTCTCTTGAAGCAGGTATTAAACCAACAGATAGGTCCCAGCTTGAACCAAAACTTAAGAAACATTTGACTGAAGAAAGTCTGTCCAACAAATTGATGTTTGACAGATATTTACTCAGCTCTTACATGGCCTACTGGGGGCTGACATAGTCCCAAGTCATAAAAGACAAGAATCATCTCAATAATGTACTGGGGGATGTGTCAGAATGAAAAAATAAATAGAACAAAGCAGAAACAAAAACCACGCAAAGTCAAAACAAGAAATACGGGTCTAAAAGGAATCTGCAAAGCAAGTCCTTCAGTATAAGTCTTTACTTTTATTTCTTTAGTGGCTCTTTAGGGAGTAGCCATTCTGTCCCTCTCCAGTGGCATTGCAGTTTGTGCAGTTGTATTACTGATCCAGGTCAGGAACTGATTCAACTGAAAAATATTTTTCTTTTCCTGTGTCCTTTTTCATCCTGCTCACTCTGCAGTCTAATTCTGCCTGTGACTGAAAGCCACGGCATGGGACAGAGTGAGAGCCAAGGCAGTGGGAGGAGGCACCTGACAGCAGTACCTGATTTATGCCAAAGAGGTACCAAACTTCTGACCACGACCTCTGCTGCCTCTGCAGCCTCACTCTAGTTTGGTGCTGGTACAAATCCTGAACAAATGGATTCCATGCATTTGTCCAAAGCTGTACTTGAATTTATTGAGACCGAATGATGTCTCCATAAACAAGTTATGCATTTATTAAAAGTAAATAAAAATATCATGTGTTAATGATCAAAATAGGAACAAAATGAAATTCATAAGACTGCTTTACTATGCAAGCACCTTCCTAAGCACCAACTAGTGGTGTTACCTTACTGCTTACTTCAAATGTGCTTCCCCCCTTACAATAAAATAGTCATTTCCATAGGCTGTCATTAATGTATCAGTTACATATACTAGGATATACACTCAAAGGAAACGCAGTGACATGACAGCCCATTTCATGAAAGATACGTTCACAAGCAGCACAGCGTTCTCAGCAACAGAATTAACAGCTCACAACGTAAATAAGTGTTCTAGTCCAGTCACCTAAGCCTCAGAGATGGCATTGTAAAGAGGGCGTCTGACTTAACGCAAATATTTCTACCAGATTTATGTGAAATACGTGATTTATTTCCTCAAACTATTGTACTTTATTTGCCAATGAACAAAGACTTACTAAGTATCAACATTGCTGATAGTCTTGAATCTTCATTGTTATATGCATTACAATTAATTAACATAACATGCCATGTATTGCAAAAGTAGATGTATAATATATACTTATCTTTCTAAAGGGAAATTTTGATTCTGATTGGCAGTATCAGGTGAGTTGGGGAGAACATACGGAATTCTTTTTCTTGTCATATTCTAATCCTTTTGAGTACCTTATAGTGGGATATCAGTAAAGGACTGCTTTTTTCTAAAGCAGAAGTATTGCATCAGATAGCAGCCTTTTTCATGGGAGTATGATACGAATGGGTGTGTTCCCTTGAGTGAGAGGATGCATAGGTGACCTTTCTGCAAGGTCTTTTCTAAAATGAAATGAGTAACTCTTATATCTGGATGATTTGGCCAATACAGAAGTGTGGAAATGTTTCTGCCTCCTTTTTAGATCCCTTGTTAAATGCCTGGTATGTAGGGGTGTTGTAACTGTGAAATATCACTTGGCTGATGATGCATTTCAGCTCTCCTTAAGATAAATTGATGTGGTTTAAGTATTTGCTTTAAAATAATTCGATCCTGGTTGTATTCTTATACTTCTGCTAGTCATATTCAGTGCCTGTTAATCAGGGAATGTTCCAGCCTAACTTGGCACATAAAATACAACTGAAGCAGACGTCCCTTTAAAATATAATTAAAACCTTACTATTCCCATGGTATTGTCCAGTAATCCTTAAGCATTTGTAAGTTATTGAGATGCTTCTTTTAAGTCTCTTCATCATTACTGTATTTCTTGTGCATCATGCTGCTGAGTTTGACTAGGGCAAGCAAGACATTAAGATGAAAACCTTCAAATGGGATAAGGCTGCTCTGCTCCCTTCCCGTGTAATTTTAGTCCTTGTATCCTTTTAGTCCAAATGTCTTTGCTTTCTTCCCATGATGTAGTTTCTATAGCTATATTCTGGATCACATTCAACTTCTTGTGCCTTCGCAATTACACCACATTCAGTAAATCTCTGAAAAGGCTAAATTGACTTCTAAAGAGCTTTTTGAGGGCCTCATTACCATATTTTTTTGTCCTGACATGCTAATAGGACATGCACTTCTAACAGTGCCAAATTATTAAGTACTTGAATACCTGTCCCTGTAGTATCTAGATTTTCTAGGGTAGTGCTCATTTCTTTTAGTATCAGATAGCATATTCTGCATAGCTGTGATAGAGTCAGTCTGTGGAAACCCAAGAACTGGGATGCAGATGTGTTCACTTAAGAACTGTTAAACCAGCTGATGCTGCAATGTAGGACTTGTGCAGAGCTGTTTCTAACAGACAAAAGCGTTTTTAGATTCATAGGTAATCTTATGGATTTAAGATTTTAGTTCATGTAAGAGAAAACCATTTCAGTTTTCTCAGACTTGGGAGGACAGAAGGGTTCAGTGAGCATCTCTTGCTGATGCCACAGGAGATTTTGCAGCAAGTGTTATGAACAGCTCTTGCAATAGTTAGGCAAATCAAATGATAGGTGCTAATTCCTGCGTCCCAATGGTTCTCAGGTAGTCTCATGTCCCATTCATGAACAGAGACTCAAGTTTTGAAAGACAGGTTGTTGCTTCTTGAAAAGCCAGTGACAGAAAAAGTGCCAAGTAAGGAAGAACTCAAATACGAATGGCACAATGATTTCAATATATAATTTTAATTATTTTTTTTGTGTTCTCAAATGATCATGTGAAAAAATGGAATGAAGAATTAAAAACCTTAAGGCAAGGGGTCCTATTCTTGATCTTTTATTTATGTATTTCAGGGTGAAACACAACTTTGGTTTTAGTAGAGCATCTTACCTACCTAGAAGCAGAATGCTGTTCTGAGTGAGTGTAAGCTGAAAAGGCTATATTTGCAACAGGTCACTAACTAGGAATAACTACCAGATTGAAAAGGTAGTGGAAATTAATATTTGTGAAAATATGTAAGGTTTCTCACTAGGAGAATTAGCCTGCAGGATGGGATTTTTTTCTCCCTTCCCCACCCCTCCTTTTCAAGGTATTATGTCTAACTGCTACAATTAATATATACTTAGGTAAATAAGCTATTGAATACTGATAATTTTTTAAAACTTGTGTTTCTAGGAAGTTTCTCTTAAATTTCACTCCAGAGCAACTTACATGATGTGATAGCTTTATTGCTTATAATTGCTTATATTGCTTTATAGTCTTGGGATTTGGAAATATCCAACTGATTTTCCAACCTTCACTGGTAGACAGGATCAGACCTGCAGAAATTATGATCACTGTTGACAATATGCTCTTATTATAAATTCTTCAAAGCTGTGAAAGCAAATCTTTAGAGTGTGAAGCAAACTCTGTGTTTTTTTAAGTACACAGATTTTTGCATTTTTGTTGCAAGCATTTTTAAAATTTCAATTCTGTTTCCAGCTTATAGCTCTAATTTGAAATATATTTATTCAGTAAGATTCTAGTATGCAAAAGAAAGCAAACTAAAGGTTTGTTGAATATGTTTGTCTTTGAAGGCACTAATTTTTGAGATATATATATATATATATATATATATATATATACACATTGGTTGCCCCTATGTAAAAATAGTAAATGTTTTTCCCCTTCTCTAACAGAAATTATTCAGCAACCATTCTGTTTAATTTTCTAGTTTCTAGGGAATTCATAAATACTACGAGTTTTCTAGAAGGAAAAGGTCTGGAAGTGCGCTGTATTTTCTTGGTGGATAGAGGACAGAGAAACCAGCTACAAAGGGTAAAAGCCAACACATGTGGCTTACTTTTAATTACCTGTGTCTCCTTAAGATGTGTGCTTATCTGAAAGAAGACATTAAAGTGATTCATTGTTTAGAGCTTATTTGTACAAAAAAATTGATTCCTAGCATTGAGAGAGCCAGCTGCAAAATATAAATGTTAATAATAAAACAGGTCTTCATGCAATGTAGTGATTCTCCCAGGCTGAACAAATCAAGGCAGTTATTTATTATTGAAGCAGGACACAGTTTGACACTGCATGGATGAAATTGCCCTCAGTTTATACAGACAAAAAATACTAGCCTTAAGCCATATGTATAAGACAGTGGCCTGGAGCTGTTTTCTCCTGAAACATTGGGCAGACATGAAGCTCTGATCCAGTTATCTCTTGATGTCTGATCCTGGCTGGCTGGGAAATGGTGCGGAAGAGAACCATTAGGAGAAAATAGATTGTGACAAGACTCCTTGTCTGTTCTCTTTTTGTCTTGACTTAAGAAGACTGTCATGCCGTTGTGGCAGTGCTCTGATAGGAAAGGGAAGTGTTACAAGTCTGAACTGTGTAGACAGAAGAGGTGTGTAATACAAATGTACAGCTCTACGCATTGAGAAACAGTGATAGATGGGCTGCAGTCCTGCATCTCCCAGTCCCACTTCCTGAAACTGTGTAAAGTAAATAACCTTTGATTTGAAATGAGGCTTTCACTTGCTCATACCAGTATGCTTTAGATTTTTACAGTGTTCTTTTCCCTGCTCAGCTTTTTCCTTAAGCCACGTTGAGTCTTTGTCAGAAAATGGCTATTTAATCTTCTCTCCATTGTATATTTCTTTCCTTTTTAGTACTGGATAATATATTTTGTTGAAATGATCAATGATTTCTTTTAAAATTGATGATAGCACAGTTTTACAAACCTTTTGATACATTTGTTTGGTTTAATATTTCTGGTTTTGCTTCTAAGCTTGAACTTTTAAAGTGGAGTTATATGGATTTGTTGCTTTGGTACCAATAATGCCTTGTTCATAAAAGATTCAGCAGTATAGCTAGCTTCCAGGCTAGAATATTCATTCTTGAGTCTGTAAAGTTGGTTCTGCATGAGAAAAGGTATTCTACAAGAATATTGGTTAAAGGGGTTTTTTTCTTAGGTAGTTGGGAGTGGTCTTAATAGAGTTGATCTGAGAAAAGAAGCCTCTGATTACAGCTGTGCAGTGGCAAGGGGAGGAGAGGAGCAGAGGGCCAAGGAAGCACAGATAATTCAGTGTTAAATTCTCTGTATCGAGAATGAATGTAGAAGGGTGTTATACTTAGAATATAGAAGACTATGTGTTTCAAGGTAAGATACACGTTTTTTCTAACTTCAGGCATAACTTCAAAAATACATATCCTGGCTAAAAATGCAAAAAAATCAAACTCACCTAAATTGAGATGGTTTGGGTAAGGGGCAGAGGAGAACAGTCTAAAACCTGTTTACTAGAAATAGCCATTCTTTGGCTTTTACATAAGTCACTATTCTCTAAAGTAAGTCTTGGTTCAACTTTTCAAGTGGCATTTAGGCATTAAAAACTAGAAACAGATTGCTTGTAATGCTTACATTTATTTACTAACTGTCCTGTTACACTGTTCTCCAGGACTTATGTTTTTAATAAATTTAAGGATTCTTAATACATTTTAAACAACAGTCACTGGAAACTGCTGATGACACTGAAGTTACTTCTCTTCTTGCTTTGGCTGAACTTTGTTGTTCTTTTGCTTCTTAAACCCATAAAACATCTGATCTTAAGTCCTCAATATAGACAGTCATAAAAGGATTGGTATTAATTGCATCAGTTGATGAATGGTTATAAATGCTATGTGTGTAAATTAGGATTGGACTGGGATTTATACCTCTTGGCAGCCTGTCGACTAGCTGGACAGACCGCATATCATAATCTGTGAAGAGGGACTTCATTCTTCTGTCTTCAGTAAACGGTAGAGTTCTCAGTAAAATAGGGTATCTTTAGTTAGGTCAGTTTTACTTTTAATATATTGATAGTGATACACCAGAAACTTACAATTTCATGATATTTAATTTTTTTAAATCTGAGTCAAACACTGTCATCTTTTTTTCTGTGGAATTCTAGAAGCATTATTTGCTGAAATGAATATGTTTGAGGGATCAATTTTGTAATATAAGTCACTGGACCGAGTTGTTGAAGCTTAACCTAATTGACAAAGCCTGCAACTTTAAAGGAAAGTAATTTTCTTCAGGAAGTTTTGACCCTTTTTTGTTGGTCAGCTCTCATCATACAATTTTTGAATGTTAAGCTAAGAAAGTAGCTGTTTGCCATTGATCTATGAGTATACTTTTTTCTTTCTTAATGCTTTTAAGTTCACAAGTCAATACAATGTAAGTTATATTCTGAATGTTATGACTTTAGTTTTTAGTTCATTGTTTGTTCTCATGGCAAATGTAATTTCAAAGGAAATTTGAAAGTAAATTTCTTTTCTTATATCATCTTAACTTCTGTATCATTATTTGATTTACCTGGAAATTACTAATCTGCAATGAAAATACATAGCATTACTAATAGGAGGTGAAGAAAGTAGTGTCAATTTACTTTAGGATGGTGTCATTAGAAAGGTTTTTTTAGACTATTGGAAGAATGGAAAAATCTTGGGCAATAATTAACTTTATGCATTTCTCCACTTGCAAATATTGCTCTAGTATAGAGACTGACAGTAAAGAGGCAATAGTATGTGGTAAAATCTTAAAGTATCTTCTAAAATATATCCTTAATTCATGTATAAGAAGCAGAAGTAGTTCATGGAATATCTTAGGGGAAGTGCCTTGATGTAACTTCTGATCAGTGTTCAGAATTTACTTTCTGAATTGCCAAAGCTGAATATGAGTGCATGTGTTGCGGTGATACTGATTTGCTTTACAAAGGTATTACTCAGGACACAGTCACTTTGCGTTTTTTTTGTCTGCAGCTATTAATTATTTAAGTAATGCAATGTATTTTCATTAAAATTTTTATAATCAAATTTTATATTGGACTTTTTTATTTTGAAAAGGTCTGTTACTGTCTTTTGAGGAGAACATGGTTGGCTGCTAGTCTCAGTAGCCACCACTAAAAAGATTTTATATGTTCAAAACTTTTGGCAAGCTTAGAAAGAATTTTATTTCATAAAGGGTAAAGGCTTAAGAAAAGCCTGTGGAGGTATTATTGCCACTACTGTGGCTCAAGTTAAAGCCATTCAGTTCATGTCTCAAACAGCAAATTTTAATGTAGTTCCAAACCCTTGGAAAACACATTGATACAATTAAACTAAGCAATCTACAGTCAAGATGACAGGTTTTCTTCTTTGCTGCACCATTTGTCTGTTTTTATCAATGAGTATGGATGACTCAGGTTAATTACAGGACAGCCTTCATGGACTAGGCAGCAGAAAAGCCAACAGTCATGGTGATTCTTGGCTGTAGCTGTGCTGTGGGAAGAAGCTATTAGCAGCAACTTTGCAAGCTATGAGGCTTAGAATAATGGATCATATTAATACTGCATATTAGAGGACAGAAAAATCAAGAAGATGCTCTACTATTCATAAAATATCAGAAGAGACAGAGGAGCTTTTCTTTCAGGATAGGAATTTTCTGTATTAGAGGTATATAAAGCACAGAATAAGAAAAACACTCCCAAGTCATAAACAAATGACAAAAAGCCTTGTTTAAGAGGCAAATGTAAATACAAAAATGTATGTAAGTTGCATAGTAATAAATTTCGTACAAGAAAAATGGCAATTGTTTTGTATATGTTGAAAATCCAGTTGTTAGTCCTGGTGTTTGGAGATTCATCTGTTTCTTTATATAAGTTTAATTTTGAATGGGGGAAGAGAAAAAATGTATAGTCTTGGTAGAAATACTCTGAGTTTTTTCTTTTGCTTTATTCCTCTTCCTTAAAGTACTTGCAGTTTTTACAGAGTGGTCTGCACAGTAAAAATGACTGACATAAATGTTAAGAATACAGAATTTGATCAGAAGCAAATACTAACACCAAGTAAGATGGCAGTTAAGTTGAACAACAAGATTTTGAGTAGTATGTAATTTTCTGTGTATTTTTAGAGTCCATTCAAGCTCTCACTATAAGCTTATGGAAAAATGACTTAAATTGAAAATTGCAACTCAAATTTATTTTGCAAATCTGCTCAGTGCTAGGCCCTTTAACACTATGTCTGGCCATACAGAATTGGTCTGCTTTTAAGTGTTAGACCCTGAGCTTCCATAATTAAGTAATATTTAAGTAAAATATTGGTGAGGGTAAAAATAATGTGTTGTGTAAAACTGACTCTAAAAGAGTGTCTTTAGCTCACTGTTCTACATTACAGCAGTAAATTGATGTTTGCAAAGGAATTTATAAATACCCAAGTAGATCTAATATCACTCACACGGGAATAGAGTCATGTAGCAGTGTAGCACAGTTTTCACTGTCCTTGTAGGCACATAGGGTAATTTGTATTGAAGAGGTGGACTATGAGGTGTGGGGAAGAGCTGGCAGGACTGTGGGCTCGATATTTCTGAGCCTAAATTTTAGCTTACTAACTATTGCTAGCTCCTTTCCCAAGGGAAAGCTGTCAACAGCTTCCTTTTTCAAAATATCTCAAACCTATCTTCAAAATATCGTTTCTCAAAACAGGTTAAGTAAACCATGTTCCCTTTCCCATAAAAACTGTCCCCAGGTGTTGTTCCCTATTACTGAACCAATGGAGAGAAGTGTCAGTCCCATGGACCAATAATAGACCTTTTTAGCACAGCATGTTATAAAAGAAAATGTTAGAATTGTAAATAAAGCCTTCTTTCTCTTCTGACGACTAACTATATGGAATCAATCTGTTTTGTGTCCTACCATGACACAGGACTATGGGGCTCATAGGTGTGATTCTGTGTCTACTCAGTGGTTCAGTGTCTTAACGGGGTAGCTGCTGCTGGCATAGTGGGTGTGGAAGCTGATCCTGCAGCCAGCCCTAGTTCATGTCCTTTCTATTACTACTAGGATAACAGAATCTGCTGTGTCCCTCAGGTTTGCAGATGACACCAAATTGGAGGGGAGGGAGGTAGGGCTTTTAATAAGGTGGCTCTAGATGTTGCATTGCGGCAACAGGAAGGGTGTTCTGATGTTTGGCCAACACAAGTGTGGATCCTGCACCTGGGCTGGAATAATACACGGCTTGGGGTGGAGCGCTGCCTGTCAAGCCTGGAGAGGTGAGGAAAAAATACCCATAGAAAAGTGAAGCTCTTCATTTGGATTACTGTCTTTTGCAATTAAGCAGCCTCACTGGATGATAGTTTGCCCCACTTTGAGCAGGGGTTTGACTAGGTGACCTTGAGAGGTCAGATTCCCTTCTGTGATTCTGAAGTGTATAAATGAGCAGGCATTTATATGGAACTTACTTATTTATATGGAACATGCCAGGAACTCTGGCATGTTTTGACAAAGTAATTCCAGTCTGTCGTGAAATCAGGAATGTTTTGGTAATCTGAGTGCTGTGTACCGACTTCTTTAAAGCTTCATGATGGAATTGGTACAAGCAGCAAAAACTTCTCTGCAGAAGGAGCAGAATATTAGATTCAGATTAAATCTCTGTTGATGAGCTGGGTGCTTTCTAAAACTGTCATGTATGTCAGTGGACATTTTTTTCCTGAAGACTGAGTTTGGATAGCTCTGTTGGTCCTGAATTGACTTTGCCTTGAATGACAAGTACCATACATAAGAACTAGGATGCTGGTAAATGCAAGACATCTAGTGAGAGATGAAAGGTTCTATCAAAAAAACTAGCTTGGTTTTATACCTGTTCCTGTTAAGTATTGCCGAAAGTATCTCCGCTTGATAGTAAATTAGTCAGTTACCTTTTAGCAGTGTAGTATGGCAAGATGCAAGGATATTATGCTGTGAGAGAAACTGCATTTGATTTTAATTTTGGAGAGTAGTTTTCCTTGTGAGGAAATCCCACAGTCAAATCTTACTTATTAAAATTGATATTTGAATCTTACTTTGCTTTTCAGTGGTGGATATTGCATGTTAGTTCTGGAGCTGTTGGATGGACGTGGTTTTATTTGGTGTGTTTCTGCTGTATCCTGCTGTAGAACAGGTGAATCTGATGTGTTGTGCTTTAGGTTAAATGTGGCAACAGATGTATGAAAGTGAACACAAATTACCCATTTTCTTATGATTTAGGCAGCAAGTATGCTGAGCCTTCTCAACCGATTATGGCAGATACAAGAAGTAGTCTCGTTTAGGGTTGTCCATTTTAAACAAATCAGAATAATTACTTTGATTTGGTCTTGTTTGAACCTTCTACTGTCTGGCTGGAGGAAATTAACTTAAGTATTTCCATATGAAGTGTGTTTAGAGAGTTTCTGGTAAAACGTCTAGCGTGGTATATGTTATCTATTCTGTTACCTCCAATGCCCTGCAAAGGACTGAAAAAAATCAGTCATGAGATGATGAAATGTCATGAGACGATGAAATGTCATGAGACAAAAAAGCTGCAATGTCAGATTGCATTGTTCAGGTTGTGCATGTCTTTAGATCTGTTTGTGTTTAGAGTTCATAAATTCAAATATATAGTTTTAGAAAACCTGCCAATATTTTTGTGGGTTTTTTCACATTTTAACAGTCTTGCCAGATACCAAATTTTCCTTATCCTATGGTGGTCTTCACCATCTGATACTACAGCACTATGTACTACAGGAAAACTGAAAATCAGTTAGGAAGGTTAAGTACAGGGGGATGTAATGAGCAGTTCATCCACTGTAAAATACATCCCCCTTGTTGAATTTTGCAGTGAATACATAGTGACAATAGTAGGAACAAACCTTCAAGGTGTTATAGTCCTGCTTGTAGTATCAGTTCTCTATATGTTCAGATTGTTGGCAAATTTTCAGCATTTCTTCATACCCAGACTGTTCTTAGTGCCTTTTTTTTTTTTTTTTTTTAGACCCCTTCCCTCTTTAAAGGGATTCTACTGTATTTCCCCTAGTTTGGACAATTATCTGTCATTCAGATGGTCATATGGTTTAGGCCTTTTTTGCACTACTGTAACATTGTATTTTTCCTCCCCGGATAGTTGGAAGAGCTTTTTTTAAATTTGACTGCAGTACCACTAATGTTCTCAGTAGAACCGCCCACCAAGGCAGCAGGCAGCTCTATCCATTATAGATGTTGTACCAATATGCACACCATGGCTGGAAGCTAAGGGGGCATGCCTGATGCTCAAGTTCAAACTGCTGAGTGTCCTAGATAGTGAAACTGCTGCAAATATTTGAGATCTCTCTGATCCCAACTTTCTATATCTTTCACGCTTGTTCCTTGGGTGTTTTTTTCTCCTTTCATGGTCTTTCAAACTGTTGCATTTATCTGCTTCAGAATATCTTTAGTCTTAACCTTTCAAATGTAGGAGAAATCCGGATCTGAGGAACAACTCTTCTTTTTTTCTTCCACCTGTTTCTAATGTGGCTATAAATATAAATGTGTTACTAATACACAAAATCTGCAAAAGAAAATAATTGAGTTTTCCCCTTCAAGGGCTGTTATTAGTGTACTGTGTCTAGGAACACTATGGATAATTGCTTTAAAAAAAGTATTCTTCCCTTAGCATAAGTTTCCTTTACCTTATCCTTTGTGTACTGTCAACTCATTTATCCTTTCACTGGCTGTTTTCTGGTAGGAAATTGGCCCAATACAGTCAGGCAAAACATACACTTTCAAATAATTCATACTTATCTACGTAAGCAAATAAAATCCAATTTTTCAGGTACTTCAAAACAAAAAGACAAGCAGTAGTGCTTTTAACAGACATGGGTTTATTTCTGGCTTCGTGGCAGTTTTTTGTTTCGGATTGGGGTTTTTTGATAATTGGTGCTTGATAGAGCGAAATTGGAATGTACATCTGTAGTAGTAGCTTCTATTGTTGGCATTTACAGATGATGGACAAAATTAGTTCAGACTACACAGACTTGTTAAATAACACTTCACTATTTACCTGGAACCCAAAATAAAACTTTAAAATGTTTCCGAACTGAAATTTATTGTCTCTTTCAGCTTCATATTGCATTTCAGGTATACCCTTAGGTACCTCCCCACTCATATATTTATGGGGTGTTATTGACTTTGGGGATGTGTGTATGTGTGTGTTTCAATTTCTTCATAGCCTTAAGTGGTTGAAGTCTGACAGACATTTTTAGCTGGTTATATTGAGATTTAGATGTTTCCATACCACATGTCTGTGTGAAGGGTTCTCTAGAATTCTTTCCAACAGTCTAAGTGTATGGAATAATTCACCCACTGCTGTTCTGACTTAGGCCATTGTATAGCAAAAGCTAAGGATTTTGTCTTGAATGATTGTAATAGTCCCTTCTTGCATCTGTTCGTGGAAAGTGTTTTTTTAGTAGCAGTCTCATCTGCTGTATGTTAGATGATTGATTCAGTGCAAAATCAAGAAAAACACAATTTTTTCTATGTAACTTAAAAGCTCCAGTAAACTCTCTACCCTGTTACAACAGAATTCCCTTAGAATGTAGGATCTTAAAAGTCGTTGGCCAGTTTGTTTCAGAACCTGAAGCCTCTCAAGTTATCTAAGCGAGCTTAGAGATGGAACACTGTTTGTTAAATACCATGTTCTTTGTATGAGTTACTGAGTAACAAGTTCGGGATTTAATTTTCCAGAGCCTCTTCCTGCCTCTCAGGACACTTGCTGTGAAGTCCAAACATTGTTTTCAGACTGGTGAGGTAATTCCTAGTGTACTCTCTGCTGCAGATGCACATCTGTTAACTTGTATGGGAATTATGCCAAATTCCTCTTCAGTTCACAAATACTTTTGTGGTATTCATTTTAATTGGTTCCTCACAGTTTCAGGCGCTAAAGTGACCAGAATGTGATAAAGGAACCCACACATGTATACACTCTGGTCTGTATCTTGAGCCTTGACTTCTAAGCTAAACTGAAGCGAGATTTTCTGCAGTGTGCATAAATGCTTACAAGGTGATTTTAAAGTATCCTGTTAAACAAAGTCTGTGTAGGATGCTGCCTTCCTTTTAAGTAAAACAGAGCAAAGGAGATTGAAGGTATAAATGATCCAGACACATAGAGTGAAATGGAATTCTCATTTACCAAATACTCTGCAATTAAGAGATGAAGTTCTATTATACCAGGACCAGGTGAACTACTAATATAAAATGCTGTAGGTCAGGATCAGCAGGAGCTCTATGCTAATTGTGAGGTCCCTGATGAAGATTTTGATGTCTGGGTTCTGAGAAATTAAGCATTCTTCCATGGGACCTGGCTGGAATATCTATTATCTTTCCATACAGGAATCCTGCTTTGATGTATCTGCCTGAGTACCTTCCTGTCCTCTCGCAGTAAATCTGCTGGTTTTGACTAGAAATATCTTGAGTTCTCAAATGCAACTGACTGTGTGCAGGAAAAAGGAGGTGGGAAAAGTTTGAAAGTTGGCTGCTTTGCAATATAAAGTAGTAAAAGGCAATTCAAACAAAACCTGGAAGTTCAGTCATCATTCTGGAAGTGAAAATGTGTTAAATAATATTCCTTTCCAGATATTTGCAGTTAAGCAGAGGCTTTCTCTCTGGCGATAAAATGAAGTCTGCCATTCTTGCCACTGTTACCTACGTTTGTCTGTGTAACTGCCACTACAAATAGCATCTGCCTTGATATCAGTAACTTAAACTATATTGCTGTAGTATTTGAAGACTAATTTAAGCAAGTTATTAATTTAAAACTGAAATATTTCTATATGTATAGCTTTAAAATTTTGATAGAAATGAAAAATGAGTCTTTTGTAATGGATCTGGATGATGGTGTTGGAATAGTCATAAAATCTGTTGTTAAGGACAAGTATTTACATTGTTCTGTGAAAAATATCACTGGGGAAAAAACAAAAGGCAAGGCATTCTGCCTCTAAGAAGCAGTTTTTTGTTAGTACAGTCATGTTGGAAAGCAAACAGGCTCTCACTTCAGGCATATAACATTTCATGGCATCATATGCATAAACCAAAAAAAAAAATTTTCATTGCAACTCAAAGCTGTATTTTTTTTTTTTTTAAATTTGAAGTCACCATAACACTCTTTCATCTAGTCCTTTATCTTGGGAAGATACAGCACTTATCTTAACCTGAATTTCCAGGTTAACCAATGTTTTTAATACTTGACTTTTCTTTCACTGTTCAACAGATAAAGATAACTTGCATGTAAAAAGAAAGTTTAATGCATAATATTATTTTGAACAAGGTAAGGATATATGTTAATTAAGAGAGAAGTATTTCATACATTTTTACTGAAGCATGAAGCTGGCAACTTGCTATGGGCAGTGATGCAGTAGAGCTGATTTAAGCAGACAGATGATGCATATTGTTATCTGAACTATTGGGAAGGGCTGTGGGAAAATCAGTATATGTTTAGACTTAGGAGTTGTTTGCCTCTTTGGTATCTGAAAGCTTCTCTTTTTTTCCAATTTGATGTCAAAACATGCTGTGCCTAAAGAAACAGAAGCAATTAATGTTTGGTTACGCTGCTATGTATTTAGGGCCACTTACATCCTCATGTCCTATTTGGCAAATGGAGAAGGTGGGACTGCGCTGCTTGGCCCTGCTTTCAGCTCCTTACATCCCAGATGGTGAGAAAGCAGTACTGTCAAAAAAAGAAAAGAGGAAATATGGGCAAAAATAGGAGACGGCATTCTGAGAAGTCAAGCCTCAACTTATGAACATTTTGGCACCTGGCAAGACTTGACCAGCAAGCGGGAATTAAAACCTGCCCCAATTTTAGCCGGCTTTGTTTATATTCAGTGAGGCTGTCTTTTGCTGCAAGCATATCCTTTCTTTTCTCTGTATCTAACCTGGATGTGGCAAGATAAATGTGAGTTCTTTTTACCACAGTCTTCTCAGAGCATCCCTTTGTATTACAGGTAGTTAAGGTCTAAGGAGTGGGGCGGGTGTAAATGTAGAACAATCACGATGGGAAGGCTCAAAGTTCTAGAATTAATTCAGACTGCACATTAAATCAGTATTAGTTGAAACTGTTCTGAGGAAACATGAAACCCTACAAGTTTTGGTGCTCAAACTCAAAGCTTGAATTGATAGGTAGCAAAGCTCACAAGTGTCATGTAAAGCAGATTGGAAATAATTTTCCTAAAATTCACATAGTATACTAAGACAGTTTCCTGTATCCGGATCTTACTCTTCACTACCTAAATAAGTTAGAATGCACCTGTTTGCTCCATCTTAATTCTTGGCTTCAATCTTCTGATGGTTGGAAAGTTATTGTAAGAAAATCTGGAAGTTACTTGCCTGGACCATACTTTGGGGACCATGTGACCTGAACAGTGGTAGCGTGAACTAGCCTTGCACAATAGAGTAATAAAAACTTCTACTATCAGAAGAGATAAGGGGATGCATTATTTCGTGTCCTTTCCCCTGCCTAGTCTTCATTTCCTTGCTTTCGGAAGAAAACAGGGAGGGTAAGATTTTGAAATGGGGGCAAAACAATTGTAAAGGGGGTCTTAGTGACAGAAGGAAGAGTTTCTTATGTTAGAGAAACAGAGATAGATCATCTCTTCTTGCCTTTTGCTTTGGAGTTACATAGGTGAGAATAGCAAATGGGGCCCAATCTTCATAGATATCCTAATGTCTTTTCTTCGGGCCTTTGTGCTTTGTCATTTGAAAGAAAACCCAAGAAATATTTCTTTCTCAGACTTCTGGGGCATTTCTACAAGTTACCTGTGCTTTGTCTTCTAAATCAAAAAGTCCAACATTGCAGAACTGAGTAGCAGCTGGACAAAGATACAAAAAAGTCACCAAACCTCACAATGTCTTCCATCATAAATTGCTGTAGCTGACTTCTTACACATTTTCTTACTTCACTGATAACTGTATATTGCTTAAAAAGAAGAAATCTTATTTTCATCTGTAACACACAAAAATGCAGTACGAACCTATCGCTTATTAATGGGTTCTGAATAAAAGTATTTTGTCCACACTGCCACAGCTTCTTATTTTGAAGACATAGTGTTACAGTTTTAAAAAAAGGCAAAGCAAATAATAAAAACACTTAAAATTGAAGCATAACTTAAATATTGGCTTTTATTAAGATAGATAATGATTATGTAAGATCTTAGCAAAAATACCTAAATGATTTGTCAGAGGGGGAATGTGTTTAGGTGTATGTAATTGCTTCCACATTTTTTTCATTTTTTTTGAAAATATTTTTTACATGTTTGCAGGATAACTCCCACTCAGTGGCTGGTGAAGTGCTTTAGTTTTTTAGGCAACATAATGAGCAGCTAGGGAGGATGGTTTTCCCGGCTGCCAAAGGGTTTCTCGGAGTTACAGTGACTGCCATATTACTGTCAAGCTGTCATGGACTAAGTGATGGTTTCAAACTGTATTTGTTCGGTTCGTGAGTAACTGGTTTCTGAATGCTATAGAAATGCTAGCTGTTCCTAAAATACTAAGACACAAAAGCTGAAATGCAACTAGGTCTGTTTGACTGTGCAAAATAATCATGAGTGTGAGATGTAAAGCAGGAACTGCTGTTTTCCTGAAAGGATTGCATTATTTAGCTTAAGAACTTCTGCCTAAAGTGATGACATACCCAAGATCCCTGTGGGTACCTCCATAGAAGAGTAGCTCTCTTGGCCTCTCCCAGAGCTATGTGGTGGATGATACGGAAACAATCATCTAATCAAGATGCTTTTGTAGTTCATCACCAATAGGCATTTTTGGGAGGTGATGAGGTTTGGAAATGTAACATGAATCTTTAACTGCAGTACAGAGCACTAATGGCTCCAAATGAAGACAAAGCTGCTGTTCATTGGTTATTAAAAGTGCTATATAGAGAAGTTGGGGAAGTAGATTTTGGGTATGTCAAACATACCAGTTTCTGGAGATACTGAGATTAAACATTTCATGTTTAAGTATCATCTGTAAAATTTGATGTTCTCACCTTGAAAGATGTAATGCTCCCTGTTTTCAAGAGCACTTGACTGTATGTCATGTAGAACCCTTCAGAACAATAAAAAGTTTGCTGTATTAAAGTTTAAGGCTATACATTTCATGATTGGTTATCCATGAGACTCTGAGGGGGAAAAGCAAGTGTTTGATCACACAATCCGTCTTGTGCTTCCTAGTTTCAAAGCCTTTGTTTTGCAGAGCTGCTAGTGTTAATTATATATATGTCTTACTTACGGTATGCACGTAGCTCATTTAGCAGTAGGTCATTGCCCATTTTGCATGGAAAGAACAATCCACAGGCCATAAAAGTTGAGCCACTGCTAAATAGCCTTCAATTAGTACTGCTTTATGTGTGAAACTTGGTCTAATAGAATTCTGTAAAGTGTTTCAAAGTGATCTCGGAGTTGATAGAAAAGACATGAATACATACAATAAGTAAATTTAGAAAAGATAGGCACATAAACTTGTACAGCTTTTGAGTTTGTTTCCCACTGAGTACTGTGTAGATTTGAAGTAGAAACAGAGCCTGTAGGTATAGGTAGGTTTCCTAACACCCCTGCTTTATTGAGATTGTTACTGTTTGGATGCATGGGCCATGGAGCACGCAATGAATCTTTAATACTAATCTCACTTCTCAGTAACAGCAGTCTTTGCATTTCAGTACTAATTCTGGTCTCATTTTGTTGCTACCTTTCTTATACTACATTGATCTTCTGTGTTCTGTACCATTTGATGTAAGATTCCAAATCACATACTTCACCATGCACCAGTTTGGCTCTCAGTGCTTCCACTGTCAATGAGATTTCTGGCAGTCTGTTTACTACATTCTTGTCAATAGGCTGATCAATATACTGAGCCTGGCTGTGCTTTCTATTCCAAGGTAGCTTCTTAAAAACATCTGCCTTGTGGAATGCTTGTCCCTCTTTTGTAGGTTGTTTTTTTTTTTTCTCCCCTACTAAAATTTCCCTGGACTGAATTTTCTATTTATCAAGTTTAGTTCTCAAAAGGGTGTTTGGACTTCCACAGACACACACAGAACTAAAAACATCTAAATCTGAGATATTGGAAAGAGCTTTTCATATTAATCTGCTTTTGCTAATCTATTCCAAAGTACATTTAACATCAAGACACTGATCTGTGTGTTTTAAAATTTTCATACTAAGAACCAACATTAACTTTTTAACTTCATGGACTGATAAGGTATTACATCAGTATTTACTTACTGCTTAACTGTGTCCCTGGGTGCAGAAGTGCATGCAGTATGCATTTTCAGAGTGGCAAACCTCTTACTTTTCATGGTTATTTGGGCAAATGGGGGGCAAAAAAATAAGCAATATTGCATTTAAAGTCTTGATTGTTTTAGAAGCTTTCTTTAACTACCAGCATCTGAAAGCAGAGAAAAGCAACTTTGCCAGTAATACTCTTATTTGGCGGGCCATATGGGTAAAATTATTTTTGGAAAGAGTTTAAGTAGAAAAAAATAGATGACACACCAGCTTTAGTAGATTATGCAATACAATGATGATACAAATTATATCTTCCCAGAAAGTGGAAATGTGTTTGGGAGTGACTTAACGTACAGCAACAGATAAGTAAAATGTAAATAAAATACACATTCGACTACAGAAAGTGTCTAAAGCTACTTATAGAACTTCCATTGAGTTAAACTGATTAAAAAAATATTTGTTTAGAGAAAACATCTAATGCAGGAAGTCAGTTTTCCTGCTGTTGAAAAGTTAGCCTTATTAAGTAGTCTTAGAAAACCTGATTCTGACTTTGATATGGTAATTTGAGCATTATATTGCCTTTTCTGTCATTTTCCAAAATCAGAGTAGCCTTCTTCTTTGTGGTTTTTAACACACATTTTGTTTATAATAAGTAATATCATTCTTATTCATGATTGGTTTTTTGTGGTACATAATATTTGGAAGGGGAGGTGCCAAGCAAACTTTAGTTCTTTAGTTCTTATGCCTGTATTTTTCACAGACTATTGTGTAATGCATGGATTAATGGATTTACAGTGTAGTAAGTGCATATGCCTATGTCTCTTGACTGATAATCGAATGCTACAAATGTTGGTGGTAACCTGCATGTTACACAAGGATGACCTACATGTGCCATGTTGTGAAAAGACTAGAAAAATGTTTTGTTTCAATCAACAGTATGAAATTCAGTCTGAAGTCTTTTTTTAATAAGATGCAAATACTTACATGATCATATGGCTGGGATTTTTTCCTTCTCTATTTCCTAAATTGAGGAGATGAGAAAGAGATTATTAATACTCAGTGCTGAATATGAGCAACTTAAGCAAATTAGTATTGGGAAAAGAGAATACTAAGGTAACTGATGGTGTACCTCCTATGAGAAAAGTCTATGAGACTTGGCTTTGTTCAACCTGAAGAAGAGAATGCTTTGAAATGTCCTGATTACAGCTTTTCAGTACCTGAGAGCCCACAAGAAATCTGGAGAGGGACTTTTTACAAGAGTATGTAGTGATAGGACAAAGGGAAATGGCTTCACACTGAAAGAGAGTAGATTTAGGTTAGATATTAGGAAAAAAATCTTTACTGGGAGGGTGGAGAGGCCCTGGAACACGTTGCACAGAGAGGCGGTTGATGCCCTGTTACTGGAGGTGTTTAGGACAGACTGGATGGAGCTCAGAGCAACCTGGTCTAAGTGACAGATGTCCCTGACCAGGGCAGGGAGATCGGAACTGGCTGATCTTTAAGGTCCCTTCCAATCCAGACAATTCTGTGATTCTGTGGTTGTAAGAATGAAATGGAAAGACCTTTGTTCTAGTTCTGGGTTTTTTAATAGGATGTTGGTAACTTAGGTTGACAATGGCTAAAATATATCCAATTTTGAGTAGTACACATCTTGTTTGGCATCATACCCCCATTCTGACACTAAGGAATATGCTTTTTAGTGCATTATCCTGGAAAGGGAATGCCTTCTACTGTCAGAATCGGTGACATGTATTTGCATCATGGGACACTGTGGAATATACAGCAGCAAAACAGCTACTGCTAAGTGAAGTAAACAGCATGTTCCTGGATCACAAAGCCCATTTCAGTTACATGTTTTTCTGTATGTTCAGTGACAAACAAGAAACCAGCTCAAGCATCTATTACGAAGGTGAAGCAATTTGAAGGCTCCTCATCATTTGTCAGGAGAACGCAGTGGATGCTTGAGCAGCTTCGCCAGGTCAATGGTATAGACCCAAATCGGGTGAGTTTGAACAGTTTTCTAGAAAGTGAAAATTGAGCTGTTATGTAACTGATTTATGAACCAGGCATTCTTTGTATTCAAAAGGCATCTAGAAATAAAAGGTACAGGTTTAAGTGCAAATTCTCAAAAAAGAAATAACTAAGTGGAATATGTGAAGGAAATTTTAATGGGAAACATGGCAGGAGGCTAAAACTCAGTCATACGGATTTTTTCTTCTTGTCTTTCCATACTTTTCTTACTACTTTCTCTTTTCTTCATAAAGAGCAAAGTAAGAGCTTTGTTTGCTTCATCTTTAAGCCTCTTGGGGTCTACTTTGGCATTCAGCTGTGCTGTGATATAGCGAAATAGGTAGAAATAAGTACAGAAGAGATTGCAGAGATTCAAGTTTGTGAAATCTAGTGAATCCTGCATTTTTTCTAGGACAGTCGTCTCCTCAGATGGCAATATTAATCTTATGCTAGAAAATGTGGTAATGTCTTTTAGTTGCAAATGGCAAGTAAACACTGATTTAAACAAAAAACTACCAAAACTAAAATAAAACAATCAACCCTATATTAAATAGCTGTGGAATTATTCCTTTAATTTGGACTATACAGCCCACCTTGAGCTATCTCAAGACAAAGTTGTACTAATATCTGTTAGCCTTATGAATACAATTCTCTAGCACTAAAACAACATAATTAGAAGTTAAAAATGCGACTCATATTATGTACTCGCAAAGTGATTTGGTGTTCTTTTTATAGCAAAATATTTTTGTGACTAACTCCCTTGGTTTCTTCAAAGTTGTGCGTTCATCAGCCACCTAAGTATCTTTATAGTGCAGGAAATTCTGTCACTACCCAAGTCTTGGTTAGTACCTAAGTGCCTAGTACCAAGTCTACTTACTACCTAAAGACTTGGTACAACAAAGAAGGACTTGGGCACTGCCCTATGAAATGCAAGGAGTGGATTATATGTTCTGTGGGTAAAGGAACCATGAAAAGAAGTGAAATGACAAAGAGATAAGGGAAAAGAGTTTTAGGGCCTTTTGCAGCATCTATACGTAATGGATTGGAAATCCTACCAAGCTCTGAAGCTTAGAAATGTTTCTTTCAAACTCATCTCCCTGCAAATTCCCAGTGTCATCAGTTGGAAAAGAACATTTACTAGATTAAACTGCAAATCAGTGTTTCATAAGTATTAAATATATAGCATGACTTCTTGCATAAAATCCTTTTATTTTGGCAGCCAAATCTGGTATAGAGCTGCGCTGTAATTTGTTCTGGGAGTGGCCTTTTGCTCATGTTATCCTGAGTCCTTTGCAACATTTCATGAAAATGCATTCAGTACAATAACTGGGATTTGTTATTTGCTTAGGACTTAGCTTATTTGTTTGGTTGAGCCTGGAGAGCAGAGCCACATCTTCTATAGCATAGTGTGACCATGGATTTTGTGTTGAAAGGCATAAATACTTGGATAATAGAGAAGACACAAATAACTATATATCTGAAGATAGCAAGGGTTTCTTATGAGAATTTGACTTCTGATGTTTTGATCTAAATTATTTTTAGATTTTCTTGTCATAGCTGACTATTCATCATTAAAAATAACAGTAAGAAAAAAAATTCTTGCCTTTGGTTGGTCTTTTTCATTTAAAAATATGCAGTAATACCAGAATGGTTATTAGTTGCATGACCTTTCTGCTTTTTGCAACACAGTACATTTTAAAAAATACCTTTCTCCAAATCATTTTTAAAACTGGAAAAATAACATATAAATATAATTTTTTTTTCTTCTAGGATTCTCCAGAATTTGATTTACTGTTTGAAAATGCATTTGACCAATGGGTAGCAAACACAGCTTCAGAAAAATGCACATTCTTTCAGGTTCTACATCACACTTGTCAGCGATACCTTACAGACAAGAAACCAGAATTTATCAACTGCCAATCTAAAATTATGGGAGGTAAGTGAATCAAAGCTTAATACTTTGCAATTGGACATGAAATGATTTGCATGTGATTTATTCTGTGTTCAGATAAGCTTGCAGCCTAATGACATCTTGAAATCATGGGTCTGAACACGCTAACATAGCAGTAAGCACTTATAGGCTTCAGTGTTTCTCCATCAAGCACCACTTCACACCCTCCTGTTACCTTTCCATTCCTTCCATTTTAGCTACTGAAACTAGTAACAGATACCGATAACATTGTCCATCAATAGTTTTCTTTTAGTCTTCTCAAACTAAGCAAAAATGTGCAAAATTCCTTGTGTCTTCTCTCATTCTTTCCTTTTCCACGTTAATAGGATTTCCTTTGTTTTCTTCTTGATGTGGTGGTGGTGAGGGAGCTGCATTAATGGGTGAAGATATACTCTACAATTTTTCTATTTCATATGTGAAGTCTCATGTTGATTATCTCATGTTGGTTTGCTAATGTTTCTCACTTCCATCCTTCCTGCAAATAAGTTATTATTAATGAACCACAACACATTTTGCCTTTAAACTTGTATTATTCTCCTAAGCTTGACCTGTCCAAAATTGAGTTCCTGATTCAACTGACCCAGTTAATAACTTCATCCTAAACAAGTGTCATCCATGTCAGTGGAAAAAAAAAATTGCCACGATGTTCATAAATATATGCTTAACTTCTACTTTTTCAATACACACACTAGACCCTACCATGTCCCATGAAGCACATCCACATTCTCCCTAGGACAACTTCCTCAATAAAGTGGGAGTACTCAGTAATCCTCTGATAACAGATGGGTGACCATTTCCATATTCCTTGTGTGTCATTCTGACTGGGCACAAGTCTGGTCCGTGTGTGTCTGTGTGTACACACACAGTGCTGCATATAGACATTGTATAGGAACTAATAAATCTCCTCATGGACACACTGTTTCTATTGTTCTTCACACTATCGAATTTTTCCTCACACTCCCTGCGGGTAGGTTTAAATTTGACAGAAACTGTAAGAACTGTAAACCAATTAATAGTTGACCCTAAATTTCAGTTACTTGCTATGTGTCAGCCTCACTGAGCCAGCTGTTTGTATCAACACCCATTTAGTCCAAAACCTGAAATACCAAGAAGTATTTTCTGGAAAATATGTTGCAATGTGTTTTCAAGCTCAGATTCATCCTGACTAGAGGAAGTAAGGTCCAAATGTAGCTAAACAAACTAAAGAACGTACACCTGAAAATATAGCTTGAAATGTATTATATCCAGTTGAGAAATCACAACGTGAATTTTTTTTTGTTGTTACTGTTACGTTGGTGTATTTTGCTAACTATTCAAAGCAGTATGTTCAAATCATACTTAAATCTTAGTGCAGTCAGATTTCAAGATGAGGCTTGTCACTTCATCTCCTCAACCAAGGTAGCAGAGTATTTTAAGTGATTTTCTTGTGAACTTTCTGGGATGTGAAAAGTAATACTTTTTCTTTTGGATGGTTAGCCAGTTTAACATCTAATACTCTGTAAAATTTTTAAAAATAAGTTACTAGAACATATATATGTATGCACCCACGTGTTTTTTTTAAGTCATTATATAGATATGCCCATTATATGTGTAATGTATATCTTGTAGGTAATGCATATTTTCAAAAACAGAAAAAAAGTTGCCAGCAAAGAACACTTTTTCTTACGTGGAACTGAAGATGAAAGAACTTGAAGGACTTTTTTACAAGCCTTATTGAACCTTATTCCTTCCTAAAGAATAAAAGTGAAGAAAATGAAGAAAGTGAAATTCATGCTGCTCCTGTTCCTGCAGGAAGTGCTTAGGAGCTAGCTTAGCTTTAAGTAAATAAGGGTGTTCCTGCGGAACTCCAGACCCTCATAATGGCTTTCTTCCTTTTACCTCCTTTCTCTCTCACACACACACACAGACACACTTCCCCCTACAGACCACAACCCTGCCACTGACTCTCTTTCTGCAGAGTCGTTTTTTGCCTTATTTTCATTTGCGCATCATGGAAGTATAGTCTGCAGAGCTAAATAGGCTAGACTGTTTTCTGCAACTTGATTAATGACATCAGTACCTGCAACAATAGTGAGAACTGACGGAAGGTGTGGGTGCTCATTCTGCAAACAAAGAACAAATTCAAGTTTAGGCAGATTGTAACAAGATTCCTGCTTGTAGTGTTTTATACTAAAATACTTCAAGTTTGTCTTTCGTTTAGAATTTAGGTGAGCCCTCTCTATAGCTTACATGCATTCTGGAAGTTATGATGGAGAAGAAAGGCAGGCTTTGGGGCTAGAGGGCTTTTATTGGCTGAGGTAGGGAATATTTTCCCCTTATGTACCTTTATAACATACAGGTTCTGATACTGGAATGTGTCTACTTTGGAGTATCTTTGTGTTATGTTGTTATTTGGTGGCCATGTTAGGTTGTATTACTTTCACATTGTATTGGTTTAGCATAAATGGTAAAAAAAAACCAATTGTTAATCCATTTTGGAACTAACAGCTAAGCTGGCCAATCAGGTAAAAGGGGTACACCCTCTGGGACACCGCTTAAAAAACAGGAATCTTGGGAGACCCGCCCTCTTTCCATGGACCCAGCCATGAGGTAACATAGCAGCTGGGCCAGGGCGGCCGGGCCGGGCCGAGGGGCCCAGGCCCAGACCCCCCGCCGGCCCCGGGAGTTGGGCCGGGCCAGGGCGGCTGGGTCAGGGCCAGCCCTCCGGATAGCCGAGCGGGCTCGGGCATCTGAGCTCGACAGATGTCGCAGAGAGGGAGATGCCCCCCCACCCCGCCTCCAGCCCCCAGGTCCCCGGAGAGCAGCGCCGAGCCCAGGCTAAATTAAAAAACGCACCCCATAAGACCGAGGGGTGGAAAAGGAGAGAAGACCCGGGNTCATATAAAAAGCTACATTTTGAGAGGCTCACATAATGCAGTGTCGGGCGGGCTGCATTAGTAGAGCTGGAAGTCACAAACAGACTGTGTCTCTTGTGAAAAGTTACCAGAAGAATCAGGAGGGACTTGTCTCTCTCAAAAGACTGAATGAAAGACTATTTTATTAAGTGATGCTGACTTAAGAGTTCTGATGTTTTGTCCCTTTGCATTGCTTTTTCGTGGAAAAGTAAATTGTTGCTAGGGAGGAAGAGGGGTTGTTTTTGAGAGGGTTTCGTAGTTGGTTTTTTTTTGTTTGTTTACCTTTACTGTATGTTAATAAATCTAACTGTTTCTATTTTGAATTGAACCTGTTTTGCTTTTCTTTTAATCCTATTCCACTAAAATGAAAATTAGGCGAATGTGATAACCACTACACACATCAGTTAATATAAAAAGCAAAGTTGGAGATGGCTGGTATGCAGAAATTTCATCACATAGAGATTGTGTTCATTGGAACAGCTTGATTCTTGACATAACATTAAACTGACATTGAGGATGCATTTGACTCTCATTTCTGGATAGAACCTTGAGATACAGCATTTCAAGCTCTTCTAAGATGAGCTCTGGACCTGTAATAAAGAACAAACATTTGCTGCCACCTTTAGATGCACATTAGAAATGCATTTGGTTTTAAGCTTTGTCCTACCTGTATGCATTTGTATTTAACAATTGTTCTGCTGAATTAATCAAAATATTCTTGGAAACCCAAAATGATGACATCTTTACCTTTGTAACCTTTTCTGTAGGACACCCTGCAGGAGTTACTAATGAATCGCTATTTTTCCTCCAAAAATAAAATGCTAGTGCAAGAATGGTAATGTGTATTTTTTCCGTACAATATTACTCATCTTGGCTTACCACATTTGAGACCTGCTAAGCATTAGTGTTGTTTACCATACTGAACAAGATTAATGACCAACTAAAGGAGATGAACAAAAACTTGTGTTAGGAATTGCCCTGAGCATCCTGATATCGTGGGGGGCATCCCAGTCCATGCTGAGGGTTTGGAAAGAGATCATCTTTAAGGTCCCTTCCAACCCAGACCATTTTATGATTCTGTGAGTTAGGAGGGGAAAAAAGACAATTGTTGCCCTCCCTCCTCTCAAATACCTGGTGGTTAGTTGTTCATTTCAGTTCTTAGCTGATAGACATTGAAAAGAGTGTGTATTTGAACATACTACTCTTGCAGACATTCACTTGTAAATTAATTCTGATGGAAATGAATTTAACCCCCCAAAATTAAAACAAACAAAAAAAACAACCCAACAAACAAGGAACAACAACAAAGATGAATTAGCTACAATATCTGTTAAGCTACAATATCTGTTATTTTGGTGGTGTTTTGCTGATTTGAAATGACCAATCAAATTTAGCCGTGTTCCCATAGAGACAGCTGGGTTTTTTGCAGTTTATTTAGGTATTTCTTGCCAAAGTATACCAAATACTCAGTTATTATCATTCTAGGGATTAAAATATTAGAAACTAATTTTCTGTTGCCAAAGACTATCTCAGATGCTTGTTTTTATGCCCTGCATATTCATGTCAAGGTTAATTCTGCTTTGCAGTTTTACTTGACTATATGTATTTTAGTGATCTTAAACATAAAAGCCATGTATTGAGATTAGAATGGATAAGGATAGTTGAGGTCTTTTTCCATAGAAATTTGGCATATAATCAGAGCTCTAAATTAAATTCTGAAAAAAGACTCTTGTTAAAAAAAAAAAAAAAAAAGGTACATTATATTCTTGCAAAATCTGTAGGGATACATAATCTGAGAGGGGACATTTATCATTATAAAGGTTGGTTCCTCTTTCTGATCTGTATAACTCTGAGACAAGGTAATGTAGAAAGCATTAAGGAACATATTTACTTGACTTTCTGAAGAGTGGAGGTCTAAGTGAGGTGTTACCTTCAAGATGCAGAATATTGCTGTTTGCCACAGAAATGAAATTGGGTTTTTTTTGTATCTAGTTGATCAGTTTTGATGTTTACACAGCCAGACTGGAGTTCTATGCTCTGTTATAGTTACTGATTCTCAAACTGTCTAGTTGGTTAGATTGTCATTTAGTATAAATCTTAGTTATTGTTGAAGATATTGCTTACTTAAGTTAGCATTCATTTTATAAATGTTTTAGATCGGAATTTAAAGTTTTACAAGTTTAGTATGTTTTTCAGTTTGGAAAGCAGGTAAAGGTTGTGTTAATATGAAATTGATCCTAGTTAGGTATTTCCTTAATTTAGAACTAATACACATTTTACAGTAACAGCTTGTCCTGGTATCAATTCCCAGCAATTAAGAGCATTAATGGGAGAATATAGGATTTTCTGTAAGGCATTTGTGACCTGTCCATTCAGCTCTTAATCCTTGTTCTGTATACTCTCCAGAACTGCTAGAAATGTAAAACAGAATTGCTTTTCTGTTTCTTCTGCAGAAGAAAAAAAATGTAGTCTTGGGTGACAGACAAATGAAATCTGTAAAAGAGAAAATCAATTCCTAATGTCAGTAGTTTGACTAATTAAACTTTAACATTGTATTGATATAGGAAGGTGGAGAAATCAAATTCTATCGTCATGTTGAACCCTAGAAGGATCCCAAAGTGTATCATTGCCAGTGTAGCTGGCTTGGAAAACTGTAAATAACAGCCTTTTTTTTTTTTTTNNGTATTATCACTAAGACCCAACCATGACCAAAAAAAAAAAAAGTGTAAAGAAAATAAAAAAGCCCTTATCTATACAAATCCTACCTACAAGAAGGAAAACTAGCCTGGTTCCCATGTTGCGTTACAGGGAATGAACACTAGAGATCACACCCTCCAGCTATACAATTAAGATGAAATGCAACTGCCTGGACTCATAAATTAAGGATGATATGTAAAAAGTTTGCAACCTGTTTCAAATGCTCTCTGCAAGTAGCTGATATTTGCTGTGCTTTCCTATAGAAAATGATGATAACTAAGCTGAAGATTGATGTTTTTCTTTACTCATCGATTGGTCTTAGCACACCTGAGTTATGACACACTCAGTCAGTCCTGTCAGCTCACCTCAAGGACTTCTTGAGGTGCTTCTTATCCAGAGGTGTAATTTATCTTGCATATAATTTATGATCACAGTGGCAGAGCTATTCACTGCCAGTTTTACCCTGATTCTTCTGCTAACATAGCTTTCACAGTTTCACCTCACCTAGCTTCGTTAGTTTAGTGGTTTTGATTGATTTTGAAGGTACAAGTCTGATTTGCACATACTCAGTATATTTATACTTACGTATATGCAGTTGTGTATGGGTAAAACATGGGCTTGGGTTTGAATATATATTTTACAGCATTTTGGAATTCATCAGTTTTTGCTTAAAATGAGATGGATGCCAGTTCTGTTTTGTGCTGCTGAGCATTACTTGATCGATGAAAGCTATCTTCAGGTCACCTTTGTGTGTAACCAAGCAAGACCAGACAGAATTTCTTCATCCTATAGAAAGCTTTTTTAATCTAGCTGACCTGTTATGTGAAAAGGCGATTGTCTGTGTTCATAATAACTTCAGAACTATTAGAAATGTAAAATAGAATTGCTTTTCTATTTCTTTTGAAGAAGACAAAAAAAGCAACCTTGGTTGATAGACACATCGGTTAAAGGGAAAATCCACCACCCAAATGCCCAGCTGTTTCAAAAACTAAAATCTTCTTTTTCTGTTCCTGCAACCCACTATTTCTTATGTTTTCTCATTAGTTCACTGTTACATCATTTAATAAGCATTTTTTCCCAGTCTGGAAAGTGAATGCAAGTGGTTCATCAATAGTAATTAGTATTCAAAATACCTCTATGGAACATACTTTGTTGAATGAACCCAGACCCATTTCTCAATGTTTCTGAAGTTCTTAGACCCTTGAGAGTAAATTTTGCATAAATCCTGAGGTTACTTGAGACCAGAAAATGCAAATGAAGCATTAAATAACAGTGTTTTCTTAATGACATTGCTCTGAATATTTGACCTTGTCTTGTTTGTAAATCACACAGCCACTAGCTTATTTAAATAAACAGGGCTATGTAGTGCTTAATGAATTGCTGTATAGTTGCTGCAGAGTTATCCTTTTGTTACCTTTTTGAATTGTAATTCTTTCCAGTGTCTGTCAGAAAGGATCTGTCTAAAGAATCACTTTTTCATCTTTGTATGAAAATCCTGTATACCATGTTTTTCATTATCATTTCATTATTACTTGTCCAGCATTGTCTCCATTCCAAAAAATCTTTCTAAACTAAGTACATTGTAGTCTATCATGACTAGCAGGAATTCATTAGTGCGGACATTTTCAGTCTTCTGAACTTCTGTTGACACAGATAGGATCAATTCAGTATATATAATGGCTCTCTTTCAACTTTGATAGCATAGGTCATTTCTCTTCTGAAGCATTATAGCATTTTCTTTATCTTTCACAGTTCCCATATTGACATAAGAAAGTAGAAGACCTTGTTTGGATGGTCGTATTTACTAACATTATATTTTTTTTCCTGATTTTTCAGATGCAATGTTTATTTGATAGCTGTGTTTTAATTTGCAGTATGTATAGTATAAAGGCTGCAGTTTTTTGCTGGTTTTCACTTGTTGGTATTATTGGGTGGTCTATTGCATTATTGTAAACCTTTGAAAACATACAACTCAGAATACACTGCTACCTTGGAACTAATCAGCCTTGTTTTCCTCCTGCCGTGTTCTCACAATTCAGATTACCTTTGAATATGACTTTCCAAGTCCAGGACTTCCAAAAAATAAATTGGAGAATCATATTTAAATGTTTGAAAAAGTCCACACTAAATCTATGTGAAGACAAGGCAAATGACATCAGTTAAACTACATTCTTCATATCCAGACTTTAAAGGAATTAAAGTTATAAAGAGGGTTAGAGGACTAAAGAAATAAAGATTTCATTTTAGTTGTTCTGTTTGATAATATGTAATCAATTTTGTGTCCAGCAAAACGAAGTCTACAACAAAGAAACACTATTAAGTATTTTATTGCTGAACAATTAAATACTCCATATTTTCATCCTTTCTGCATATCAATTCTGTGTACATTTTCTTTTCCTAAGTCTGCTGGCAATGCTGATGCATAGAATAGCCCATTTTAATTCTGTTTTCCATCCCTCTATGTTAACAGTCGTTCTATCCTGGCTTAATTATATATATTCAGCATCCACATTGGAATAGAATGTTAGTCTCTACTCTTCTTTGACTTCAAACAAAAAGTTGGTTTTTAGGTGCCTAGGATCTTTCATTTGGTCTCCAAATGAACATGTATATGACAGCTTGCTCCTAACCCGGGTTTCTAAACTCGTTGGATTTCTGACATTGGAGAGGTAAATTTAAGATACAGGGCTGTAGACCATCTGTCTAGGTAGCAGATAAAGGAAAAATTTCTGCCAGGCTACTTAAACCATTTGAAAAACAACTCACAGAATTTAGTTGCAATGACCTGATATTTTGGTATTCATGGATTAGAATTATTGTTTAATATAAAATATTAAGAAATAGAACACAGTGTGTAGTCTTTGCGATGTCTTAGGTCAAAGTGTGGGATTTTTCAGAATTACTTACAAAAGAATTGTTTCAGAATGCCCCCTGAGGCATGATAGTAATTTTCTGAGTAGGTAATTTATTTATTTTCTGTCTCTCTCTTCACAGTATTTAAACTCACTCATAAAATGCAAAACAGATTGGATGTACATCACATTCACTCACTATAGACTTTATTGCATTACATATTTTTCTTCATTAAAATAATACATAGTTGATGGATATGTATGACATTTTCTGTTCCCTCTACACTGCCAGACTGCTGACATCAAATGGGTTTTTCCATATTTGCTTTTATTTACATTTGGCAAAGCTATAAAATTACTACCTTGGCCAGGTGCTGTTTTTGCTAATCAGTACATACTCTCAGTTTGCACACCTATATAAACACTATTGTTCCTGTTTCATTCTCCTCTAAAGGCTGATAAGATGCTTTAAAACTCGTTATACATTTGGGCAGGAAGGTAGAGAGTGTAAAGTTCTCTTCAGTGTTGACTTAAGGCTTCCAGTTTGGAGAATCATTGCTGGCCTGGACAGGTTTTTAGTAGCATATGCTTTCACTTTAGATAAATTCAGGTCTTTCAGACTTCCTTATCCCCCTTCCAGGACCATAGCAGACCTTCTCTTCATTCACTGTGAACTTCAGCTCACGGTTAGTTGGCTATTGAGTACCTGCATACTGTGATTGCTCTACAAGGTTCATGCTTGATAGGGATGCAAAAGTGAAGAAATTTTATTCCATCAGTTTCTCATTTAGAAGATTTTCACAAAGTTGTGATTAAGAAAGCTCTTACAAACACGTCAAGCATAATTCAGCTAGTGACTAGAGTACTAGCCTTAATCTAGTTATAACAGTCTGGAAATGAGAGCATTTACTCAGGTCCTCAGATAGACTTCACAGCCTCTTCTGGGTGCAGCTGTGACAGTATTGTTTGCAAGACCCTGGCCAGCAGTCTGCCTCTGGGATGGCTACGTAGGCTGCAGTCATTGCAGGAATCTGAAATACACACACATTCATCAGTCAGTCAATCCAGGAAAAGCTTGTACCTTTCTTTTTGGTGGAAAATAGGTTAAACCCAAGACTAAAATTAGAACTGGGGTGTTACCCACTAGATTGATTTATTTTTTTTCCCATCTTAAAATGTGCGTTGCAAATCTGAGGAGCTGACATGGCTAATGAGAGCAGAGGAAGAAACCTACCTCTGTTGTCAATAAGTCTTGTTTTGTTGCTTACTAATGAAGATGCTGAACAGTCAAGATGATTTTGCCTCCTACATTCTCTGTAATTGGTAGGACCTTTTAAAAGTATAATGTTATGATGCACAAGGTGTTCTTTGGTATTGTTACAAATAACTTGGAAACATCTGTTTCACTCCGGTAGTTATAGGTGTTATTTAACTACTAGCAGGAATAAAATATAATTTTTCTTCATATGAGAGTTGAGATAAATATACCCTCTTTTGGCCCTAAAAGTACAAGATTTCAGATACACAAAAATAAATCATGTGCAGATGTCAATACTGTGACTGATATTATAGGCTTTATTTCATGTGTTGCAAATACTGAAAAGTATGGGGTCAAATCTGAATTGTTTTATTGAAGTTTAAAGAGCAGTTATAATATACTGGGGTTTTTTTCCTTTTTCTGTCTTACATGCTTTGGACAAAATACCATTAGATGAATTTTTAATGTAGAAGTCTCTTTGCATAAACATAATATGCAATATTTGCTCTCCTTTTTATATTTACATCTGTTCCTGGCTGGTTTTGGTGTTAATGGAGATTAAAAGATCCAGATGTGTCAGAAGAAATTGCTTAGCCCACTTGAGAACAGGGGAAAGTACTGTAACGCGTTTAAATTTGAGATCACTTCTTACCCTGAAACTTGTATTTCTTTTCAGGGCAGAATAAGATTTTTACAAAGGTGGAACCAGTGATTGTATCCCTTGGGAGTACAATGACTCTTAATGTTGCATGATTGGTAAAGGTTGCATTAAGTGCAGAATATGTACCACTTACGTCAAAATGGTTACCAGACTTGGTAACTAATGCTTTTTGAAGACCATAAACCTTCCAGATTTTGGTGCATACACTTACAGAAGTATTTTGTTTACTTTCAAAGCGGGTGAAAGTCCATGGCAATCCTCCTGTGCAGGCTGTGAGACTTCTAGATTTTACGGCTCAAATATAAGTTGGGGAGTAAGTTATCTTTGAAAGATAAATTGAGAAGTTGATGTTCAGATTTAAGCTCAGATTCAAGTTTTCAAAGCTGGAAATCCAGTGAAGATTTTACTTCTTATGAATGTTCTGTCTTTCAGATCACTTAGTTGTCCTTTCTGGATGATAATTGAAATATTGAAATTATCTAGAGAACATTCCATTCATGTGATACAGGAATTCATTAAGTTGTAAGAGTGTATTATCTTACAGGATTACAATCACAGAAATACTGTTTCTATAATCTTTTACATATTATCTCAAGCTGTTTAATAAGGCTTTCAGGTGGCTATTTAAGAGAAGTCAGAAATGTTTGTTTCTGCTTGGGCCTCTATAGGAGCTCTTTCCTCTTTTATTCAAGAGAGCTCTTAGCCATGGCTGAGCACAGCACCAATACATATGAAAGAATGTGTAATAGTTGGCAGGGAGGTGACAGGGATGAAGAAGGAGGGGAAGAACGCATTTGTCCTGTGGACCTTTATAATCCGCTATTTTGTTAGAGATGTGATGGAAAGCCTTGGGTTAATGTTAGTCTAGGAAATGTAACTCTCTGGTAATGATGATTTCAACAAAACAAATGAGCTCAGCAAGGAGAGGCAGCTAATGGATGTGTGAAGTGCCACCTATTGGTTGAAACTTCATCTGTCTAGATATGTTGATTTTGAAATACCATAGCTTCCTGAGTTAGATACCTAGAGTTCACTTAATCCTTTATAATTATTGTGGTGTTTCTTGGGTATTGTTCCAGACTAAGTTGTTCCTTATTGTGATCAATTTCATGATAGTCTTAGCAGTGGTTGGAGATTTTCCTTTGTGTCTTCAGTGCCACATTGAAGTAATGAGCAGCTCTTAACTAATTTTTTTTTTTGTGGCATAATGCTTTCTTCCAACAAAATGTATGATTTTGATTGGTGAATATAGCTAATATGTAGGAGTCACCTGAACCTTAACAGAATAGGAGAAACTTTCAGATTAACAAAACTTGTAATTTCTTCTTGAGCTTTCTGTGGTCACTTGCTTCATTCTAAAGTGTTGTTTTCGGTGGTTCAGTACAGCTTGGAGGGTAGAAGAAGAGATGGGGTTTTTGTAAAATGCTGTCTGTAAGAGCAACATTCAAGCTGGTTTTTATTGACAGTGGTTGATTGAAACAGGTGAGAGTAGATGAGAGTACTGTGCATAATTCTCAGAAAAAAACTATTCTCACATAAAAATATGTCAGTCATACCAATCTTAGGTGACTGGGATGGGGCTAAAATACTGCCTGCCCTTAAATGTATAGCTCCTGGATTACACTGAGAACAGGGCTGACACAGCTAGTCACCCTCAGGTCAGATGCTGTGTTTTTCATTTGGTGTTTTCCAACCATTGCTCTTAACTGATTTCATCCTGACCTTCACCAGTTCTTACTCAGTCTTCATTATTACTCCTGAACCATAACTTTATTGTCAGTTTATGTGGTAATAGAAGTTGGTGATTTTGAATCTGCTGTTTAAATAGCAAACACAGAGTTTTCAAAGTCACTTACCTTATGAAGAAATAGGAATCTGTTGACAAATACACTGTGTTCCATGCCTCCATTGCAACAGGTTAGTGTATTATGTTTCTCAATAATAATTAACACTACTTAAGCAGAAGCTCAGTCAATAGTATTGACACAATGTCTGCAAGAAATACTTCTGTTTAGAAAAATCCTGTGGTTCATCTTCAGGGCATGTTGTTGTCTAAATCTCCCACCCACCCTAAAAGAAACTTCAATACTTTGGTGAATTCAGTTTGAAACGAAACAACAAAATTGCATCAGGTGACATGTTAACACTTTGGTCTGCCTTGACGGGGATCTGTATTAGGCTTTGTATTGGTTTTGGTTGGGATGGACTTTATTTTTCTTCATAACAACCAGTGCAGTGTTATATCTTAGATTTATGACCAAAACTGTGTTGGTAACACCCCTACACAGTTTTAGGTGAGGCGTGCTTACGCAGTGTCAAGACCTTCATGATCTCCCCCTAGCAAATGGCCTGGGAGGAGACACAAACAGGGAAGCTGACCAAAACTGACCAAGAAGATGCTCCATGCTGTTAACAGCGTGCTCAGCAATAAAACTGGAGGGGAAACTGCTTCTTCTCAAGATAGACATTGCTCAGGGACTAGCTGAGCATTAGGGCCGTGGTGAGTGTTGGGTGGTGACTGATTCTTTTTGCATCATCTGTATCATAGGCTTTCATGAAAAATAGGATTTTTTTTCTTCTAAATATTAAATATAACTCTTCATAGTAGTCACTGGTTGGGGGATTTTCTTATCCTGTATGAAATCTGTTTCATCATTCTGAATATTCCCTATGGAAAAATATTCTGATTTTGAATCAGATTTTTTGGAATATTTCAGCTTGTGGTCATGAAGAAATGTAGTAAGTACAGCATTTCACTACTGGCAGAAATGGCTGGAAGGATTTGACCAAAAAAAACCTCATACTTTTTTCTTAATAGGATGACATCAATGTCAATAAAAATTGACATGGGAGTTGTTCCATTTTCAGTTATTTTACCTGTCAGCTGATCAAAATCAGCAAATTTTGCAAGTTTTTTCAGTGTTCACAACTCTCACAGCTCTCACTTTTGACCCCAGGGGAGCAGCTTTAAGATTAATATTAAAATTTGTCAGCTCATTTTCAAACAGAAGCTTGCCATGGTGCTTAGCTGCCGTTCTTTGTTTTAATTACATGTTCTGCTTCTTGTCAGGTTGGCTGTAATAGTGGTATTACTTGAGATCCTGCTGAATTCCAGAACTTTTCCAGAGTAAGCCTTTTTAACTCAAAATTGTCATAATGGGTAAATGTCACTGTGCAGTAAGATTTTTGGACATTTTTGGTTTTATACTCCCCTAGAAAATTACCCTTTGTAGAGAACAAATAAGGCTTTTTTTCCTGCAGGGTTTTCAACGTTATTACATATAAAGGTTTTTTTCCCCATTTGGATCTTCAGAGATGAAGTTTTTCCCAGAGGTACAAATTTATGTGCACTTCATAATCTTGACTGGAATGGTTTGTCATTAATATAAGCACCAATCACAGAATTGTTAGGGTTGGAAGGGACCTCTGGAGATCATCTAGCCCAATCCTCCCATTTAATATTAGCCATCATGATTGAATGTAATTTAATACTGATTTTAATTTGTTGGGGTTTATCTATAAGAAGATATTTGCTTGAAAATAATAAATTTGCTGAGAATGCAGTAAAGGTAACAGCATAATCCACAACCCTCACCCCCACCCCAAGATTAACAACATTTTTACCAGAGTAATGATCAGAGACAAATTCCTATAATAGAATGACACAAAGATAAGCTAAAGTAATTTTTCTGATTCTACCGCTTGAAATTTGACTCTGTAATTAATTAAGCTGTTCAAAAGTATGAATAACTTACATTATATCATTGCTGTGGCGTACTGAATAAAAGAAAATCTCAGTAGAGCAGGAGGTATTTTCGTCATCAAGATACCTCATCAATGAAAACAATCTTTTTTTGTTTTACTGTAATAGACCCTATGTTGTTTAATATCATTGTTTAAAATAAAAAGGCACTAGCATCAGAGATAAAACTTCCTTTTTCTTACAACTGTAGCAAGAAAGCTTGTCCTACTTAACTGCCCATATAAGAGATTTTTATAGTGCCTTGAAGAGCCATAACGAGGGGTGGGTTTTTTTGTAATACAGCTGTTTCTAGATCTAAGATTTTGCACGCCACACTGAGAAACGTGAATACACTGTGTTTGCTAAGCAATAAAAACACTCAACTGTTGAACTCTTAAGGTTATTAACGTAATTTATTTTGTCTTGGTTTTGGGGATTTTTTTTGTTTTGTTTTAGACCTCATCTTCACAACTTAAATTTTATTTCCTATGGTCTGCAGAAGTCATTCTGTTCATGTGCTGCTTTCGGCTTTTTGTCACGTAATTGTCTGGTGTGTTTCAGGCTATGTTGATTTTCTTTCATTTCGATGTTTCTGGTTTGCATATATTGAAATATGGGAGTTAAAACAGCAGAAATCATCCAGATGTATTTGATATGATGGAGATGATACTGTTTGAGCTAAAAGTGGGGGTAGTTCTTTTTTCCATAAATTTCATTATTTATGGAAATAATTTAGTCAATATACGTGCAAAGATACTCTTTGACTCAAAAAAACTCCAAAGCCACAAATAGTTATAGACTTGGAAAATTGATAAGTATCTATATATTTATTTTGCTCTAAAACTTTATTGAAAACATCTGCTGATTCTTGCATTTTTGAAATTTTCGTAATTGTCTGTTGATTTTTGTTAACATCTTCAGAAGTTCTCTTGAAACATAAAGAACATTCAAATCAGATCAGTGCAAAATGTATTTAGTCTTGTGTTTTGTCTTTTATAGCCACATTGTGGTTTAGGAATGGTATTCCCCTCTCTAGTTCTCCAACCAAAACTATGACAGCATTCACTTCCCCTCCCCCTCCAGCAGAAAGCACAAAAGGCAAAGATTATGGGTTGTGATAAGAAAAATTTACTGAAAACAACAGTAAGATAAAAAAATTAAGAGTAACAGCAAGAATACTGATAACAAATAATCAAAGCTAAATACATTTATTTCCTTCTCAGCAGTAGGTAGTTGCTAAATGTTTTATTAATGCATGTACAATTAAAATTCAGTGCTCGTGGTTGCAAATCAGTCACTGTAGAGTGTTATCACTAATATATAGGTAAATCTCTGCATTGAACTGAAATATATTTGATAGGGCTAATAGAGAATGCAATGAACCTTTTATGAATGTGTGATAAAACAAACAATGCTATCTAAATAATGGAATCTCTGGAGACCAATTAGTTTCTTCGCAGACTTGATTATGACGGTATTCCTGTATCTTTCAGGTATTGGTTATGGTGGCTGAAGGATGTACTTTTCATTGTGCATGATAAAAGTCCTAAAGCTGACTTCATGCAGTGTAAGAGTCTCTGATACAGCTTGAACTGTAGAATATCCTGTGTTGGAAGGGACCTACAAGGATCATCAAAGTTCAGCACCTGGCTCTGCACAGGACACCCCAAGAGTCTCACCATGTACCTGAGAGCATTTTCCAATTGCTGCTTGAACTCTGTCAGGCTGGTGCTGTGACTGCTGCCCTGGGTAGCCCATTCCATTGCCCAACCACCCTCTGGGTAAAAAAAACCTTTTTCTAATATCCAAAATAAACTGAAGAAATCAGTGCCTGCCCCTCCTCTTCCCCCTCATGAGGAAGTTGTAGACTGCTGTGAGGTCTGCCCTCAGTCTCCTTCAGGCTGAACAAGCCAGGTGACTTCAACCACTCCTCCTACAGCTTCTCCTCTGGACCCTTCACAATCTTTGTAGTCCTTCTTTGGACACTCTCCATAGCTTTATATGTTTTGAGTATTGTGGTGCCCAAAACTGCACACAGGACTCGAGGTGTGCAGAGTGGGACAATCCCCTCCCTTGCCCGGCTGTGATGCTGTGCCTGATGAACCCCAGGACAGGATTGGACCTCCTGGCTGCCAGGGCACTACTGGCTCAGACTGAATTTGCCATTGGCCCAGATCTTTCCATGGCAGTAGTCTCCAGCATCTTGTTCCTGAGTCTATACATAAATCCAGGGTTGCCCCATCCCAGGTGCAGAATCCAGTGCTTTTCTTTGTTGAACTTGATGTAGCTGGTGATTGTGTGGCTCCTCTTATTTGTCAAGGTCTTTCTGCAGGGCCTCTCTGCCTTTAAGGGAGTCAACAACTCCTCCCAATTTAGTATTGTCTGAAAACTTACTCAGTATACATTTGAGTCCTTCATCCAAGTCCTTTTTGAAGGTGTTGAAAACTGGGCCCTGCAGACCCCCACTAGTGACAGGTCGCCAGTCTGATGTCACCCCATTTGCTATAACCCTTTGCGCCTGAGCCATGAGCTAGTTGTTCACCCATCGCATGATGTGTTTATCCAGCTGTAAGATGGGTATTTTGTCCAGAAGGATCCTGTGAAAGACAGTATGAGAAGCTTTACTGAAGTCCTAAAGGATTCCATCAACATGGAAGACATATCTCAGGATATTTTGAATCAGAGTAGTTACCTCCTGAATAATAGCTTAAAAGTTTTGCAGGTTGTAGATGATTTATTCATAGGAGTCTTTTTCCAGTATGTCCAGTGCAAGTGTTGCTATTCCTGCAGTGATACGAATACAGGGATGAGGCATAGTCAGTCAGAGCAGCAAACACCTACACATGCTCTAGAAATACACTGATGAAATTCCATAGACTACTGACATGTGGGTTTCTGAGTTGCTCACAGATGAGAGCAGATTTTTTTTATTGTTTTACTGACATTCCATTGGTAAAGATACTCCAAAAGTCGTTCTTTAGAACAGTCTCAGAATAGTAGCTTCTCTGCAAGTCACTGCCTATGCGAAAATACAGCAGATCTTTTCTGGAGAGAACACAATATTTTGTTAGCTAGAGGGGAAAAACAGTTACTATAATTGTGCCAAACCTCCAAGTTCATTCTTCTTTGCTGAAAATAATGTGGAGAAATAGATACCAATCTTTGGCCATAAATCTGCAAATAGTTTTAGGAGTATAGAAAATAAAGAATATTTTTTAGGAGTATAGAAAGTGAAAAATATTTTTGTTCTATAGTTTCCTATTGACATGACAGGAGGTCAGCAATATGATAAATTCTGCTCCCCAACACATTTTAAGGCTTCAGATGATGCTTAGTTTTGTAAGGTTATCCATGTAGCCTGCTTTCCTTGAATTCAGCAGAGGCTCTATGATCTTGTAAAAAACAGAATTAATTCCGTGTTGGGAGCTTTTAAAAGTCTTATCCTAGAAAACTAACACTTTACAAGAGGCCAAAGCCATTAGATCACACCACCAAAAAAGGAAAACTATTTCCAGTGCTGTGTTGCTCAGTACATGTGTTTATTTGAAAAGCTACCTGAACAGAAGCCAAAATAATAATCTCCTTAAAAAAATTATGAACAAAATAGCAATTGACTGAAAAATTTTAAAGCAAGAAAGTGTGCAGTATGTAAAGTTGTTTAGTTTTACAATCAAACTCCTCAGTGTCTGAAGGGAGACCACTTGAAAAGATTAATTTTTGTCTCTGCAAAGTTCCAGCTCACAGTATTGTTAGATATTAATCTCTTCAACAAGAATGCTAGCTGTTACATTCCTTTTCTACGTGCAAGGATAGAAAAAAAAACCCCAAACCTGTATGTAACAACAGTAGGTGTAAAAATGTAACAATATTGCTATATAGGAGGCCAGGGTGTTCTTTTATTGCTATTTCTCATATTGACTCACCATCTGTGAGTCACTGTGTGTAGGTTCTTAAGTCTCTCCCTCACCTCCATAGTTTAATACTATAGTTGAGTTTTCGTTTAATAGAATTATAAGACAGTTTTCTTTTCTCAGGAATTCTTGCATATGCAGCTTGTACTGTGCTCCGCAGGCTGCTCAGGGCAGCCTTTACTTTCACTATTCATTGTTTGTTTGGCCTTTCTAAGGAAAGGATTATTATTTGAAAACTGGGTCTGAAAGGATTGTTTGTTCTTTTTTCTAATGGAAACTGTGTGCTAGTTTTGGCTGTGTTAATATTTTTCACAGTGGCTGGTACGGAGCAATGTGATAGATTTGTACTGACCATGGGGTTGATAATATGGAGATGTTTTTGTTACTGCTGAGCTGTACAGAACCAAGGCCTTTTCTGCTTTTTGTACTGGCCATGCTGGCGAGGAAGTTGGGCCTGCATAGGAGGTTGGTTGGAGGAGACACAACTTGGACCACTGACCAAAGGGATGTTCCAGATCATATGACATCATGCTCATTAAATAAAGTGTGAGGAAGAAGGAGGAAGCGGTGGAAGTTTGGGGTAATAATATTTGTTTTCATGAGGAATTGTTACTGTTTAATGGGTGCCTGCTATCCTGCAGACAGCTGAACCCCTGCCTGCCCATGGGAAGCAGTGAATTAATTCCTTGTTTTTCTTTACTTTACTGCATAGCTTTTGCGTTCCCTATTAAACTGTCTGTATCTCTCCCCACCAGTTTTCTAATTTTTACCTTCTCTCCCCAGTCCTGCTGGTGGGAGAGTGAGCCAGGGGCTGCATGGTGCTGTGTTGCTAGCTGAGGCTAAACTACAACAAACTAGTAGCAAAATAGCCCTTTAAATTAATGTTTGGGTTTAACTTTTTTAACCCAAGAATATTTTTGAAGTAGGTACACTTCTCAGATTAATCATAAAAGCAGTGTGTTCGTGTCTGCTTTCACTTGTCTTTGTACATCAGTAAGAACAACAGACTTTAACAGCAGATTTACTGTAGCACTCACTTCAGCTGTGTTGGATTTGTTTCATACTGTAAGTGGAATAATTCATTTAAGGGCATTATATATTTGGTTTTAATGCTGTGGAAAAGAATGAGGACAGCCAGGACAACCAGGGGATCAAGCCCAGGTTTATGAGAGGAAGGTGCTGCTTGACTGCCCTGATGTCCTTACATGACAAAATGTAGATGAGGAAAAGGCTGTGGATGTTGTTTATCTAGACTTCAGAAAAGTGCTTGACACCATCTCCCACAGCATCCCCCTAGATCAGCTGGCTGCTTGCAGCTTCAATAGGTGGACTCTTCGATGGATAAAAATCTGGCTGGAAGTCCAGGCCCAGAGAGTTGTGGTGAGTGGAACTAAATCCAGTTGGCGACCCATCGCTAGCAGTGTTCTCCAGGGCTCAGTTTTGGGGCCAGTCCTGTTTGACATCTTTGTTGATGATCTGGATGTAGAGATTGAGGGTGCTCTCAGTAGATTTGCAGATGGGTGGGAGTGTTGATCTCTCGAGGGAAAGAAGGCTCTTCAGAGGGATCTGGACAGACCCAACTGATGCGCTAAGGACCCCACAGCATGAGGTTCACTAAGGCCAAGTGCCAGGTCCTGCACTTGGGTCACAGCAATAAAGGCTGGGACAAGAGTGGCTGTCCAGCAGAAAGGGCTTGGGGGTGTGGGCAACTGTGGGCTCAGTGTGAGCCAGCAGTGGGCCCAGGTGGCCAAGAAGGCCAGTGGCATCTTGGTTTGAATCAGCAATGGTGTGGCCAGCAGGAGCAGAGAANTGTTTATCTAGACTTCAGAAAAGTGCTTGACACCATCTCCCACAGCATCCCCCTAGATCAGCTGGCTGCTTGCAGCTTCAATAGGTGGACTCTTCGATGGATAAAAATCTGGCTGGAAGTCCAGGCCCAGAGAGTTGTGGTGAGTGGAACTAAATCCAGTTGGCGACCCATCGCTAGCAGTGTTCTCCAGGGCTCAGTTTTGGGGCCAGTCCTGTTTGACATCTTTGTTGATGATCTGGATGTAGAGATTGAGGGTGCTCTCAGTAGATTTGCAGATGGGTGGGAGTGTTGATCTCTCGAGGGAAAGAAGGCTCTTCAGAGGGATCTGGACAGACCCAACTGATGCGCTAAGGACCCCACAGCATGAGGTTCACTAAGGCCAAGTGCCAGGTCCTGCACTTGGGTCACAGCAATAAAGGCTGGGACAAGAGTGGCTGTCCAGCAGAAAGGGCTTGGGGGTGTGGGCAACTGTGGGCTCAGTGTGAGCCAGCAGTGGGCCCAGGTGGCCAAGAAGGCCAGTGGCATCTTGGTTTGAATCAGCAATGGTGTGGCCAGCAGGAGCAGAGAAGTGACCGTCCCTCTGTACTCAGCACTGGTGAGGCTGAGTACACCTCGAGTACTGCGTTCAGTTTTGAAGGCTCGTGAGAGGTCTAGAGAACTTGTGTTTTGAGGAAAAGCTGAGGGAACTGGGTTTGTTTAGTCTCAAGGGGGCTCAGGGGAATCTCATCACTCTCTACAACCAGCTCAAGAGAGGTTGTAGTGAAGTGAGGCTAATCCAGAGAGCACACCAGCTCTAGAGAATTATAAATTAAATTGATTGTATTTAATACAAAGCATATATATACACTTGAGTGCTCTAATGGCTTCTTTTGGTATTGCAGGAAACAGCATACTCCATTCAGCAGCAGACAGTGTGACAAGTGCAGTACAGAAGGCAAGTCAGGCCTTGAATGAGCGTGGTGAAAGGCTAGGTCGTGCAGAAGAAAAGACGGAGGAGCTGAGAAACAGTGCTCAGCAGTTCGCAGAAACTGCGCATAAGGTAAGATTTCAGCAGGCTAAGACTCAGGTTAAAGTCAGACATTTGACTGTCAGTTTGTTGAAGGAAAGCATGTATCTGTGCTTAGTTGTATAAAGGCTTGAACTTAGCTTAGGGTATGTATCAAATCCTCCTTGTGTCACCTTCTTCACCTTCTTTGCCTCTAAAAAATAAATCCCTTCTATTTGTTGGTGACTGCACGGGATCTCAAAGTTATAAATTCTGTATAATAAAAACTTTGCAGAGTTGCCTGCCAAAGACACTTAAAAAAAAAATCTGTTTGAGGAAAGAAAGTGTAGGTTTAAATTCTTTCGTGCTGAAATGCATTTCAAGTATATCACTACAAATACTAATTTCTTTAAAAAGCTATTCATAACCATATCCTTGAATATCAAAGGTTTATGTCAGTTTAGTTTGAGTCATTTATTGGTCATCACTGGTAGTAAATGAGTGAATTTTAATTGCCCCTACCAGTTCTGTTTTATAGATAATTTCCCAGTTCACTCATCTCAGCTTTGTTAGCATTCTATTATCTACAGCTAGCATTTTTTTTAAAATGGAACCTAACCCTAAGCTCTCTGCTTGGTTTGCAAAGTCAATTTATCTACACATTTATACAGGCTTTAACTCACTTCATCTCTTTCTTCTCTATCTCATTCCCAGTTAAGTCCATTTTTGAATTATTTGAAATGGAAATAATTGGTAATCACAGAGGTAGAAAGGCAATCAGTCCTTTATTTTTCATCATTATGTAGTGGCAGAGCTCCTGACTAGGTAGGTGTTTTAAATTACTTGTGTAGAATTTCTGATTGTTGTTAACAATCAAAACCATTGGGTCAAAATTACTATTCTTCTAAGCATGTCTTTGTTTCAGATGTCTTGCTCTAGCCTTCCTCACAGACAGCAAAATATTGGAACATTGGGAAACAGAGCTGGGAAAGCAGATAAATCCTGCCTCCTTGGCATGGCAAAGAGAGGCTTTGCTTATGTGTCCCAGGAAAGGGAATGACTGTTTATCTGTATGCAAAGAAGTTAATGGATTTCAGGCGTCTTTTGGAGAATTTGTCTTAAAATCTCCTCTTATCTAGACTAGCCACATTAGGTTGATACAACTGTCGTTCTCAGTGATATCTCTTGAATTAATATTTTTCTTTCTTTTTCAGCTTGCCATGAAGCACAAATGCTGAGATACTGCCCAAAGTTGAAATCTTCTCAAGAGAAGCTGAAAAGGCTACAATCAGCAACTTTTGCAGGAGAATCGGTCTTCTATGTGCTTTTTCCTTCCTGTTCAGTGGAGATGCGTTCTTTCAGTTTCTGTGCAGGAAAAAGTGTTGCATTTCTACTTTTCTGACTTACTTTTGTTCCTCTTTTTTAATATTGCTACACAGTCCTGCGATGCTTTCTACCTGTATTTCAGTTGTTACAGGAGTGAAAGCAAGCATTGAAAAGGGACCAAATGACAAGCTGATCAGGATTAAAATAGTAATAGTCTTCTGTGGCTGTACAAAAAAAAAAAGATTGAACTGATCATGGACATGTGTGTGGAAGTAAAATCCAAAGAAGGGGTATAATTTTTTTCATTTAATATAGCATCAGCAGAATGTGAATGAATGTTAGAATTAAACATCTGGGGTTGTAACTATAATGGAGGACAAACTGCTTTGTCCTGGGAAACAGAAAATCTTGTTTCTTCTAACTAATGTAGGAAGCATTGCATGTGCACCAGCATTCAGAAGTGCATACCTGAATTTCATTCATATCAGCATTTTACATGTTCCCATTTTCACTTTCAGACTGATTATTTGAATAGTATGCTGAAACCTAGAGAATGTATGTTTAAGATTTTAAAATTGAGGAAAAAAGTAATTTTTACATCTATACGCACATAGCTGTGCCTCAAGCACAATCTACAATTTAGCAATCTTGGTATAAAACAACATTTCTTTTTACCTGTGAATGTGTGGCTAAAGGCCTGTGAAAATGAGAATGCAAAGGCCTGGGAAGATGAGAGTGCACTACTTTCAAGACATCTGTTTTTCATAAATTCTACAGTAAGAGAAACAATACTTCAGAAATTTGTGTGATTTTAATGACTTTTGTGTTAGCAAGTTATCCGATTTTTTAATATAGAGGCTTTCAAAAAAAGCATGTCTTGGTACACTAGAATCGACTTCTGGTTTGAGTCTCAACTTTCAATATGTTATCACTGGAAGGGTGACTCCATCTGTATTCACTATATGCAATATATTCACTGTATTTCTCTTACAAAAATAAGTAGGTTACCTTTTTCCTTCACAGCTGTTTTCTTAACGTTTTTAAGATGGTCTAAATGCTTCAAGAATGAAAAGATGTTTCTTTTTTTAAAAACCAGTAAGCTAGAAAAGAAATCCTTGCAGAAGGTACAGCCTTCATCTTCTGAAAATGCCTGCTCTTCATTTTTGCTCTCATCTTACCAGAGAAAAGCTGGCATTATGTGAATATACTGTATTCATTGTAGAATATGATTTTTGCATTATTAATGACACAACAGTCTAAAATCCTCAGAGCAGTGCTTGTAAGAGAGATAAAAGCTACTGTAGTAATTGAGAATATTTTACTTGCTGCAAGCAGAAATATGTGAAAATCTCATGGAAATGCCAATTTCATAAAGAGATGCTTGCATTTAGGAAAATATTCTCATTTGAACTAAGGACACTGTCTAGGTAGCTAATGGCATTCAAACTTTACATCTGTTTGCTTTCCTCAAACAGATTTTTTTTTTAAGTGTCTTTTTTTCCTGTAATTTAAGCAGTTTTGTATGAAGCTTTTTATTTAATTTCACACTGGGAGTTGAGAGAATGGGTCATTTGTGTAGTACCATATGATTATTTAGCTCTATTTAGCACCAGCACCAACAGTTACCAAATCTAGCACCTACTGAAATGGAATTTGGCCACTTGTGTTATAAATCAGAACGAGTTCATTAACAACACTAGTTCTGAACACTCTATTGAGCTATGTGTAAGTAGCGCTTACCCTGGAAATGTCTGAATGCTATTGTAATGACTAGGTATTTCTGCAGTTAACCAGGAAACAGTATCTGTTTTTTAAACAGATTTTAAACTTCTGCTAGATACAAAATGTTAGGCTATTTTTTTTTTAAGATCGGTTATAAATTAGTCAAGGAGTACATTTCTGACGGCATCTTGTCATATTTCTGCTCTTTTAAAACTATATTCTGCTGCTAACTTCACAAGTCTCTCTTGACAGAGAAAGAAGTAGATTCTGAACTGCTGCCATCTAGCTGGTCCTTTAAGCTTGCAAATAATTAGAAGAAATGTGTAAAACCCAGATCAGATAAACCTGAAAATAATTAGTTGTCTAAATTTAGATTAAAAGGCTTATATTTTCAAGTGTTTACATAAATATCAGCTGGACAGGACAAGATCACAATTGCACTGCTAAGTTCCAGACCTCTTGTGAGTTGAATTGTGCTAAAACATTGCTTTAGTCCCACCTGAGTTTTTCAGCATTTTGCATTGTTTTATATCTTCCAGCTTAGTCTATTGTTTTTTATCATATCTCAGGACTTTAATCCAACCATCAAAAGCCATTTTTACTATGGGAACTTTAAGTAACCTAAGTCTTCTAAATGAAGGAAAAGTGATTTGTCTGTTTACTTTATTCTTGCTGTTCATTAAACTACAAAGTTTGGTAGTTTTTAGAAAAAAAAATCAAGGTGTATAAATGTTTATCCAAAGGTTAATGTTAGAGCATTGGAGTTTCCTTCTGGAACTTAGCTTGTAGTGTATACAACCTAGTATTATTAGGTAGTCATGTACATAATATATACTATGATTCAGGTTAATGTTTCATATAAAAGAATGTATTTGTAAATTGTAACAATATTAATAGTTTCTTTATCTTTTTAAAGTTCTGAACAGAATAAAAATAATGTGTTGTTAGACTTGACTGCTGTGCTGCAAACTCTGTCTTAAAAGGCTACTTTTGTGTCTAGCAAAAGTTGTGTATTATGTAAAATATTAACAAAAATGTGCGCTCTTAAAACTGATCTTAAAGGTAGGTAGGTTTTGCTATGATTTGCTGGAATTGTAATACTTGCTGATATCTATTGCAACCAGTTCCTTGGAAGTTCTCAAAGATGTAGAAATTTATTTTGTGCCATTCTGGGGAGAGAAAAAAAAGTGTGACCTGCTCTCTTGACTCACTACTGGAAACCCTGATTTTTGTCATTAAATACTTTACTGTGATGAAAACTGTCTTTGGATTATTTGAGTTCTCTATTCAAAATATCTATTATTTTTGAGTTAGGTTTTTGTATTTCACTCAAGTAAAACTATATTGAATTCTAGCAAAACTGAATAAAAATTATTCTCTGCTATAGAGATAAAAAGTTTCTCTGGAATACTGTAATTAAAAGAGAAGTAGTGGAAACTAGGTTAAAGCATTTCCTGTCTAAGCAGATTCCAGAAAACAATTACCATAGGTTGAAGTTAGCACCCTACCTAAAGGCTGTGTAGGTTAAAAAGAATTCTGATACTTTACTCTCCACTCCTACAAAATGCTTACTCTCATGTTTTTTATATCTTCTTTTGGCTATCTAATTTTATTGATAATTTCTGATCAATGCACAAGCAATTTTAATTGCCCTGTAAGAATAAAACTATAAAGGTAGAATTCTTCTGCACACAGAGAAGCAATCTGTTGGATTCAGATGATGTCTACTTGCTCAAGAACCATATCCAGTACGAACTGACTTTGCTGCCATCTCTCTTTTCAGCCTTAAATGTGACCCCTGCAATCCTAATCTCAAAAATGTCTTGTTGGCAAATACTGTCAACTGTTCAGTTTCTGTAGTTACTAGGTAAGTTTTGCTAGAATTCATGTTATCCGTAGATGTTGAATACCGTACATCCCCAATGCCCAACCTGTATGCACCTCTTAGTGAAAGAAATAGATCTCTGGTGGATCCAAAGTTAAGTTGCTCTGGACAGTGTTTTGTTGTAGATTGAAGGTAACTATTTGTCAGTTCTTTTCTATTGTTACTGTATGTTTATCTTATAAGATAGAAAGACAAAATGTTTTGTTCATTTTTGAACATTCTTTTAGTTCAATTTCACCATGTCATTTTTTTTTTATTGGTGTTATGACTTTCATAAATCATCAGCCTTATTTGTTGCTGTGTATAAATTAAAGAAAATACGATAGTGTTTTTTTTGTCATCTTTGAGTCATGGGAGAAGCTCAAGCATGGATGATTTGCAGATTCAATATATTAGGTTTGCTAAGTAAAAGATATGTTTGTATGTTCCTGAAGGGATCATATTTCACTGAGAAAATTGTTCTTCAGGTACAAGTCATGACATCTGTGAAGATACAGAAACACACTACTTCAGGTAGTGAGCAGGAGTGCTGTCCAGTACTCACAAAGGATTGCAGTGTCTCAGATTAAAAATGGTTTTCTCTTATTTCAAAGTTCATCCCCCATGGAAGTGGTCAGCTACCACTGGGGTAATGACACGAATTTATATAAGCAGTAACTTCCCTAATAATTCCAAAGCACCAACTTCTACTTTGTAGCACATCATTATAGCCTGTTTCGTGCATCATCTGGAACCACTGAATGGTATGTAATGTCTGTTTCATTTATATTTTTTCTATTTGGGCTGTTACTGCCTTTTTGTCTGCTGTCACCTCATGCAGTCTGAATTGTGCCAGCATTTTTTAGTGATGTTGGCCAGCTTTGGCAGGGGTTGGCATGGGATTACAGGCCCAAAAAGTACTTCATTGTTTATTTTTACAATGACTGAACTAAAGTAAACTGAGTGTAAAGGTCTGTTAAATGGAGGCATAATATTATGTTAGGTCTTGGGTGTGCAGGCTAAGTATCCAGGGTAGAAAGGTAACCTTGTTAACTAGGTGAGTCAGGTGGCTTTAGATATGTAGAAAATAGATATCTAACAAAATACTGATTGATATTTTGAACAGTTTCAGAGGTTCTGGGTAGCTAAAAGGGTGATAACTTACACAGAGGACTTGAAGCCTATATTGTGTTGAAATTCTGTGGCTGCTAAAGCAGGGGGAAACCCTTTTCATCTGTGTAAAGTATTTTTTTCCTGGAGAGAAGAGAAAGAAAATGTGTTTAAAAAGAAATGAGAAAACATTGATAGTGTTTCATACTATATTGAAAAGGAATTCTTCAACATGTGCAACTAACAATAATCATCATGCTGGTTTGCAGCCAAATCAGTTGGGGTTTTTTCCTATTTCAGAAAAAATAGACACAGGAAAGCTTTATTTGCTTTGGCATGATCCTGGAACTAGGGCTTCTGCAGAAAATGCCTTTACTTGTCTGAAGTATTAAGATTTTAATGAGAAACCTTTCCTAAACTTTCACTGGTTTTATGAAAAATAGCATTTGGAAACATTTCTTTGTTTCTGTGAGAAAACATAGAATAAGGAAACATGAAAGAGAGGGGGCTGTTAGATTTAACAGTAGATTGCTGCATTCATTTGAGGATTGTAAGAGACAAGTCAAAAGCATCACACTATTACTTTTTAGGAATAAGGAACTGTAAGCACTATTCTTGCTGCCAGTCAAAAGTGCCTGAACCTGAGGAGAGGGTGTGCAAGATGGGGGACAGATTGGAGACTTCTGCATCACCAGGTAAGCAAGTCAGAGGAGGTGACGCAGAAGCAAGTCAGAAGGTAACTTCTGAGGGAGTCCCAGGGAAGAGGAGAAACGTACCCGTTACTTGGGAAGACACTGCCATCGCTCCCAGGGTGTGTCTTCCCTCTGCTTCCTTCTTCCCCAGCTTTATATGCAGAGCACAAAGCTGTACAGTATAGGGTTATCACTCTGGTCAGCTGGGATCAGGATTCCTGCTTGTGTCCCCTCCCTGTTCATTGTTTAACCTCAACCCATTTGAGAGTGGTACTGATACCTTGGAAGGCTGACCTGGAACAGAGACTGGACATAGCTAGAGAATAAAGTAGGTATTTATTGAAAGGCCTTCAGGATCCACCTCGGGCAAGACAGGAACCTGACCAAGCCTGCACCCAGGGTGGACTAAGAATGGTCACAAAAATGGCTGACCGGTCAGGAGATCTTACATTTTTATAAGTTTTGGTGCGTTTGCATATTGGGGCTTAATTGTCCAATTACAGCTTCAGGTTGTGAGGTCTCATCTTTCTTATTTTCCCTCTTCAGCCCACTGTTGTTTATGCTGTGGACTGAAAGTTGTCCTTGGTCCTCAGCAGGAAAAGGATTTGTTTTGTCTACCTACTCTGTGAAGAGAGCTTACTGGCATTTAATATGAGGCTCAGAACTACATCCCTAGGCAGCACAGAATCTGAAAACATGAAAGCTAAAACTTAAGGCATCAGTACAAGAAGCAGAAAAGGCCTTGACAGTGTGCGAGGCCTGCTCAGCAGTAGCTCAAACATCCCTCAATTATCAGCACTGTTTCCAGCACAGATTTAAAACACTGCCCCTTACTTGCTACTATGAAGAAAATTATACCATCCAAAAGCAGCAGTCTGTTTGGTGTTTTCTCACAAATGGGTAGAGAACTATTTGCAATTTTAGCAGCATGTTCTAGCAAAATTTCTTGGTCTTAATCTTACCTGTTCTTTTCTGGTGCTTTGCTATGTGCAGTAGTTGTGCAGCATTTGAGACAAGCTGAAAACAGGTCTGTTAAAAGTCAGAGCAATGAAACTGCATGACAGGTATTATTCTTCACTGAGACCATGAACAATTGCAGAGCTGCCAGTGTCTGAGTGAAATAATAGCTGTATATATAGGATCATTTGTATGACAGATGGCTGAGAAAGGTACCATTTATCTACCAGGCAAGGTTTCATAACTTTTGGCATCCATTCTTGTCAAAGCATCATTAATGGTTAGCTATTTGCTAATCACCTCAACTTAGAAAATGTTAGATTAAAATCCTCTTTTTTTTTCAAGTCTATTCTAGGTGGCAATCTCTGCAGTGGCACTGAAAGAGGAAAGGGAGCTGGGAAGAAAGAGGTTATGTGTTTATATTCATTGATTTGGTAGGCTTCATAGAATCTGTTCCTCTTTCTAGCACGGTATGTGTGCAAGGTTATTTATGGCTTCCTTTAATACCCCAACTCTCCTTCCTCGTTCCCACTTCTGTATAGTCTTCAACATTCAGTGTTGTGGTTTTGTCATATTGCTCACTTGAAAGTATCTCATCCTAAGGGGTGGCTCCACAGCTGAGCTATCAGGATTTTTAAGGCCAACATTAAGTAGGATCTTTAGTGTTTGCTCTTTGAGGTTTGAATAGCTCCTCTTGCATTATTTATTAACTGCAGATTATTGCTGTTTGTAGATGAAGATGTAGGTATGTACTGCACATGAAATGAGGCAAGGGCAAATTTTTAGTGAAGGTGTTTCAGCATGTCTGAAAAGATTTAGGATAATATTTTGCAGTCAGAAATTCAGAGTGCTAGACCACCAACTGAAATGTTTCTTCCTTATTCTTGTAAAGGCTTTTTCTCCAAAGTCTGTGATGAAGCTGTAATAAATAATACAAGGTATTTATCTTAAAGGTAGGGGGTTTCACCCTACAAGAATTCAAAGGGAAATATCAAATTTCTTTATTACATGTATAAAATAAGCCCTGGAAATAAGTAATTTACAGTAAATTAGTGGACCAGAGTAGAATTGAGATCTGAGAATATAAACCCCAGTTGCTCCAGTAATAAAGGAAAATTTCAGGATTATAATGGAAATATTTCTGGTTTCTTGATTTGTTAAAAAATCAGATACAAAAGTATCCTTCTCTCTGTCTGGCTTTGACCCCTCTTAGCAACCAAGCACTGTGCAGCCATTTAATCTTCCTCCAGTGAGATTGGGAGAGAATCTGAAGAATAAAAGTTACTCTGTGGATCGAGATAGAGACAGTTCAATAGATGAAGGAAAAACCATGCACACAAGCAAAGCAAGACAAGGAATTAATACACCAGCACTCCAAATGACCTTGCCTCCTCCTCCTTCCCCTGGGTTTTTATGCTGTGTTGCCAGACCACGTGGTCTGGAATATTGCTTTGGTAGTTGGGGGCACCTGTCTCAGCTGTGTCTCCTGCCAGCCTTCCAAACACCCCCAGTCTCCTCATCAGCCTGGCAGTATAAGAAGCAGAAAAGGGCCTGACTCTTTCTAAGCCCTGCTCAGCAATAAAAATAAACCCTCTAAATTATCAACCCTGTGTTTAGCACAAATCCAAAACACAGCCGTATACTGACCATTGTCAAGGAAATCAACTCTACCCGAGGCAAAACCAGCACACTCACAGACTTTTTTTCCTGCTCTAGCAAAGTATCTTTCATGGCATGCAGTATATGCTGTTTGCAAAGATCAATCTGTTGTTGCAAAACATATCCGGAGAAAGAGAGGCACCAAAGGAAAGCTGAAAAAAAGCAGCAATAAAATCTCGTTGCTGCTCTACTTGAATTTTGCACTGCAAGAGCAGTCAGCTTTCAGGCTGAATGCCTTTGTATCAATGAAAGAGCCCAGTTTAAGGTATTTCAGTGAAGGCTGTGTACGTATGCCTCTTGTTACAGGCTTCAGCAACTGTGAGGGGAAAATGTCTGTTGCCTTGTACTAAAACAGTTCTCTGACATTCTCTGATTTAGTCTAAGGACAAAAGGACCTCTGTGTCAGAGACACACAGTGCTTAGTCAGTGTCAGCTTCCAACCGCACAGTGCTTCCAGTGTCAGCTTAAACTGCCCTTTTAAAACTCATAACCCTCCCTCCTAAGAGGATGGGAAAAGTAATTCAAGGAAAAGAAGATACATCCAAATAAGGCATCAGAAACACTCATATCCTACAGTGGTATTTGTTATAGGAATTCATACTGCAAAAAGTATTTCAGGTAGCCAAACTTGAACAGTTATCTCATCAGAATGAAATTAAAACATGCTTCACCATTTTTTCTATCCCTTCATTTGGAATTTAGAAATCAAGCCTTGTGATTCTCAGTTGAAGGGTATATTATGAAAGAACAGTGCAGTATAAATAGGATGAGAGTACTCATAAAAACAAGACTTAACACTGCCTGTATATAAGGGGCAAAGGGGAGTCATGTGATGAACACTGGAGGCATAGAAACACCAGTCATGCTAAAGAAATGGGAATAGACTGGGCCACCTTGAACCTAAGTGGGCAACAGAACTCAGAATATCAGGATGTGAAAAATGTATCATTTGTGTCTGTCATGAAGGGAATGATCAAGGCGTTCATGTAGAATGCATGGTCTTATAGAATTTAAGAGAAATTATGAACAGAAAAATAGCAGACTTTGTTTTTAACACCAGTTTAGCTGTCTCTAATGACCAGCATAGACAAGTTTAAGCCGTGCTCATAATGGCTTTAACTCAACAATTTTCAAGTGTAATGCCCAAAGTGGCAAGCGACTTTTCCATTTCTAATCAAATGCTAATGTAATAGAGCTCAGTTTAACCCAAAGGAAAAGCAAGGAGGTGTCCTAATTTTCTTTCTAAATGGTCAGAAAATACAAGAAGCTGTTGCTTGGTCATCCCTTCCACATGAAAGATTTTTGCAGTGTTGACCGTTTACTATTTCACCAACTCTTGTTAAGATTCCTTGTCCTGTAATGGGGTTAATTGAAGTCTTCTAGTATCTGCTGTATTCACATCTGGAATTTTTCAATTCTGAGATTTTTTTTTTAATATTACCACTAAAATAACACAAAGACTGTGTCTCAATTTTATTATACAGTATAGTTTCTATGTGAAATACATCATCGTGGATTTAGTAACTGACAGCTTATGCTATGAACTACAATGACTTGTCAAATCAATATAATGTTATCAAGTTCTAATCAAATTCTTGATATTGGTAAATATTAATTCCTCTCTTACTAGAACTTGTATTAAAATCTGTCCTACCTTTGACATTCCAAGGATTGTAAATCAACAGAGTAGCATTTTGCCAGACAGTCAGTGATTCCCAAAGTCAGACTGCAAATGCAGCTACTTGTGTCAGGGGAACCTAGAAATCTCTCCAAATAAAATATCTTCAGGATTTTTCTTGCTAAATTAATTTAAAACAATGATGGAAATGCTTTGGAAATTGTAGTAATAAGGTCTTTTATTTTTTTAAATTAAAGAGAAGGGTTGGCCATAATCCCTAGAGAGCACGGGGCAGGGGCTTTCTAGAAGGCGACAATAGGTAAGGCTTGTTTGTAGTCATAAACTCCCTAGGCAATTTCTGTGCCCCAGCTTCAGCTCTGAGATTTTTATGAGTAGCAGAACCATACATGAAGGCACTTCTGAATAGGATGTAGAGAAAACAGCATGCTGTCCAGGAAAACTTTCAAACATTTCATATGATATGTCCAAACAAAGAGGGCATGCAAATATGCTGTCTTTTTATGCAGTTGCACTCGTTTAGATAGAAATTCTTGGAGTTTTTTTAATTTATTGCAGTGTGTGCTTCATTGGTTGGTTTTGCTGCTGCTCTCCTCCGTGCATTAAGCAATCTTCTCTGTATGCCTTAGTAATTAAGACATAAATGTGGTGCATTTAACACCACGTCTGCCTGGAAGGACAATTTTGCTGAAGTATGTGGAATTTTGTGATGGTCTTTTATGTAGTGTTGCAGGTTCATTCAGTGATACAGAAAATAACTTTCAATATATTAATTTGGCCTCTTAAACGTTGTACTCTACAAATACAGTACAGATTCCACAGACAAATTTATTACTGCAGTAGGTATTCTTAGCCTGATAGTTAAAATTGACTTGTGGACAAAGATGCCCTTGGACACCTCTGGTTTTGGATTTCAGTTTCTGGAGTGCAACTTTAGCTTGGATATAATCCTTGTGTTGGGCAACAAATGGTGCTTCTCCTCTTTTGCTTTCCTTTTTTTTCGCTTGGAAAGAACAGACCCTGGCCACACAATATGGCACTGAGCCATGTATTTTGAAGCCCTTTTGAGATGCCCAAGGAAAAGACCAAATGGGATAAGTGGCACAGCACATTTTTCTTCCGTGTTGACAGAACAGATTGAGACTCCCCTGCCCAATATTGTAAATTATGTTATTTAGAACTTCTTTGAAAAGGTTGAAAAGTTAATATTTTTTGTTTCTCAAAGGTGTGAGCTACAGGAAGTAGAACTCAAGAAACAGATTACTTCTAAGATCACCATAAAATGGTTTGTGAAGCAAAAGCAAGGAATGCATGAAAGAATAAAAAAAAAAAAAAAAAAGAAAAAAAGAAAATAAAAAGTAGGTCTTACTGGTCTAGGATTAAGATTTGAAAAGTGAAGGGTTTCCAAATTGTAATTGTTAGAAGAGATAAAAAAAGGGTTTGACAGGCTTTCTGGAGCATCTGAGGAAGAGACACAAAGAAATCTGCTTTCTTAACTGCAATGATTGTTAAGGTTAGAATTCCAATGTCAACTTAAAATCAGAGGAATTAAAAATTAAATGTGTTGTTCAACATAGCTTTGGGTCACGATAGAGTTAGACATGGCAATGCATGCAGTGGACTAACTTGTCATGATCATTAGTCTCTGCAGACACAGCAGTTAGTTCCAATTTCCAATAAATTACATCTTTATTGATTTGCAAACAGAACAATGCTGCAACAACGCTGGCGTGAGGGAGCCTCTCTTGGATGTTTAGTGGTTTTTTTGTTTGGATAGGTTTTTATCCCTATCTCCCTGGTTGCCTATTCACTTTTTTCAATCAAAATTCCATCAGTTTTTTATGTAAACACTTATCTCTCAAGCACTGTCCCTGGACTTTGGAATTGACTGCAAACTTGTACGAGTCTCATTCACACCCAGTGAAGCATCTAGTACTTCTTCATGACTTTTTATAGGAAGGAAAACGATTCACAGATGCATAGAATGAGTTTGTAGAATTGCCATTACATATGCACATGCAACCTCGAAACCATATTCCAATACATAATATCTCTAATTGTAATATGTCTACAATGTGATTCATTTTGCACATAAAAATCTTTTCTTTTCCTGCAGTTTTTTAACCTCTATCCTAGTTTTTCATTTGTATCTCAGGAAGATAAATGATGAGAGCACTTGAACCAGTAAACTCAAAAATTTAAAGACAGTCTAAGAAAATTATTTCTGAAACTGTAGGTATGTGTCTATGTGACAATAATTCTTCAGCAGTTGGCTGTATTATTAATGCACTCATCTATTAAGTCTTTTTTGTTTGCTTATTAATTTTAATCAAAAAAAGCTCTGAAATCCTTAAATGCTTTAGAATAAATTGTCTTAGTCTTTACATATACTAAAGAAGTATTAGTATACAGTTAATGCATTACCTGTAAAAAAAAAAAACTAAAGTAATTTTCCCATCAGGATTTAATTTTGTATTTCAGATGTGTTTCTGAACTACAGTGTTTTATTAATTGCTCTTTAAACTGAGATAGCTGGTCAGGCTGTGTTGGAGATAATTCACTCTTTTTTCCTTAAGCATCCTTCACAAATAATGTGCCTTCTCACCTTGCTACAGTACACAACTGCTATTGATTACCTGCTCCCTGTTAAATTCAGCTTCTGTTCAGCACAGAAGGGCACATACCAGAGTTCTGACAGATGGATCAGGGCATGCAGAATGAAGTTTAAGGAGATGATAGCTCTGACCTTCAATAAAGAAGCCAATCCAAGCTGCTGTGAGAAGTGTGTCCTTTAATTACTCAAGTCTTTGCATTGATATTTTCTCTGACTTTAGAAATATATATTTATGGGTTTTATGAATGTTGCTATTGAAACACACTAAACAAAGGTATACAAAAGGGTGTTAATTATGCCTGGACAAAAAGAAAAACCAAAAGAAACCCCTAACAACAACAGCAAACCAAAACAACCCCCCCAAAAGCCCCTTTCCCTCCCAAAAAACTAACCTTCATTTTGAAACTTTGAATTTTAGATTCTTTTGAATAATTCAGTTCCTAGATATAATATTGAAATACAATGCTGTTATGATTTAACCCCAGCTGGCAGCTAAATATCATGCAGCCACTTGCTCACTTCCCCTGTCCTGACACACTTGGTGGGATGGAGAAGAGAATGCAAGGCTGAGCAGCAAGAAACCTCTGTGGTTTGGTCTATTATTAGATGCCAATTGCTGGCTGGTGCTGTATGGTTGGGAAAGATTATTCCAGGAAATCGGAAGCACACCAGCTTGGTAAATGAACAAGAGGAGGCAGGAATATTGGTGCAATAACTGTTGTCTTTATCGAAGGAAGCCTTCATGTGCACTCAGGTTGTCTGGTTAGCCCCAAAAACAAAAGGCTGCTGAAGCTTTCAGTTTATTGTAGTCATATGGAAGGACCTGGGACTCTTTTCTGAGAATTTTGCTCAAGATCTGTTAAGCATATCAATTCTTCAAAAGAACATATTTCTAACACTCATCCAAACAGCCTTGTTGTCTGCATCAAATATTTTCCAAGGAGCTTGCCATGAAAGTTTGTTTTTTAACAAAGCAGAGGTGAGATTTGTGTTTTAAAAAGCTGCCTCACGTATTTGACCAGCAGAAGAGTAAATGGCTAGAATACACCATAGCTAAACCCTCACCATGACAAGAAATATGAAATGAAAACCATCTGGGGTATTACTTACATGAGAATAAATTTTTTTTCTTTTCCTGCAGAAAGTAACAAATTTTTTCAAATAGATGCAATTTCCTCTCAAAGTAGTTCAGCTGGCAAATTTTTAACCTGTTTTGCTTGTTATTTTTTCTGATATCTTACCTGAGCAATAATTTAGTATTTCTGGGACAGTTCCTTTCATCCTTTCATCCAAGTGTATGCAACATTCAAACTATCAGTGCTGCAGTATGTTGCTGTTATCCTTATTACCATCTCTTTTGCTTAATACAGTTTTGGTATCCTTCAATCCCCAGCATGCTCTTCTTCATCATTTCTCTTTCACTACAAAACAGACTGTAAAGTTCCTATGGTTTGGGGTATCTTTTCAATTCTTTAGTTTTCCAGGTAAAAAAACTCCAAACAACTTATTGTTCACAAAGTCACAAAACCTTTTTGCTACATTTATTATATAAAAGTAAAAATTTTCAATATTGCTTGCTCACTCATTCTCTCTTCCACAAAGAGAGAGCAAAGAGTCTGATATGAGCAAAGAGTAACCTGGAACTGCAGGGCAAGAAAAATTATCTGTAAAATGTAAGCAGTAGGGAAATTCTGAATGTATTCAAGACATTTATTGTAGCAAAGAAAATGAGAGAATAGATTATGAATTTCAAATATTTGAAAAGATGACATGAAGAACAAAAGCAATAAAGTGTTTCATAATAGATATCTTTAGAAGCAATGGTTTTGCAATTCAGGAAAGCAGATTTAAGTTAGACAATAGAAAATATTTCTCAATGGTGCAAATACAGTTGAATGAGCATTATTACATTACATTTCTGAAAACCAGAAATGATGGAGCAGTGATTTATTTTCTCTTGGGGCAGATAGCCTCAATATCCTTTTCATTCTTATCATTAATGGTTCCATGACTTCTGATCTCTTTGCTATTAACCGTTCACTTAAATAGACTCAATCAAACTGGATTTCACATCACCATTATCCTTGTACTGGCTCCCCAAATGTACTCATTACATCATGAATTAAATTAGATTGTAAGTGACCTTTCCTTGAGGACTGCTATAAAGTGTCAGTTCAGTACATGGCACAGTAGAAAAATCTATTGAAGTTACTCTGAAATACATCTCTCTCTCTAAGGCTCCTTGGAAATTAGGAGGAATAAAGGTATGAAGATCAACGATGAGGGAAAAAAGGTAAAATTGATTGGCTTGTCACACTTCTGAATAGTCTTGAACTATGTCACTGAACATTGTAAGCAGGGTCTGAAGTCCACAGTTGCCCTTAATCAAAACTGACTTGTTAAGATCTTTCTGAGTGTAACTGGACAGCTAAGTTTTAACAGTACAAAACATGGATGTGACTCCATGTCTTGCAGCATTAATATGTTATTTTTCTCTACTTTCCTTATCTTGTTCACACATAATAGTGAGCATGAATGTAAAAACTTCTGTCAAGTTTTTTTCTGAATGTAAAAATATGTAAAAATTCTCAAAGGAATTGCTAGAGTGCTTTTTTGTTCACTACATATAGAACATTTAGTATTTTGGATTGTATCTCCAAATGTCAAGAGCAGAAGACAGATACAAGAATGAAGCTTATATGTTTATATTAAATACCTCTACCTTACCCTATATGCAGCTGAATACATCACAAGGAGGTGTCCTAATTTTCTTTCTAAATGGTCAGAAAATACAAGAAGCTGTTGCTTGGTCATCCCTTCCACATGAAAGATTTTTCATGAGAGTTTTAAAACTCATGTTTGATTTTGATGCTTCACATGTGGTTTGTGCACGTCAGTGTCTGATGCTGCCTAGTGGGTCAAAAGTAGTGAGCTAAAGATTTTGATCTACAAGCATTTCTGATGTTAACTTTTCCAAAAGCCAGTGATGGTAAGGAACATCTGAGGATGTCCCATTCCCAGCCATGTTTTATCCTTTAAAATATGGGATATTATCTCAGCTAACAGATAAGGTGAAGATCCTGGTAACATTGATAGGCCTTCAGGAGCTAAGGTACATGGCAGGTACGTGCTTCTTATGTATCTGCTCCTTAGCCAACGAAACCAACATCCTTCTGAATCTCTGATACTGTATGATGAGCCTTAGTCACTTTTTGAAGTAAATAGACAGAAATTTAAATTTTGTTAATTCGAAATTAAAGAAAATAGACAAAAATCCAAACATTATTTCTTCGTTTTTAATATGCTTCAGATGGCTTAAATCACAAATGTAATCTTTAATGAATAATTGTTTGTTTATTATTTTCAGTAAGTCCTACAGCCATCAATCTACATCTTGTGCATTTGTTTCCTACATTGTTTAATATCAAGTTTTAGAACTAGATGATGGTCAGATATATACCTCTAGTCATATCTGCTTAAAACAGATTAACCCTGCAATGAAACCTGTGGTTCTGACCTGTTATCCAATGCACCATATGTTTAACTCCTATGAATGGAAGTAAGGGGAGGTAGTGAACACCAGGAGATTAAATTCAGTTGCTATTAGCTTTATTCTACAAAAACAGAAGTGTTCAGAAATGACTGAATTACTGGCTGTGATTGGTTTCTTTTCACTTTCTGAGTGAAACAAGATTAATTGCCTGATGAGATAGTGCATTATAGAATTATTTTTAAGTTTAAATATTTGAACTCTATGCTTTTACTTTATGCATTTTTCATAGCTGTATTTTAACATAAGAATTACTTCATTATATTTTTCAGTTTTAAATAGAAGGTCATGCTTGGTAGAGGTCTGCTTTAAATTACGTCCATTAAAATGACTCCTACTGTTTTGCAAGTGATTGGAACAGTGGGTACTTTTGCTGAAACCTATTTTTCCTCTTTCTGTTAGAATGGTATCAAAGAATAAAGAGTAAAAAAAAATGTCCTTTCTACCAATGGCGTTTGACTTTAACAGGATAACACTTTAAAGCTATTTTCAGAAATATGCTTAAGGGGTTACATTTCTACCTGATACAGCTCTGTGGCTGATGGTGGGTGATTTTGTCACATAATACTGAATTCAGGGATTCTGGATTTTTACAAGTCGTTGATGACCTGCTGTTTTCATAAAGCAGATCCTGCTTTTTGGAAAAGGTGGTAATTCAGATCCGAAGGCATAATCACCTTTATATTTATAGGACTAAGCCCATATATTTTAATTAACTTTGTTCATGACGAAAACCACTTCCATGTTATCTTCGGTGAGTGATATGTTTACGCTAATGTACATGAGGGGAGAATTTGGCTTAACATATCCTGATTAAGAACTTTGTCCTCCTGGCTGACTATGCAGAAGCAGGACTCTACGCTTTCTTATATAAAATTGCAACTGATATAGTATAGGCCAAGAAGCAAATTCTGACAGAAATTAAAGAATACATCTTTAATATATAGGTCAAATGTTAGGCATGAAAAATATGATCGGTTTTCTTGCTTGCTCTCTGTTTCCTTTAGGCTTTTCTCATTTAATTACTTAAACAATTTCACTGTAGCCTTGGATATTAAAGGTGAGGTAGCATTTAGGCAGGAGATTCAAGCTAGATTTTGACCACATTTGGTTTTTTGGGATCCCATAAAGCATTTTGTAAAAGCAAGATTCTCATCTTCAACAGGTTTGATCATGTATTGTCACATTCTCTCCAATAAAATTCTCATTGTAATTTTAATTAGATGTGTTATTCTTTATTACCGATGTTGAAAGAGATGAAAGATGTCAGTAAAGAAATAGTAATTTTTTTAATACCCTTAAGTCTGTATTTTTAAGAGACTTCTATGAGTATGCAAGTTTGATATAAATATGCAGATAATATGTACATGTGTATATCTATATGGGCACATAGACACTAAATTTGCAAGATCAGACTTGATAGTTAGTCTATTTGTGTACTATCAGCTTGCAACTATCTTTCTTAGGTTTATGATTCAGTATTTGCAGTCACGTCACCAACTTTTCTTCACAGATCTCTGGCTTAGTTCCAGGCATGATGGTATTTCAGATGTAACTCTGTGGAATTTTCATCCATCTTTTTGCCCTTTTAGATATAGTGGCTGAAGAATGAGAAAAGATGACTGCAGGTCTCAGGCAGATAATGATTTCCTTGGGGAATGGATTTCTGTCCCTATTATTTCATCTGATGTGAGTGCTATTCTGTCCCTACTTCATCCAATGCATTTCTTTCTTCTTTCTAATGCCTCAAGGTGCACTTTTCCAAGTGTACACTGATACAGCTGTGCTTCAACGACAGAGGGTGTTAGAAAATGTTATGCTGCCCAAAAACTGAGGTGCCATAAATTTTCCAATTCATGAACCTAGAAGTAATAATGTAAGGGGTTTTTTAGTCTACTGATAAAGTGGGAAATAATGTTTCATACCCTAGTAAGTATTCTGAAAATCAATACTATTTGAGAAGGACTTGGACTATATTCAAGGATAAACACCACAGAGAAATTGTAGCCAAACTCATCATTTGCTGTTCAGAATAGTGTTAGGATGATGGATTACATAAAAAGTGGGGACTGACAGCCTAAACATTACATTAAAAACAAAACAAAAAGTTGCTGCTTTGTTGCTTCCTTACATGCAACTATGTGCCAAATAGTAAATGTACATTATTAAAAGCATAAAATATCACAGATCTGCAAGGAAATGCTTCTTGCAGTAATATGCAGCTGCTGGAAAGTTTAGTAGCAAAAAAGTAATTTAGTTGATTCTTTTTTCTTTGGAGCTGGTTTTGGGTGAAAATCTCAAGAAGATTTGTCACTGTGTGCTCACAGCCCAGAAAGCCAAGAGCATCCTGGGCTGCATTCAAAGCAGCGTGGCCAGCAATGTGAGGGAGGGGATTCTGCCCCTCTACTCCACTCCTGTGAAATCCTACCTGGAGCTGCATCCAGCTCTGGAGCCTCCGACACAAGAAAGGCATTTGAGCTATTGGAACAAGACCAGAGAAGGGCCACCCAGTTGATCACAAGGCTGGAGCACCTCCTCCCATGACGACAGGCTGAGCGAGCTGGGGCTGTACAACCTGGAGAAGAGGAGCTTCCGGGGGACATTATGGCAGACTTCCAACACCTAAAGGGGGCTACAAGAAGACTGGAGAGGGACTTTTCACAAGGGCATGAAGTGACAGGACAAGGGGAATTGGCCTTAAGATGAAGCTGGGTAGGTTCGGATTGGGGATTAGGAAGAAATTCTTTTTTATAAGGGGGGTGAAGTGCTGGCACACATTGCCCAGGGTGATTGCTGACTCCCCATCCCTGGAAGTGTTCAAGACCAGGCTGGATGGCACTTTGAGTAACCTGTGTAATGAGAGTTGTCGCTGCCCAAGACAGAGGGTTTGGAACTGGATGACCTTTAAGGGCCCTTCAAACCCAAATCCTTCTATGAGTATTTTTTTCACAGTAGTATTGAGCTGCCAGTATACAAGGAAGTCATGTATACAAGCTTTCCTTCAACCATGGACATTGTGTGTCTCAAGGAAGGACAAAAGCATTTCATAATGACAGGTCTATAGCAACAGGAATTTCTAGAGATATATCAAATATTTTGAAACCAGTAACATTATTTCCATAATTAATGACAATTCTTTTTCCAAAATAATAGAGTATTAGAAGCTGTAAGGAAATTGGTGTTGTCAGACACAGACAGCACAGCTGAATCCTGTAAAGCACTTGCATACATGTGCAGCTCTCATGACATTCACATGGATCAACTTGCAGGAGCTAACTAAGCATTCTTGTATACAGACTAACATCTATATTATTCTATACTGTTATTGTGTTATCTGTTAGGAGACCAGCTAAGACTGGGTCTGTGAAAATAAGGTCTGTGACAATAAGTATTAGAAGTGTTATCATTTTCATTTTGTTTTTAGAAGTTCTCACAATGGCCAGTTAAATAAAGAATAATCAGAAATTTTCTAATTCTTTTAAAATTTACTTCCATATATTTTGGTTTTGCTATTCTGAAAACACTGGATTTCTTAGTTTGCAATCTGGATAACCTTTCTTGAAAAGAAAGAAATACTTTTTTTTAAAAAAAAGTAAAGTTCAGGGGAAAGAAAAAGTGGTGACCTCAAAATCCCAATATTATATAAAGATAGGCAGATATTACCACTCACTGAAGCTGGTGGAGACACATCTGAGATTTCTTTACTCTGTTTCGGAGCTATAGTTCAGAAACTCCGTATTTCAGTACTTAGTTCAAATACAATGCAAAAAGCTCGCTGAATAAGGCTATTAATCTTTTTTCTGTATGGAGAACGAGTCAACTTCTAATTGTACTTTTTATTATAAAGTACAGTCATAAGCCCTGAAGATTCTGAAATAAAGTCTGTTTTGACATCCTGCTAATAGCTGTTCAGATTGAAAATTTTCTTGTGTCACCACACCGCAGCCCAGCTGGTGCAAACGATAGATGCTTTCTATTTTCTTAAATTGGTTTCCAGTCTCTGGATGATTTGCTATGCAAAGGCTGACGTCCCAGAAAGGTTCATAGCATCCTTTTAGAGGCTTGATACTCTCGCATTAATTTCCTCCATGCTTTTTTTTTTGTGAATTAAGCCTGGCACAATTTTGACTGTTCACTTTTGATTAAACGTAGGGGACAAGGACTGCAGTTCATTTGCTACCTCTCAAGTAACCATGTCGAAGTGCATTATAGAGCATGATGTCTGAGGAGGTGTTCCTGCTATCTGCACTAAGCAGGCACACTTGCAAATTCATGAGCTATTTTTGAAATTCATGAGCCATCTTCTGCCCAGTTTTTCCTTTTGTTTTCAACAACAGAACATTCAGAAGATTTAAATTTTTTCTGAAAGCACATTACTGCATATCTGAAAACATAAAAAATAAAACAATAACATTAAAATACATATATAATAAAAAGGTAAACCAAACATACATGAATTATGGTCTTCTTCCTTAGCCACATTTTTCTCTTCATCCAGTCACAGAAATCATAGGACATATGCAATATCCGTCCACTTCATCTTTCACCTCATTTTTTGGGGTTTTTTTTAAGAACAAATTATTGTACTCTTTAATATGTTCCAATGACAAAGTATTTGTCTATGCTCATACATTAGCACAGGAATTGTACCTGATTATGAATATATGATCATGAAAAAAGGTGTGTGTTTTTTGTTCAGTCCCATTCCAGGGTCTGGGCATCTCACCCAATAAATCCCATCAGGTTTCCACACTCGAGAGTTTTCCTGGTCTTGGGAGAAGAGTGTGTGGACAGCAGTAATCACCAGGTAATTTATTGGACCTTTCTAACTGTAGGCCTCAGGTTTACATGGACATTCTAAGTACATCACCAAAATGCTTTTTAATCTAATCAATTCCTATGCTACTTACATGGTTAGGAGACAAAGTCAGAAAGGTAATTATGCCTCTCCGCTGTGTAGGGCAAAGTGGGTAACAGAATATACATGAAGAGCTGGAGGGAATTCTTCGCAAATTGACACAGTGCAAAATCTTTCGTGGTAACTCACTGGTCTTTGTAAAACACAATAACAAATATTTGTGGAAATTAGTACCAATGGTTATAAACTGCACTAATCTTTTACATGGTGATTATAACATAATGAACTTCTATAAAATATCTGATTTTTCTTTTTCATTGTCACAGTTGACTGTCTTTAGTCTCATACTAAACTTGTTTTTCAGTTTCACCTGCAGAGCTGTGAACTGAATAAATACAAGAGGTTGTGGGAGAAACTATAGGAGTTGCTCAGTTCTCTGTAACCCTGCATTAAATAAGTATAGCCACAAAATATCAAACAGAAATAAAATGAGTAATGGGGCAGGATTTCAAAATATCGTTGATGGGAAAACATGAGAAAATTACACCTTAAAAAAAAAAAAAAAAGGCACTTTAAAAATAGAAATCAGTTTTGGGGCTAAAAAAAAAAAAGAAAAAATAATGTCAACACACATCCCTACCAACTCCACCTATTGCAAAGGGAAGGTTGCTCTTCTAAGAGTGCAAATTTTGCATCAATGGGATTGTATGAAAAGAAGCTGCAAAAAAAACCCCCACATAGTCTTTTAGAGAAGAATGGCATCAAGAACAGAGAGATTTCCACTGCTTTGTGGCAACATTACTGAGACATCCATGGATCTTGCCATTTTCACAGACTGCTGGTTATCCAGCAAATGAATGTTGAGGTGGTTCTACAGACTGGGGAAGCTTTTTTTGTTAAAGCCTATGTTTGTGAACTGCCTGTGGTTGAGGCATTTGCTATTTGTCAATTCTGCATATACAGACCCTGGCAACCTTACAGTGCCAACAGCCGACAACATTGTATTTCTTTGCAAATGGATGTAGGCTGAGGATAAGTGAACTTTCCAGAACCTTCCTATCAGTACTGCCCCATCCCTAACTTTAGTCACGTTCACCAGGAACTTCTCCATTTGGGGAAAGAAAAAGGGAATGTATCAAAAGATTTTTAGTCCTAGAATAAAAAAAAAATGCTTTTAAAACATGTATTTTCTAATAATACTTACCCAATAAAAATAATAGGTGTTTCAATGCATTTTTAAAAGCTTAAAAGTGAGATGTTTTAGTTATGTAATAATAGGTACTTATAACATATGTGTGCAAAAAGAAGAAAATTCCCATGACAAGAATAAGAAACTTTAGAAATATATGTTCACCTTTTATTTTCATGCCACCTAGCTGAGTGACATTTACAGTTATATTTGCAGCTATATCAAGGTTTTACTAGAAATATGTGAAAGATGACATTTTTGTATTAAATATTTTTGCACAATGGGCACAGGATAGGATATCATAGTTCTGTCTCTATTACAAGGTGGAGTAGGTGGAGCTAAGATAAATGCTGCTAAATCTGCATCCAGGTTTAACACAAATTACTGAAATGAAAGAAGAGCTTAGATGTGGGTCTTGATAGGATTTTCTCTCAGCTTGAGGATAGATCTTGGAAACTTAGTAGTGATCATGTTTTCAGATTTGTCAGAAACATTTACAGTCTCACACAGCAGAAATAAATCTATGACTGAATTCAAAGTGGTTTCTTTGAAGACAAAGAAATGAAGCACTGAAAAAATTCAAATTACTCAGACTATCCCAAATGGAGACTACCAAGAGGTTTTTATACTGGAAGTGTCATATGAAGACAGTTTTGTACTGTATATGATAATGTATAATGATAATGTGATTAGAGTAAGGGTTCTAATTACCTATTGGGCAAAGGAATATCCATAAAAAATAATTCACAGTATCAACTTTGAAAATGTTTTCAAATGAACAGGCTGATTTATATTTCTAAGCATTCAGGGACTGATTCCTTTCATATAGCTAAAATGGTTTTTCAGCCCAGTTTAGAAATTTCCCAGCCTCAGGGAATTTAAAGTAGAAAATGTAAGAGAATAGTTTTTCAGCTTCATGGTACCTAAGAATGCAAGATAGTTCTCCTTTTAAGTATATCTATTTGCTGGATGGTTTATTCTTTCTATTTTGCAAGCTACTTGATATCAAATGAACAATATTCACTTGAGTGACTGCATCTGCCAAATTACTTTATCAGTGTGGAGAATTTATCCTCTGGAAAGGATTCTATGGAAGGGAAGATTGCAATTTCAATGATTGTTCTTGCTGAAGAACGTATCTTCAAATAAGTTTCCAAACATATTTTCACACTAGTGTTCCACTAGCTCTCCAAGGTTGCTGAGGATGTCTTGTGGCTGCACTGCCTACAGTCTGTTATTGAAAAAGAAATTAGAGACCCAAACACCTAAGACACAGCAGAAGAAATTAAAACTTTATTTTTCCTTCCCCCTCCTCTATGCCCTTCCTCTGCTGAGAGTCTGAGCACAATATCCTTTTGCTAAGGGAACATTTGAACTGAAGACAAAATAATGAATAGCTTGCACAACAGTGAGAGCGTTATTATATTTGTCAGGATTCCACATGCAGTGAATCCTGGGAAAGATACTTTAAAAGCAAATTAGTGACATTTCATAAGCTAATTTTTTGTCTTTCCCCACCCAGCGGAATGTAGAATGTTCTACACTTCCATAATATTGGTTCTTTTAAAGGTTTTCTAATGTGGAGCACTGGCAATTTGTTAATTTTGCACTCATGCCTTTTGAATAACAATATTGGTGAGAGCCAGATGTTTTGAGAAGATAATTCACAGGCCTGTATGTTGACTTGCAATATCCCAGTCACTGGCCTCAGTAAAAGAGACTTTCTGGTTGATGAGGAATGTTGATGTACTTGGATGGTTTACTCTATGTCTAAAAAATTTACAGTGGTCTTTGAGATAATGAATTATGTCAGCGTTCAAACATTACTCTCCAGACCTGCAGCATAAACACAATTGCGGACAGTCACAGCTTTTATATACCATAAAAACAGACACATTAATAATGTCACTACTACACCACAGAGGTGTTCTCAAAATGTAAAACAGAACACTGAATAGACAGGATGGTGATAATTACATAGTTTGGTGTCTCAAGAGGCTTAAAAAGGCAGTAAGACCTAAATTAATTTGTCACATTAAATCCCAGGCACAATGAAAATTTATTTCACGTCCAGGTAAGTTAAAATACTCTATCTGAATATTCATCACAAAACGACTTTAAATCTCCTGAAATTACACAGGAGGAAAAACTCAATTCCAGATTCCTTGGGGTGGTGGAACACCAGTTTTTGGAAGTTCATCTGCTCCTACTGAGAGGTGACCTTGAATCATCAGAGCCAGCACTTGCTGCCGAAGCAATCGTTGCCATTATCACACTTTGACTGCAGCTTGCAGCAGCCCTGTAATACTGTCACTCCTGGCAGAATTCCCTATATGCATTAGCATGAAATGGTATTTAAAAAACCTATATAGTCAATAAAGATGTAAAGTCTGGAAAAACTGTAGGAAAACATGGTTAATTTGCTTAGTTCCTTGAGCTCATTAAATTGGCTCAATGACTGGATTTAAAATAACTGAGCTGATATATATCAGCCCCAAATAATTTTTATGCCAGAAACAGCAGCAGTGGTACTCTGTAACGCCAATGCTAGATTTCCCTGTGATATACTGCCCTCTTGTGCGTCAGTAGCTTTCTTATAGAGATAATCTAAGAGCAAGAGACCTACTTCATAAACAGAAGTTCTCAGACTCTCTCTTGATCCCCTTTGACATTTTTTATTTTTACCCAGAATGAATGCAACTTCTTAGGTCATGATTGAGAGGAAACACGGACTGGGCTTGTCCAGCCTGGATAAGTGAAGACCAAGAGGAAATCCTACTGCCATGAGGGGAAGTGGGGAGCAGACCGTACTGAGTTGAGGGAGGAGGAACTCCCTCAGGACCAGAAAGAACTGCACCAAGTTTTCTGTGGCCTGGGAAGCCAATGAATTATCTGGAATCAGGCCTGGATGTTTTTTAAATTACTTTCCCATTTTCAGTTTTATTCTATTTAAAATGTTAAAAACTCTAACTTGCGTTCTATGATGGCATGAAAAATTTCTCATTTAAAATCCCTTTTGCTCATCTATGGAGGAAGCACTACAAGGAGGCTTTTGTAACCTTCGACCTTCAGCAGAGTGGTCACACTTTCTCAGGGGTCACCTGAGATCCTGTTTCTGTGTCAGTGATACTTGTTTTGTACAAAATGGAAAGTCTTCAACCAAGAGAGATCCTTTTAGATTTTTCCTGGCAGGAAAGTCACTTTTCTACTTGAAGGTTGATGTTACATCAAGCCTCCCTCGACAAGAGGAAAAAAACCAACAAAAAAAAAAGCTGCTGTAATACAGTCATTGTCCATTAAGCTCTGGGTGAAGGAATGTCCTCTTTCACACTTATTGAACAGGGGATTCTCAGGAATGCCAAGTACCACAGATGAAACAAACTATACTTTCACCTCATAAGAGACTAGATGAGAGTTGTAGCTGCAGTTAGTTATGTTTGGCAAGGATTTGTTGCACCAAGGCAAGCCGTGTGGCAGAAATAAGAGGGCATGGAAATTACTGCATCTTAATTTAGTCTGTCAAGTTTGACAGCAAGCACTTAAGCAGCCACATTAGATATCAACATCTTTTAGTTGATACAGCCCCTCTGTAACAGTAACATCTGGAAAAGATATTGAGGTTTTAGTGCTTTTGGAAAATGTATTACTGTCTTTGGATTAAAATTAGAAAACTACCTGGTAATTTAAAAATAAATTGTATTTCCCTTACTTGTGGCAACGTTTGCCCCTTATACCTTTATGAGGAAGGAAGAAATGGTAGTACAACTATTCTGCCATCAGTCACGTGCCACACCTCTGTTAAAATGCTGGGAGCTTTCAGGAACACAACAGCTTAGATTTCTTAAATAATAATAATAGTAATAATAGTAGTAGTAGTAATAATAGTAGTAGTGATATTAGTAGTAGGAGGAAGAAAAAGGAGAAGGTCATTTGGAGAGGAAAGAAAATATTTGTCATTTAAAGAATAATTGTTAAAAATACGCAGGGAAAATTTTTCCAACATATTAGATACTGCATACTATATAGTTTGCAAGCTTTTTTAGCTGAAAAGGCCTGCATACATTTCATGTGTCTGCCAAGTGCCAAAACATATATATTGAAAGGTGTAAAAGTGGGGATTAAATCAGGTTGCCTGTGAGGTTACTGAACCTGAACAGGAACCAGAAATTATGTAAAACCAGCGGGCAGATTTTCTAGCTCAAGTTGAGGTGTGGGACAGTGTCTGGAACCTAAAGGCTGGAAGTCTTGAACTCCATCTCCCTGGTTTTGACTGCAAAGGGGCTGCAAAGGGACTGCCTGTGCTGAGTAGCAAAAAGGCTCTGAGTCCTCTGGAAGATGATTCAGAACAGAAATATTGCATACTACTGTCTAAAAGAATCCTAGAGACAACTGCTTTCTAATTTAATGTTCTTTGTTAGGTGTCTAAAATTTTACAAGGCCAACATTACCAGCATCTTAGCAAAATGAACTCAGGCAGTTCATGCTACATCCCCCAGCTCCTTGTTCCTTCCAGTGTAATATCATTAACATCATCAATAGCATTCATCAAGAGGGTTTGGTGGTAAATTATGTCCATTAATATAATTCTGAACAATAGTTTTAAATCAGTTAGTGTTATTTTCAGAAGCCACTTCAGACATGATTTTTGGTATTAGAAATAAATTCCAACATCTCCAGTGTATTGTTCTTCTGTATGTTTAGCAGATTGTCACAAGTTCTATTCAATTTTACTCCATTTCAAGGTGTGATTAGGGGAGAGCCAGTGAGAAATAAAATAAAGTTTGTAAGCCCAGGAGTAAGAAAATAAATCTCTGAAGTTCATGTTAAATTCTGACATGTAAGTTGATTTATGTCCAATAAAATGGGAAAACAATGGGGATGAAATACGGAACAAAACCAAATAATGAAAGAGCCTCTAGTATCTTAATTTAAAACAAAAAGAGAACCAGCTTAAAATTTGCCTATTTAATTGAATCAAAACAGCAGCTCCGTTACGCTACAATAAAATGACAGCAAAGGTGCCCCTATTGTAGCTATTTTAGTAATTTTTTAATGCAAATAATGTCCCTACTTTATGCATCATATTTTTCCCAGCTCTGAAAAAAAACTGCATCAGTGTCTAACCTTTTCTTGTGTGTGTAGTTGTACTGATTATTCTTAAGAATCAGAGCCATTACACATAGCAGAATTTGGCTCAGTCCTGAAACTTGTCCCAGTACAATTTGGCATCATCTTCTACTGTCACTTATCTACTACTGCACTTGTTCTGAAAAGATATTATCTGGCCTGTGGAGTGAAATCTGTCCAATAACTCTGAAGTAATTGGTAAAATCACATTTTATTCCAGCAGAACACATAGCACTTCCAATTACAGAGCTTATTTACTGTCTTCTTTCTTAGCTACTTTTACTGGCTATTAGTAATCTTGTGGTAGGGACATCTAATAAATATATTTCCTTCAAGAATCAGGAAAACTAAGCCTATGAAATGCTTTAAATTAGCCCTTCGCTTTGAAATAGTGACTATCTATGTTCCGTCACTGCTTTTAGTGCAATAGAGGAATTAGCATGGACTCTTTCCAAAACCAGATGTGTGTTCTTTCTGTTAAAAGCCAGTCACATATTTGCATATTGTGTAGCATATGCTTCTCATTCCACCTGTGTAGATTGATAGGTTGAGGTTTTATTTCCAGCCATGGCCTATGTAGGCACACAGATGTAGTTCTGAGTTGTTGGAAAACAGGTAATAAATGTTTGTGTACCCCAAGTCAAAATGGATATTTTACAATAAGGAAGGTGATTTTTCCAAGAAGAGACTCATGGTTGGAGGGCTCTATACATTGCACAGTTTCAGGTCAACCTGAAGAATACTCTGTCTGTTAAATGTTCCAAGCATACTGGTCAGAAACTGTATTTTCTTTGACGTTTTTCCCTCCCAAGCACTGCTTAGTGTCAGTTGATGTCAAAATCATCTTCATTTTACGGGCATAGTTATATCACTGTGATAGTAGTGGGTAACATCAGTTGTGTGTGCACTTCCAGAATGGGCTGAGGTTCTTCTTTGCATGTGTAGCTCTGTCTCGTGTTTAGGGGCCCTTTGTTGTTGGCAGGGTCTCTCTGAAAAAATTGTTTACTGAGTCCAAAAGAAGCAAATATGGAATAAAACCCAGTTTGGGGTTTTTTGGTGTTGCTAATGTTGGCTATTATAAATATTATAAACACAGAGAGCAGAGCTTTCATTGAAGTGCAGCTCTATTTTCCTCGTTCATGTGACCATATTGTTGGGAGAGCATCACATTTCAGTGTTTGCCAATGGGAACATTTATAATGGGTGCACAGGTTTCATGCATGAAGAGGCTGTCTTTGCAGCTTTGTCAGAGAGGGACTAGAAACATTCCTGGTAGAATGCAAGATGGAATCGCCAGTCAGTACATGCTGCTGCACTAAAAATATCTTCAAGTTAGTATCTCTGGAGCAAATTAAAACAGCAAATATTACTATTAAAAGGTTACTTGCCCTGAAGGAGACCTATTTGCCTTATAGAAATGGATGGTTGATCCATACCCACGTGCAGTGGCGAAGATTGCTATCACAACTCTTGGCAGTTTCATTTCTCTAATGATCAGATGTCCAAGCCAAACATCACACAGAGACATAATTCTTGCAGCAAGGACGTCACTTAATATTCCAGAGTGTCAGGACAGCAGTGGGAGACTTAGTCCTCCTTAACAGAGAAAAAACAACTATGAGCACTTGTCTTTTTGCAGTAACTCTATGTCACTGGTATATTGTCTATAAAGAAACAAACTTTAATAGTCATTCAAAGTTTTTTATACTTGTAACTCAAAAATATAATTAACAATGAGACAGCTTCCCAGTGAAATTTCTAAGCCTGGCATATTAATTTTATGGAGCATATTTGCCAAGGCAAGGGGCAGCTGTAGGCCCAGACCATGTAGGCAGCGGCCTAAGGCAGCAAAAGAGACAAAAAAATCACAGCGATAGCAGAGCAGCTGCCCCAGGCACCACCTGGTCTGTTGAGATTATACAATCTTCTCAGCCTCAGTAATGAGAAAATTTATCCCACTCTCTGGCTTTGTTTTTCCTCATCCTGCTGCTGGTAGACAAAGGAGGTCTGGAAAGATCACAGCATGGAGCCAGAGAATAACCACTCTTCCTTTTATCTCCCTTCTCTCAAGCAGTCATGCTACATTGGGTCAGAAAGTCCGAGCAGGTGTTTGCAACTTCAACCTCATTAATTTTGAAACACTGCTGTGAAACGTTGAGTCTGCCTGTGACAAAATCACTATATTATTATATAATTTCTGCATGACTGTACTGGTTTGGGCTAAGATAGAACTATTTTTCTTCATATTATGGAACTGCTTTTCTGGTCTGTGGTGAAAACAACGTTGGTAACTTGGGAATGCTTTAGCCATTGTTGAGCAGTGCTTGCACAGCACCAAGATTTTTTCTGTTTATCACACATCCTTGCCGTCAAGTGGGCTGAGGGAGTACAGAATCTGAGAGGGGACACATTCAGGACAGCTGACCCCAAATGACCAAAGGGATATTCCATATTGTGCAACATCATGCTCAACAATAAAACCTAGGTGAAAGAAGAGGAAAGGGGAAACATTCTGAGGTAACAGTTTTCCCAAGTAAACCATCATGTGTGATGCAGTTTTGCTATCCTGGAGATGGCTGAACACCTGCCTGCCCAGGGGAATTGGTGAATCTATCTATTAAATCTTCTTTATCTCAATGCACAAATTTTCTCACTTTTACCATCCCAATTCTCTTCCCCATTCTTGGAAAGAATAAGTGGCTGAGTAGGGCCGAGCTGCTGAGTGGGGTTATCCCACAATGACCACACAGAAGTTAGGACTGTACCTCCTGAACAGCAGTGGATTTGGTCACTCTGGTCATTCATCTGGTTATTGTTTGTGATCCTTGTAGCTTTACATTTTTACTAATATTAAAAAGGCTTCAAAGCAGCCTGGCAGATTTTATTCCAGTGTATCTTAGGTTTCAGCACTGCATGCAAGTGCAAAGAGAATTTACACTGGCTACTTCCTACTAGCCTTTCTCTCTTTCTCTCTCCCAATCTTTATAAGATCATTGTGAGTTGCACTAGGCAGCAAGATGACAAAAAGACACCAAGCCCTGCAACAGGTTGGCATTCCAAACTCTTATGAGCCTTATGTATCCAGCCTCACAATCTAACAGCTGAGAAAACCATGTGTTACTGTAAATTCATTAGCTGTTAACTTTACATGAGGTTTTCACAGCTGATTTCTAAAAGCTTGAGCAAATCTGATGTAGGGAACCATAATGAATTGTTATTAGGACTTGAAAGTACAATGCCAAGTAACTTAGTAAGTAATTCCTAGTATTGGATTCCTTGAAATTTTCTCCAGAGGAGTAAGGAAAATTTTAATAAGACTGAATACATGCAAGAATTATACCAGTATTCCATTTGGAAAGTTCAAATGCTTAACCGTCATTACTCTGGGGTCTGATTTTCACATCTGCTGTTTCACATGGGGATATTCTATATTCATATCCTTCTGAAATTAAGTAGTCATAAAGACTTCTGAGGTCTGTACTTCACACACTTTGCCACCTCTGGATTTGTTTCAACCTTCTTTTCAATTGCCTCTTTAACAAAGTCAAGAATATTTGTGGCTGGCAGAAAGGGGTCTCATTTTTCAACCCAGCTACATGGCCATCTGTGGTGTTTGCAGATTACTAGAAATTTTTTTAGCTATCCAGGGAATTTCTAGATGTTTCTGAATCAGAGAATTCCCACTTGTCAGCTCTCATTACCGTGTTCTTTCCTAAGTTGAATCTGATGCAGCAACAACGACAACAGCAGCTGGTTTAGTTTCAAGATGCTTTAAATTAGGGGAGAATGTATATATCTGGGCTTGACTCACTATGAGGTAGCTAATTTATCAGAAAGGTCTTCCTTAAACTATTTTTCGTTTCATTTGTCATAGTTATTTAATGATGGAAAAATTATCTTAATAAGAGGTAAAATTCAGAAATGTTAGAAATCAATAAGGAAGGAGTGCTGTTTCATACTACAGGAATCCTAGAGAAAAATAATTGAACACTAATTACATTTGAAGGCAGTTGCAAACTAGTACAGACTGCAAATATGAGAAAAGCCAGGCAGAATTTTTTTTTTTTTCCCAGAAAATCTAGTTTGTTTATTATTGCTATTTCAAGCATGACTGCTGAATCCACACACTGTAGTTGACTCAGATAAGCCAGTTTAGGATAAACCAGCTCCATAGCATAGGAGAAAGTAAAAATGTCTCCAAACTAGCTACCTCCAGGCTAGATAAAAGCAGTGGAGCAGAGTAAATGCAGCACATTAGATGAACTGATTGGTTTTTCTGACAGATCAACCATTTCTAACCTGAAGGTAAATTACTCCAAAGTACAGGTCGAGTGAGACTGGGATTGTCTGCACCAGGCCTTGTACACATGCAGCAGAAATACTGAAGCAAAATTCCTTAACTCTTCACAGCTTTAAGTAATCTAAATTTTTGTTATGAAGGTAATTTTAATCTTCGTCTATCACTTTGTCAGTCAGCATGAACTGCCCTTCTAAAGACAGGAATTTATAAGCTTTTTTATAAAGGTTGCTTTCTCCATGCTAGTAGAGTTTCTAGGACTTGCATTATTACTCTACAGATTTTTAATAACCCTACTCAGAAACTTTTCACTGATGTTAAGGCTTCAGGGGACTTGCTAATTGTTTAGGATTATAGATAACCTCATTATTTTAAGCACCTTCTCATAAACCCCATAAATGAACCAGAAAAATGATAACGAGGAATAGTTTGCTTCCTAAGATTTTTGTGTAGGCTCACAGACTTAATGCAACTCGCAGTAGAAAGTAATTTTTATTCATGAAGACAGTTAAAAATTAAGATTTTGCAGTGACAATGAGATCTATTGCAGATCTTCCTTGTATAGCTCGAAAATTTTCTTGTAAGCTCACCTAGTATTGCTATGTACAAATACATTCTTGCTTTCATGCATCTTGTTCTGCATAATACAGAAAGGCAATTCTATCAGTCCTAAACTAGAGCAGTGTTTTGTAGAAAAGCAGTAACTTAGTGTTATATGTATATGTGTGTATATGAGGATGGTAAAATACAGGATTACCTAATCTTCACTTCCTACCTGAGAAGAGAGGTGAGACTGAGGAAAGGCTGACACAGGAAATGCAGCAATATAAATGCATGATTTTAAAAGTATACAAACTACTCAGGGACTGAGGACAGATCTAGAGACCTACAAATCAGCTCAGTTTAGAGGAGATCTGAGAAGAATTTTAGGGAGAAATCCATTACATTCCCACTCTAAAGCATTAATCTAGTTTTCAAGGATGAGAGATCTGAGAAGAAAGAAAAACCTATGACTCGGAAATCAATAATACATAAGATGTGATCTCTAGTACATTGTATTATATATATTAGAATCAGCCAGTGTACACTACAGCAGAAATCCAAGAACTGAGCATCAAATGAGAGTCCAATTAGTAGATGTCTCCTTTGGCTTTCTTTATTACATTTATTTGGACTTGGAATTTCACATCAAAGAAGAATTTTACATCCTCATTGCATTCATGTTTATTCAGATATCCGAGATTAGAGTATCAGAATGTGGTAAATTATTATAAGTTTTTTATTAGAAGCTTCTAACCTGTAGTTCTGAATTTTCATCAGTGATAAAACTTTCATGCCAGATTTGACTAAAATGTCAAGGTTTTACTTAGCAGGATTTCTATATTTAAGTAACTCATTAGATGTACCTAAAAACTCTTACTGTTATAAAAGAGGTCAGAATTAAGGCAAATTTTTATGAGGCCACTAGATGGTGCCACATTTATTGTTAAATGCCGCAGAAAACAAAATTCTGGGAAAAACCAAAAGAACAAACAAGCAAACCACAAGACATAATACTGCTTCATGAAATAGCAAGGCTGTGTTTAGATATTATTTCCCAGGGCATCCATCCTGTCATTTTCCTCTACTACCTCAAATAATTCTGTTCTTTCTTCTGTGTATTGGGTAGGACTATGCACTTCAGAGGGATCAACACAACAGTGTCAACTCACTTTAGTGTATATGATCAATAGTCTTCTGTTTGCTCACTGTAAATTTCTCAGAGTTAATTTCAGTAATCTCTACAGATATTTTGAGAAAGTAACAAATTTTTAACGTGTATTGTTACTGTGTAGTTAGCATGGTACAACAAAGTTTTCCTGATCAAGTCAGCCAGGTGATCCTGCACAGTACTCAACAGTGTAAGGCAGCAAGGCTCCTGGGGTTCATATCCACTCGAGTTTTGCCCTGGAGTAAGCTGAGATCTTCTTTGGGTTGTGTAGTGAGTGCTTTTAAGAAAACAATCCTGGTGGATAATTTTCCTGGCCTCATAGGCAATTGTGAGAAAGTATGAAAAATCTATGGCATTCGATTGACACGGTATGTGCCCACATAAGTCAGCTTCATGCTACGAGTTCCTGGGTTGTATTAAGTTGGTGTATATGTTCGTTTCAGATCTATCAGTGCAAACTCAGAACACAACTGCCTTTGAAGAAAGGGATTACACTTGTGCATGGCACTTAATATAGCCCACAGCTCATTGTTATGTTGTAAAATGGAGGTAGGGGTTTCACACTGTGGCAATACTCAAGGTATATTCAGAGTTAATTCTGCAGTGAATATGAATTTGTAGCTTTTTAGTTCAGTTTTCAAGTTGACATTTCATTGTGTGGTTGTGTCTGTGAGACCTTCTGACACATCACACAGTATCAGCTTGAGACTACTTGAGAAGTGGCTGAATGGTTTTATTTCTGATCTAATTTTAATTTTGAAAGTTCTGTTTATTTTGTTCTATGCAAAATCTATATTTATATGCTTACTTAGGATTATGACCAGGGAAGTCAGTGAAGCTATAAATGGAGAAAAGCAAAAGTGATCAATCAGATAAATTGCTGAATATTGAAAAGGCCAAAGCAATAAAAAGTAGCATTATAATTCATAGAGCATGTGAGGCATTAAAAAGTCATGCAGACCAAGATTTATTGCAGACAAAAATCAAATAGAGTGTCGCTGTGCCTCCCAGAGTGCCCACTGTGCCAGCCCGGGCTAACCCTGGCACTGGGCAGCAGCAGGTACAGCTCTGTCTGCCACGCACCCCGGGCTGATCCTGGGGGTTCCTCAGCGCACCCANTGAAAGGGAGGGGGACCCCTCTGGCTACAGCCCATCACTCAACACCCTTCAAGGAGCTTTCTGGCAGCAGGGAAGGGCCCCTGGCTGACAGGCATGTCCCTGGAGGAGGGTGTAGGGAATGGATACATGGCTGTGGGGAGGGGATAAAGGGGTACAACCAAAAACATGTAACAACGGGGGTACATGGACTGAACCACAAATTAACGTACAAGACAAATTATAAACACACTGCTACAATAGAGCCTGACTGTTTTTTCATTACAAATATGGTAAAGAAGATAATAAAATAATATAAACTTACTGTATCCCAAAAGACTTCACAAAATCAGGCTGTTCACTTGCTGTTCTCCATCAGATTCAGTCAATGATGACATTTGATGGAAGACATTCTCTGCGCTATAGAAAAGTGATAAAGGGTGTGATCATCTAGTATTATTATTTCTAACCCCATCCCAATGCATACTTACATGCCATAAGAAGTGCTTTTTGTTGGATTATTTTGATTGAGGATTACAGGCAGATGCATTTCTTCCCAATATTTCAGCAATCACCAACTTAAGCAGTTACTTATAATTTGGATATTAATTCAGTTAGTCATATTGAAGTCATGGAATAAAGTTCTGTTTTACTTAGTGTTGTACAAACAGGCAGAACAAGGTAGGCACTAACTGGAAGGCCTTACTGTTTCATTTCCATCAGAAATAATAGAGTTTTACTGCAGAAAAATAGGCCACAGCATCAGATGATATTTTCCTACCAGATATATCTAGCCGCAAATTTAAATATTTTGCCTTAGGAATGAGACAAGACAGTAAATGAATGTGAGATGAGGGGATATTTTCAGGAGATAAATGTATTCATAGCCCTCTCCTAGATGAGCTACAGGGAAGCTGCACCTTTGCCAGTGAATCATAGGACTGTAGGCATCTAAGTCACACCAGGAGCTCAGAGTTTCCATTCTCTGGTTTATAAATATATGACTCGGCATTTTCATTAAATATAGGCAACAATAAGTTGGAGCTTAAAAATACAGACAAGGAAGTTATATTTGCTGAAGTAGATAAGTAGCTGCCAAATGAAAGCTGTGAAGGATTGTATCAACAATAATTCAGATTCTGTTAATAACAGAAGGCAAAATTGAAATAGTCCTGTGTACCTAAACTAGAGAACCAGAGAATTAAAACTACACCAGCAGACATAAAATTACTTTGTATATGTTTAAGTCATCAGTTATTCCTCTTCCTTAACTCCTGCTGTGTCACCAATGGCAGTGAGGCATTGGCCATACTATTCAAACCTGGAGGTGGCTATTAGTGCAAATACAATTGTCCAAACATGTCAAAAATTAGAAAGGACCTTCAGCCTCTCATGCCTGACTACTGTTGGTTCATTACCTATGCTGGTTAGTAAATCTTCAGAGTATGAAGAAGGCACACTATTGCATATGAGCTAAATGTTTGCATTTGTTTATAATTCCAAAATTTGAGGAAACACAGAAAGGGAGTGCCAGTTCTTTCATGAAGAAACCAACCCCAGATTCGTTTTCAGTTGCAGAATCTCTTCAACTCCCCTTCAGACAATCTTAGGAAGATTGCAGCTGCTCCCCTCAGCCTCCTCTTTAAAAGCTCAAGAAATCCAGCTCCTTCAGCTCTTTGTCAAAGAGCATGCTTTTCATCTTCTCTTGTCGTCTTGGTGGCCCTCCAGAGGTGTTTCTCCACCGGCCCTTTATCTTTGTTCTGAGGTCCCAGCCTGGACTGGGTACACGAGAAGTGACCTCCTGGGTAGCAAGCAAGCAGCAGTGAGCAGCCACTTCCCTGGCCCGCTGGCTGCGATCCTTCTCTGTGCCTGGTACACAGACAAGCCTGTCGCCACAAGAGCGCACTGCTGACTGATGTTCAGTAAAAATCAGCAATATTATCTGCTGAGATCCCCTCAGCTGGTTCAGAGGTGTAACTTCAGATAAGCAGATAACTTTTAAAGGTTATGCTTTTCTTTTGGCCAGACCTTTCCTTACTGTAGCTGCTAATGCAGCTGTCAAGTTTTGGCTACCAATTTGTGTGCCATTGACTGTTTATAATCCATGCACAGAACAGGAACTGTAAATAACGACTGGTAAGTAATGTGCAGGAGAGAGCCCCTGGAACGGGCATATTTTAATTTTGGAAAAGCAAAAATATTATTAGGCATCAAACTTTTTAAAAGTGATTTTAGGGTGGTCCTGAGAATTCCTGTTGTTTTGGATGGTTTTGCATATACGGAGAGAAATTTCACAGAACCACAAAATATGGTGAGTGACTTCAGCTGCTCCTCATGCCTCGACACTCTTCACCATCTTTGTTGCTTTCCTTTGAATGCTCTCTAGTAGGTTAATATCTTTCTTATATTGCAGTGCCCAAAAGTGCACACAGACCTCAAGGTGAGGCCACCCCAGTGCAGAGCAGAGCAGAACAATCCCCTCCCTTGCCCAGCTGGCGATGCTGCCCCTGATGTCCCCCAGGACAGGGTTGGCTCTCCTGGCTGCCAGGGCACTGCTCTCATATCCAACTTACCACTGACCAGGAGCCCCAGGGCCCTTTCTGTGGCTCTGATTTTTCCTGGATGGCTGTTAAGGGCCTCCAGGTTCTCCTGGGGCGTGGAGCCATTGCTCAGGTGTCCCTGAGCTCAGGAACCTCTTGCACAGGTCGTTCCAGCCCTCAGCCCTGGCCTTACCGCAGCCGCCACTGCTGCCACTGCCACCTCACCAACTTCTGGATTTTTTTACTATCCCTAGAGTGTACTGTAGCTTAATAAAAACACTGATATCTTAGTAGTAGGCCAAAATCCAAGAGAAACGTCCCATGGCTGAAGCCTAAGGCAGCTGTCTTGGCTAGAAACCAAAGTTCTCAATTTTCTCAGGGCCTTCTATTCATGATCTTACAAAGTGCCTTTTTAAAAAATCAGCCCTAAACAGAGAGGAAAAATTGAGCTGAACAGATTTTCACTTGACCAGAGGTTATAAAAATGATTAAAATATTTATTAAAATTTAAAGCCATGTTTCCAAAAAGTAAAGGTCCTCTTTAAATGCCCAATCTACTGAAATGTTCCAAATACTTGCATTTATTACAAGTTATTCTCATTGCAAACTGACTGGTAGCTGCAGGATACTGTCCCGTGGGAGGTGACCTCTGAGGGTTAAATTTTAAGCCTGGATAGGGCCATCAAGATTCAGCCATGTGTGAAAGGATTGCACAAACAAAACCTCTTACACAAACAAAACATCCGACTTGGTCTCCTACATTCACTGTCAGTCATGTCTATGATTTTATTTTTTGCAGAGAATCCAAGCATGTTTCACAAATTTTCATCCTGCTGGCAATAATGTGCCAGCTCTTTTCAGGACAAATACATTATTTTGATTAGCCTGATGCCATTCTGGAAATGCTGCTTTCTCCTGAGGCATTGTGCAGTTTTGTTTATCTCAAGTGTTAAAAATGCTTGAGTGACCTTTGGCCCCTTCAAAGTCCTGGCTTTATGGCATCTAACTGAGCTTCACTGGTAAATTTAGGGAGTCAGGAAAGTATTTCTCAGGCTGCCATCTTCACAATTGTTACCTTCTCACTCTGAGCTGTCTGTTCCCCATGTAGCCTTAGGTGTTTTCCTCCAGCTGATCCTGGAAATATGCTTTTTTTAATATTTTATGTAAAGTTATTCTTAGATTATTCTGGATAATTTGTCAAATATTTATGTTCGTTTTATTTCTGATCTTTGTCATACAATCAGCTAGACCAAAACCATCATCTTTCTTAGTTTATTTCTAAATGATCTCAGCAATTTAAACCACTTTAAAATTGCTACTTCCAAGATTACCATCTATTTACCCTGTACATAAACAGAAGTGAAAAAACCATTTCTGAATTTTGATATTATGGTTTACGTAAAATTGCAATAGTACAAAACAGGTTATTTGGAGGTCCAAGGCCTCAAAATAGCAAACAATGTTGGTAAGCAAGTTACTTCATTCTGAACTCTCCTAATTTACCCTCCAATACGAACACCTTCCTAGTCTTTACTTTCAAAAAGGACTCATGTATGATCTCTCATATTCTGCACAGCCTTCTCCAGCCTGAAAACTTCACTTCTCTTTTGATTTTTTTTTATCAAAGCAAGTCTATGTTAGAGATTTCTCCTCGGTTACTGCAAATGAAAAGCATATGTGAAACATTTCCCTTAGGAGTTGGAAGAAAATTTCAAAACATAAAAGCCTACAAACACGAATCTAGTTATACGGAACCAACATTTTAGTTCTATGCATCCCCCATTCCTAGACTTGATGAAGAAAATTTCCTGGAGAAGAGATGACACAAGATGATCCAGTAAGCAAAATCTGACACCAGCAGTGAATATATTAGCAGTTGACCAGTGTGAGCTAGTTCCAGAGCAGATATCCTGCCTCTTATCACTGGTATCTTGGGGATAAATATGGAATTCCAGATAATTGGGGATTTATGAGGTCTTGCACTGAGTGCTTCTCTGCTGCCAATAAAGGTGTGAGTATCAGTTTGAGGATTTTTATGAGAAACTAACAGTAGGACAAATATTCAGCACGTCTTCAGCAAAATTTTATTAGGGATGGGAGAAAGGAATGTGAGAGTAAGCAGGTTTGGGATTACTGTGGTTAAGCAGGATAAAGTCAGTAGATTAAATTAAATCAATAGCTGAGATGATGACAGAGCTCAAAACAGAGAGTAAGAATAACACTGTCACAAAACCAAGATGATTTATAGTTTGAATGGGCCCTCAAAGGTCATCACTGGGCGCTGAATCACTTTAGCCATGTGTGTTCCTAGCAATGTTATGCTACCATCATAATGTAGCATCAACGTTCTAATTTACTTTGGCAGCTGATGTCATTGCAGCAGCTTGCCCCTTAATTCAAGCTGCAGTCATATTACACCACACTGTTGATTTTTAAGTCGATGAGAATCAAATAAATACTTCTGGTTACTGTATTACTGTATTGAATATTCTTCTTCCTCTTTGGCTCCTTAACCTTCAAAGCTCTGCCATCTGCACATAACTACATTATAACACTGCAGAGGGCACTATTGGTGCATATGAGCAGCTGTTGAGCAAACCCACAATTTCATCTGCATGAAATTAGGACAAGGGATGTTTGCAAGTATGTATTTATTCATTCCCTAGACCTATTTAATTCTATTGATGCTAAGGGCCTGGTGATGAAATCACATCTGGCCAAACATCCTTAGACATAAAGAAAATAGAAATAAGATTTCTGTAGTCAGTTCAAAATTCTTGTATATTTGGAACTTTAAAAAATCATGGCAGAGGGAACCTCCCTCCCCACCCCTGAAACTCTTGCATTTAAGTGATGGTTAAACAATTGGTTTTAAATCTCTGTGCATTTTCCTCTGGGATGTCCTAGTTTTTAGATGCCATCATTTGTGTGTACCCATAGCCATTGAAATCATGATTTCAATATTTAAATGAGAGATCAGCTTTTAAAAATTTGTGGTCTAAATAGGTATAGTAAACCACCATATAGAAAACCCTTGATGCACTCTCTGATAGCCATTTAAATAGGAGGTTTGCCTCTATTTCCAGATCAGTTCCTGAATAGTTCTGTGACTTTAGGCAAGTGAATACTTAATTCGTGTATGACTATAAATTGAGTGTGATTGCTAATAAAATTATTTACAATTCTTGGGGGGAATGCTAATATTTTTAGGAAAATATTTTGGCATCTGCGATTCTTGAAAGTTTTGCTTTTAAACTGATTTCTGTTGTATTTAAGATGGGGAGTTTTGATGGAAAATGGGGTTTGGGCTCTTTGTAATTCACTATTCAAGTAATTGGTCTCCTGTTTTTTTCTGCAGAGCATAAGTAAGCAGCCAAAGCCAGAAAGTGTTCATCCTGAAGGCATTTTGCTGACATAGCTACTTTCTTAATGTACAAAGAAGGCCTTAACCACAGCTATGATTAAAGGAGCAGAAATACATTCCCAGTAGAAAAAAGTTCTAGAAAATATCTGTTCACACTGACTCCAAAAAAGTTAGAGGATGATTTGATCAAAGGGGCTAAACAACTGGTGCAGGCTAGTCTAGAAAGGTATGAAAGGATCCAGAGACTGGAAGTTGAAAACAGGTATTTTCACAGTAGGTTTATTTGCCTTTTTAGATGTGTGAACAACTAGCTACTGGAAAGACATGTCAAGATGGCTTCTCTATCATCGTATTCATTGATGTATTTACTTTTACCTCAGAAAGATATGCTCTTCTAAGGTTAAAAATTATTTTCAGAGAGATTCTGAACTCCTCTACCAAGGTCTAACCCATATAAATTCAGATCTAGACCTAGATCTGCCATGTGATCCTGAAGGAGGGAGCAAAAACTATTTTACAAGTCTATTCCTAAGCTTCTCTTTGGCTTATGTAAGGTTTATTTTATACGATTGGCTCCTGACAGCCATTCATAAAACTTGCAGCATTTGCTATCCAAATAGCTTCCAGCCACTGACATTATATCCTCTAGCATATCTGCTTACATTCTGCTGTTGTCCTACTTCCAGACACCATTCATCTTTGAGTGCAGTTTCACTAGATGCATTAGTTGCTTGCACTGCTGACATCTTCATTGAAAGCACTCAGATATTATAAACAGCAGCTGCCATTTAAGCAAGATATCCCCATGGTTTGATATGTTAAAACACTGTACATCTCTCTAAATCTGCTAAGCTGAAACATTGAGTAAGATTGCTTACTCATTGGCTGTTCATATTGCTTTTACTGGATTAGTGTAAACTATGTTAAAATTAGTTGGCTTGAAGGAAAATTAACTGACAGTGCTAAACATGCTATATTAACTGTTTTACAGTTCTACTACTGAAGTGCCTGAGATGATCTTTTCATGAACATTAAATCCTGATAAATCAGCATATTCAAAGAGGGGAGTGAAACCAGATGTTCATACATGTTTCCGTACCTTTCCTTCCCATTGCATCTCCCTTCCCATCCCAGTGCTCTCTGCCACATTTATAGGACTTTTACTCTAAAATTAGGATGGCTGAGCTGACCTGGATTAAAACTAATTCAGCCCAAGACTAGCTGACTGAATGGTGTCTGTAGGCTGTAGCTGCGCTGTGATTTTATTATGCAGCTCCACAAAAAATTATTGCAGTGTTAAGGAATAAAACAACATAGGATTGAAAACAAGTATGAACGGCAGAGTCTCTTTTGTGTAGCTGCTCATGCTCAAAGCTTTTGTGAAACTCCTTGTTGTGTGCTACCTTAGACATCATTGCCAGGACTGGCCTCAGCATATGATTTAGGAAAAACACAGCTGAAATATTAGATATCTTCTTACCAAGGTACCACATCAATCAGCATTTCATATGTGCAGACTGTAAGACTATCATAATAATCTTGATTCTCTGAGAAATTATATAAGAAGTAATTCAATTTGATATAAAAAGGACACATGCAGCATTTTTTTTATGAAGCATATACAAATCACTTTCAAGATACTATTTCTCATTAATTTTTAATGATGGGTAAGCAAGTGAAGGTTAGCATTATACATCACTGAATTAGTTTCATTATCAACTTCACTGGCGGTATTATGAATGTCACCATGGAAAAAGAAATGTGAAACTATATCATATTGCATTTAATATATAATATTACTTGTCTAAAGCCAAATTAACTGTAAAATAGAAGAAAATTATGCTTATATCTCCTTTATGTCTCATTTCTTTTTGAGTAATATAGAAATTAAATTGGAATTTTGTCAAGAAGTATCCTGAATCACTCTGTTTTTTGTTAGAGGTCCTTATAACTTTCTTATACTTAACACTGTTATATTATCGTTTTACTTGGAAACCCTTGCACTTTTTTTAAAGTAGGTTAAGCATGAGTCATACTGTTATAACATGTTTGTACCTCATTCCAGGCTAAGATGTTGAGCTTGCAGAACGCAAATGAAATCTATCTGGAAAGAAACAGTAAGTCACTTGCTCTAATCTTTTTAGATTTAAAACTTTTTTTAAGTGCTGAAAAAATTATTTTCAACACATGAAAAATATCTACAGAAAGGGTAGATTCAGGGAATAAGTCACAGAGTTAGATCAAATGAGATCAGACTAGTTCTGTCTTTGTTACACATAATTGCAATGTGACCTTAAAGTCCATCTGTACAATGCTTTGCATTGACTACCTATGAGCGAGCAATTCATCTCATTGAACCTCAGCTGTTTAGAAGTTAGGTGTCTGTTTTGAGTTTTTCATCTGTATTTTATTTATCTTTTATCAATACAGACATAAACATGTCATTCAGATGGGATGAACCTTTCTTGGGAACTTTACCCATTTGCAGTAGAGAAAAGGTAGCTTGATCTGAATGCATCCATGGAAGTCGAGTAGCTAGGTAAATTAAACATTACCCTAGTAAATCACTGGTTAATATTGGTTTATTTCTGGATGCTTGCTCTAAGATTTTCATATGTCATTAAATTAGGAGGATGAACTAGCACTGGAATTTAGGCTTACTACTTTGTCTTTAGGAACCCTTAACCTCTCTTTTTTAACCCCTCCTGGTTGCAATATAGAGATGATAAATATCTACTCTTGTGTTCTGGTTTCAGCTGGGATAGATTTAGTTTTCTTCCCAGTAGCTAGTGGAGTGCTGTGTTTTGGATTCAGTATGAGAATAATGTTGATAACGCAGTGAGGTTTTAGCTGTAATGCTTACCCTTAGGTCATGGACTTTCAGGACTTTTAATTTCCCATGCTCTGCCAGTGAGGAGCTGCACAAGAAGATGTGAGGAGTCCTAACCATGACATCTGACTGGAACTGGCCAAAGGGATATTCCATAGCACAGAGTACCATGCCCAGCATATAAAGTGGGATCGGGGGGACACTTGGTTGGAACAAGCCAATAGCTGCTCAGACTGGGCATTGGTCAGTAAATGGTGAGAAATTGTACAATGCACCACTTCATTCCTCACTCTCCCTTTCTATTTCATTACAATTATAGCAATTGTTATTATTTACTTTATTTATATTATTAGTTTGTTCTTATACCAAACCAAAGATTTTTTATTTTTCTGATTCTCTGCCCCATCCCACCAGGGGCAGGAGGAGTGAGTGTCTGTGTGGTCCTTAGTTGACATCTGGGGTTAAACCATGACATTTTTGTAAAACAGTTTCACGTTCCTGCCTCTTTTGCAGTATAAGTAATAAATTCTAAACAAATTAAAAGTTAATGTTGTTAATTGACATGGAATTTCTTGATTATTGATTCTACCCTGATAGTGATCACTATATGGACACTGACATACTGGAACTATTGACATGCTTTTTGTAGCTCCAAGGCCACTAAAGCCACATACTGCATTCTTATCTGATCTAACGATTTTGGCTAAGACTGCAGTGCAGAATAAGTTCCCAGGTCTACATGTTTAGGATTGATATGAATATTAGTTTAAAAAAAATTAAGACAGAAATGAACATGTCTGAAAGACAAAAACCTTGCTTCTAACTGAAATAAATCAGTTGCTTCAGCAGTTCATCCCATTGGGACACCTAAAGGCAGTAGTTCTTATTATGGAGTAATGGGCTGCAAAAATTCAGTGTAATGACAGAAATTTGTTTCTGGCAGATTGACAGAATCTTGTTATTTTGGGGAAGGCTGTAGGGGTAACCACAGCATAAAAGTAAGGTCAACTCCAGTCAGACAATTTTTAGTAACTGGAAGATTATGATGGTTGCCTGGCAACAACAGCAGATATAAACTAGCTTTTCCAGGTGACTTGTGAGACTTAACGGCATTTTCACTTCTGTTTTGAAAATATTGCCTTTTAAAAGGGTCTGGCACTTAGAAAGGTAAATTAATCATGGTTAACTTGGCCCATGGTAGATACAGAGACTGCTTGATCTGTCTTCTTCCTAGCATGTTGTTTTTTTTTTTCTGTTTCCACAAAGTGTCAATTTATCATCTAACTCTTGAAATTGAGAGACACAGGCTGGATACCTTTGCTGCATTTGGACAAACTTAGAGCATATGTGGGCTGAAAATATAGCTCTGTCTTCCCAGCATGATCCCTTAAGCATTCACCTTAACTCACAGAGGCTCAACAGGTAATAGGTGGGACCCACCCTCTACTTTTACTCCAATGCTTAATTATCAATAGGAAATTAATGCAGAGACCAAAGTCACCCCTTCTGATCCAGGAAGGACTCTTATAAGAATGTGATTTAGATTTCAAAGCTTCCCTGTTTTGCTGGGTTACTCCCATCTCCTGGAAATTTCTCAATACTTCCCATTATTTCATTAAAGATGTGATTCAACTTTCAGATTGGCAAATTCGATTTTTTTTTTTTTTTTAACAAAGTTTGTCTCACTGTTATGTCCCAGCCATAGACATGGAATACATTTTATCAGGATTCTCCATACTGAGACCTTTCTGAATAAACTCTAAAAGCGCATAGGAGGTATTGACAGATGTCATTTGCTGTACCTAGTCACAGCTGATTTTACTTTCCCTTCTGGGATGTTTTTATGTCACCCTGATGTTTTCAGCTTCTCTTCTGTTTCACAGTGTTTCATAGTTTGGTTTCTTTCTCACACTCCGGTCTGTAAACACCGGCAAATGTTATCATAACTTCAAGGTGGTTTTCATTCCTGTTCTTAGAGATATGGACAGCTGATGGACAGTTGTCTTAACCAATGGGATGGGGAGAGGTGTCAACCTTCTCCCGCAGTCCCTGGCCTTTGTAGAAATACTATAAAATGGAGTCAGATCTCTTCAAATAAAGTTAGTTCATAGCTCATGCCTTCTGATCAAAGTGTGTGAGTGTGTGTGATGAATAGTGTCATTTTTATCCATCTGAAAAGCATCACAGAATATCCTGTGTTGGAAGGGACCCACAAGGATCAATCAAAGTCCAGCTTCTGGCCCTGCACAGGACAATCCCAAGAATCCAACTGTCATGCCTGAGAACGTTGTCCAGATGCTTGGTGCTGTGACCACTTCTGTGGGGAGCCTATTCCAGTGCCCAGGCACCCTCTCAATGGAAAACCTTTTCTAATCCCTAACCTGAACTTCTCCTGACACATCTTCATCCCATTCCCTCAGGTCCTTGTTGCCATAGGGTATCTGGTAACGATTTCATTATTTCATTCACAATTTCAGATGATGCAGAGAGACATCTTGGTAAGGAATATTACTGCTGAATATCTGCTTGGTTTCATTCCTATTCTGCCAGTATAATCTGGATATCAGCTGTTTTGAAAACATCTTTCTAGTCTTGTTTTCTGATAATGTGTATCATTGAAACTGGTGATGCTTCACCAATCTATGGTTTTAAACGATATTTTGTGCTTCTGAACCCTTCCTCTCAGGTGATTGTACTATACAATTTCTGAGACAATCTATATTTTATACAGGGCTCCAAAGTGTAAAATGCTCAACTGCTCATAACTTTATGGTTTAAATACCATATACCAATTGAATTTTTAGGAGAGTTGTGGAGAAATTTGGGTTTAATTTATTTTTATTTTGACAATCTCTGTGAGTTTATTTTGTTATAACAGATTCCCACCAGGATATTTGCTTTGTTGGCCTTCCCCCTGACTCTTACTCATAAACACTCAAACCTATCAGTGCTGTCACCAGGTTCTAGACAACCAAACCCCTCAACAAACCCCCTCTACCTCTCCTTCCTTGCCTATCCCTTCTGAAGATTTGAGAGCCACACATAAAAAATGTCTGTAGAAAAAGTAAGTTTTCAAAAGCAATAAACAAGTGTGTGTACTAGACTACTACTCCTTGTACATGATTCTCCATCATTAATGAGATGCTGTGGTTTTTAGCATTTCCCACTCCTTTTACTTTACCAGTTATGTCATCAAATTAGACCATCAATTACAGACCATTTGTGAAGAATGATAGGTAAAATAGCATCAATTTGAAAACCTCTATGCTATTTTTCTTGTCAGTGAATGGACTTTTTTTTCCAACAGATGTAGGATTTATACAAGAATTTTCATTCACGCTTCTCTCATTTTGTGGTAGAAATTGCCCATGTACATACTTCTTCAGACTATTGTTCTGAATATAGCTTGTGTTAAATGTGTTGCACTAATCCATCACCTATTTTGAAGGTAAGATATTTGGACAGCTGCTAAACATCACAGTATCTAGTGTTATGGAACGTAAATTCCTTTTAGTGCCACAGATGTTGCTGTTAAATAACTTATGCGTAAAAATAAAATATAAGACCAGTGAATTGTATGTACCACATCCAAGGCATAGCAAGCATTTTTAAACAGTCATGTCTGTGTTGAGCAAATTGACAGAACACATTTCTGGTCACAAGAACGCTGGCAGAATTAGAGAGCCTCACATATGCCTACACAATCATGCTTCCCTGAAAGTATCTTCACTGTAAGTCCTAACATAACTATGCTGGGAAACTGACAAATTTGGGGACCCATCTGGAGGTGAGACGGGTAGTAAGTAGGTAGCATAAGGTTATGAATAACCTTCATTCAAAGCAGCAGTTCAAAAGCAGTCCATAAGTAGTAATAGATTCACACATGGCATTCATCAGACTACTGAAAATGGCAGAACAATCTCAGAATATTTGGGGGGAAAAAAAATTATTTATACATAGTAGCACTAAATTCTTCCTCTCAAGATATGCCTCTACATACTGCATCTAAGATATGCTTAGACTCGATCGTGGAATTAAGTTTTCATTCCTGATCTCTAGTCTAAAATGTGTCAAATTTTACAGTTAATTCATAGTTTACCCTTCTTCACACATATTTCAACAAGGGGAGCTGAAGTCCTTGTGCTAGAGGAAAACCTTGAGACAAGACAGGCTTAACTTGGTTAAACACAGCTCCTCTTGGACTGTGTGTCTGGTTCTCTGCCTCCCTTGTTGGACATCAGGGAGCTGGCATAAGGTGGTGTCATGCTGTGAAAAAAATTATTTTCCAGTGCCACTACAGGGAACTAGGAGGTGAATGTAAATTAACCTACACATTGACAATTAACAAAGTGCAATCATACACAGGAGAATAAATTGCATCATATAATGTTTAGCACTTCAGTGGGAAGTTCATGGAAAGTCATCTCAAAGACGCTTTTATCCAATGTCAGTTTTATTTCTCTAATACTTTCGCATTAAACATTCTCTTAGGTCAGTAGGACATTATGATGTCTCATCATGAATTACATATTTTACACCAGATTACACAAAGAATCAAGATTTTTTTTTTTTTTTTGCATTAAAATGGAAGGTTCCATTTTTTCCCCCCTCTTTTTATTTCTTTCCGTTAACTTAAAGGTACTTGTAGACCATGCTTTTTGGTATCAGATAGTAACATATGTAACTATCTATTGTGTCCTAGCAAAATGTTAAGTAGGTGGTATTCATTTAGAATTCTGATTAAATCAGAAATAATCTGTATATGGTTTATGGTGCAGTTTTGGGGGGGGGAAAAAAAGAAGTCGACAAAATAAAGTAGAGAAAACTTTAAATGCTGGAATACATCTTAGTGCAGAAAAGTTACAGAAACATTTTAGTAGAGAAAAGTCAAAAATAGATTATTTTAAGAAAAATTTGGACAAAGTATGGCAATTCCTATTTCCAACTTATTCATGTAATAACTTTGCAAATCACCAAGGCAGAAAAGATTTCAAGCATAAAGAAAAGAAAAGAAAAAAAGAGATGAAATAAAAAATATAAAAAGGATCCTACCTAGGCACATTTGCTATATTAAACATGTGGTAAAAGTAAGAGGTCCCCCTGATAAACTACCACAAGATGAACGTGTGTCCTATGCATTCATAAAACTATAAATGGCACTGTGAAAAGAGCTTTTCTTGAGTCTCCCATTCATTGCATGGCTGACCACATGGTATAGCAGTCTATTATACTTGTCTGAGAGTTTGCACCTGGGTTTTCTCCTGTCTGTTGGATTTTCTTTGTTGCGGGAACATGAAGATCTGATGGTTTAGCTCAGAATTAGCTGCTCCTGAAGTGTTTCTTTGCAGCTGACTGTTACTGAGGAGGTGCAATGGTATGTGATGCTGCATATAAAATATATGCACACAAAAAAAACATCCACACTAAATATTTTCTAGGAAGTAATCAAAAGAAGTCCAAGCACAAAAGACACAGAATTGCTGATTTGGTACTTGTACTTGGAACCCAGCTAAACTGATCTGGAGGCAACAGCCCTTGTTCTTTCTTTTTCCAGCCTTCCATTCAGTACTGAGCAGCTATCATTCAAATTTCTCTTTCTGAGGTAATCTCCCAGTCTATCACACAGTTGATAGTCTCTGCCTCTGAGAAGACAGATCTTTCCTGGTAGCTTGACAGTAAAATAATATGACATTTTCTTGCAAATTCCTCTTCTAGGTCACTTAAAGGCAATATAATATTGCTGCAGTGTAGGCTTGCCTCTTTCCCAATCTAATATTCACTAGTAAAATTAGATTTAAAAAATTATTCAACAAATTCTGGCTTTCTGTCTCTAAGCTTTGGTACACAGACTATGGTTCCACAAAAGCAATTGCTCAAATTATTTGCCAAATATTTTGTGTTTCTATATGCCCTCCTGGTATTTAAAAACATTGTATAGCTTTCAGCGTCAGTGTACACATTTAGTTTCCTCCTGAAGCTAGAGAACTCTTTTAAGACAAGAAAAATAAGTCTAAAAAAAAAAAAAAAAAAAGGCCAAATGGGAACTCTGACTGACCTCTCACAAACACCTCTCTTTGACTTAAGGGTGACACAGTGAGGCATTAACCTAATGATTTTGATTAAAAATACTTACTTTAAAGACAGCATTCTTTATAGTGTGCTTGCTTAAACCAGATGGCCTAACCTTATTTAACGTAACAGTCCTCGATATAAACTCAGTCACTTTTTGTTAACTTCAAACCTCTGGCTACTCCCTCAGATTGTCTCTTGACTATCTGAGAGCCTGAAGCCAGAGCCACAGAACTGACAAATATTGCCAGCACCGAGTGTCAAAGGATGCCTTTCATCTGCACACAAGGGCAAGCACCAAGGGTGCCACAGATTTAGACAGAAAAATATACACCAGTAGTAATCTGTATTCCAGACAAAATCCTTCATACTAAGGGCATAGGTATCCTTGTGCCAAGGTGTTAAACATTTATGAAGGCTTTTAAGGAGATACGTTGATTTTTTGAATGATTTTGAAAGTAAGTGTTATCAGGATGCATCAATAGGTTTTGACTATTTCTAGTTTAGGAAACATACTGTGCTTTTCACCCCAGATCACCTTGCAATTCTCACATTCATCCTTATGTGACATAATGCAGCTGAAACCAGCCCCGGAGCTATTATGCAATGCTAATGCCTTTTTGTTTATTGTAGAAATCAGCCATTTTCTGTGAAGCCTGGTTGTTGCCATTCTGAAGCATCACACAAAATGGCATAGACATTTTCTCTGTTCATTCTAACAATGCCTTGCAAATACAGTTCCATGGAAACTCGGAAAGAAGGGCTTAGCCTAGTTAGTGCTGCTGATATTTGAAAAATAATTATAACTAATAATTTGTTCTGTTTTAGGTTATATCTTCTGTACTTGGAAATAGCTATACAACTGTTATGCAACCTTTTTAAAAAAAATTTTGAACTACTATTAGAAAAGTAGTTTTTCTAGAAAAATTAAAAAAATCTGTGATGAAGTCAGAAATCAGAAGCCTATGCTAAAAAGAAACTATAACTAGAATTTACAGTTATTTGCTCCTAGTGAAAATCAAGGGGACATTTACCCTTGACTGCAGCAGAAAGGAAGGTAGGCCTCCAACAAAATGCTTTTTAAAATATCTGTCACAAATATCAGGGAGCCTACAAGGAAGGCAAAAACAATAGCATTCTGCAGGTGAATGAGCAGATGAATTATTTGCCTTAAAATGGAAAAAGCTATTCCTGAAACATTAATCACCAATGTTCCCTTTATAAGGGTTGTTGGGGTGATGTAACTGAACATTTCCAAGTGACATGTCTGCTCTACTGCAGTGGGCTTTCTTTCTTCAACAAGAAGTAAGCTTGTTAATAATATACTGGAAGGAATAAAAAATCCCTGCTGTTGTGCTGTGTTGATCTTTCATGCTAAAATACTTCTTTTGTGGTCATTTTCCCGGACTAGGCTGAGTTACTGGCCTCCATCTGCTGTGTAAGTGGCACATTACTTTAGGCATGATGTGTTACTGCATCTATCTTTATGCTAAGCTGGAACATGATCCTGTGTTTAGAAAATGGGGAGAGCACAGATAAAATGTCTTTTCTGACAACATAACATTACAGAGAGGGGTGTAGACAGAAAGAGTTTTTCTTTGGTGCCAATTATACCAGAGTTCAATTCAGTCAATCAGGAGTTTCTTGGATTCTTTGAATGTGGCTTCTTCTATGTGAATTGTATACGTCTTTGCTCCAAGCTGAACTTATAACTATATTAATTTAACTAAATAATTTACTTTAAAATATTTTTGTTGTAATTTGATAGTTATTCCATTTTTTTAACTTTGATTTTCGCATGTATACTGTTTTTCAGTAGAAATTTTCAAGTTTAATATTTTACATGACATTTGGGAGTGTTGCAAGGCAATATATGATTTTGTCCTGTGAAATCTTCATTCATATTATACCAGAGACAATGTGCAGCACTGTACAATTTTTTTATTTTATATGTTTTCATCATCTGTTCATTTGAACTGATTTTCTTACGAAGAGCTTTAAGACAACCCCAGGAATGGCATCTAGATGGCAAATTTGTTTTCTGTTTTATCCACTAATGTAATGTAATTCTTCAAGACAAATTTTCATTATTCTCATTGCTAATGATTTGGGCAATTGTTCCCACCTTTGGATAACACATTATCATTTTATTTTGCCTGCAGAGGTTTGGTCACTAGCAATAGAAGACTGTGTTTGCTAAACTGTCATTCATTAGTCATTATTTCTAACTGACAACAGCATGGAATCTAGATGCTTTTTGGTGACTTAATCTTGCTTTAATTCTCCAAAGATTCAAGAAGTGATAGATGTGGTCAAAGTCAAAAAAGAGTCACAGGACAGTGAGCCCACAGGATGTTAAGGTACATGGACATTCATATTATCCATCTGCTTTTAACCTAATGTTAAACTAAAGAGCAGGAGTGGTCTTTCAGGCATAGTATTCAGTTGGTTCTGAAATATTGTGCATATTAATTTATTGTCAGTTTATTCTTTACTGGGTTATTTACAGTAGTTCTTCAGGTCAGAATTAATCTGTTTAATAGGTTAGCAGTTCAGGAAGATTGATTATAAAAAGTGCCAAATTTAGGTCGGTTGGAAGCAACATAATATGAATTATTACACTGACAAGTTCATAGTTTTGCTGCTAGTAGACAAATAGCCTGTAATGTATCAGTTGCTACACTAGGGTTGTTGCCTATATTTCCATGTCAAATCAAAACAACCAAAGAAGGGAGAGAACAGGGATACTGAACTGTCTTTATAGTTACCTAGTAGTGTGCAGTACTTGCCTGTCCTTATGTAGGTGGCAGAAATGTTATTCAGGTTAACACGATACGTTTTCACAAATTGATCTCAGCTTCACATATTAATAATGATAAATAAAAACATTATTCAGGAAAAATTATCCAGTATACACCAGAAGCACTGACTACAGGTTTAGACACATTAGAAAATGCAGTTCTGTGTAGGATATAATTTTTCTATAAACCTTGAAGACTAAATTACTCAATAGAATTAATTGAAGGGTTTCCATGAAACTGGAAAACATTAGATCATTAGACATGGATGACATTTTTACTCTTTAGCAAAAAGGTTTTTATAAAATTAATTAAAGGTACAATATCTCCACCTTCATGTGTTTTATGTCTTACATTTCCTTCAACAAGGATATTTTGAAATCTACCCACTGCAAAAGGTAAGATAAATCCTGCTTGTGCAGAACTAAGAGATTAGAGTAAAATAGTGAGAAACCTGAAGAATTTAGAAACTGCAGGTAGGGTTGGGTTGCTTTGTTTAAATGAATAGTAAGGAAGATAAATGATGTAACTGAGTGTAGAGAGAGATAACTGAGGGGATAGTGTTTTACATTAAAAGGTCAGAAACACTGATTTGTGAGAAAGAAAATAAATCTCACCTTTTTTTTCTAATACACTTTGGAATTGTTTTTACAAGGTCTCAGCATTCTAAATTTCTAACATATTTATGTTTTTATTATTTCTAAAGCGAAATGGAATATTAGCAGCTATCAGATATACAGGTTTCCAAAATCTGCTTTTTGTTCCTAGCCAGAAAATGGTGACAGTTCATGGTTGGGGATGAGAGAGGTCTGGGAAGAAGTTTGTTGCTTTTTTTTCTCATTTCCACTAATAGGGAGGGAAAAAAGAGGCAGTGATAATTTTCAGCAAGTTTTTTTGAGAGTTGTGATTTATTTAAAAGTGTATAAATTCTTATTTTCTACATGGAAATGAAATGGGAAGAAAAGCACTCCACCTTCCAGTGGCATTTCAGTCATCTGAGAAAGGTGGAGTCAGCTTGGGCCAACAGAAAAAGCCAAGAATAGTTAAGATGGGGAAAAAGATAAGGATTAGCTATTAAATTTGTACATTCCATGGTTCCTATTAGATAACTGGTTTAGCTTTATTAGATATAAGAAGTGCATTATTTTCCTATGAAGAAAATAAGAAATTATAAATTATGTTAACTGTCTTTTGAATAAAAGGCATATCTTTCTATTCAAAAATTATTTTATAACGTATCATCTTTCACTGAAGAACTTTAGGCCAGCATCTCTTTGTATAGTGGGGAGTTGGTTGAGCTTTTGGGGGATTTTTTTGTAACAAATCTTACTAAAATCAGAGCAGCTGAAGCGTAAAGATGTACTGAATGATACAGGCAAATCTTTTTACTAGGGAGAGAAACCAGTTTTGCCTGGGCCATATGGAGGAGTTGCTGTGCTCTCTGTAGGAGGCACACATCCCCATCCATCCATCCATCCATCCATCCGCCCACGTGGAGGAAGCTGTGGCACCTCTTCTGGGGAAAAGGCAGCTGGCCAAGCAGAATCATCCCCTGGGCTACATCCAGCTCCCACGATACCAGAGACCATCCTGGCCAGAGCTGCCCATGGCTGCGTTAGACTGGGCTCCGAAAATACCATGAACCCTGGCAGAGCCCAGGAACTGGCATTTTACAGAAGAATATTCTTGTTCTAATACTTGTTTGGAAAAACAAACAAACACCACACACCGTTGCATATTAATTCCTCCGAATTTGTTTAAATTAACATATCAGACTGCACAGCTCCTGTGAAAAAATGAGTAAAATTACTGCATTTTGGAGGGATTTCCTTCTACTGTGTCTACTGCTTTTGGTTAATTGAGCAAACAATGCCCTTGATAGCCATTTCCTTTCACCATAGTCAAAGGCAAGATAATTAACTAATTGCCAGAAGGGATTGTTAACTGCTGGTAATGAACCACTTTTGAGAAAATTACTGCTACAATACCATTAGATACTGCAGGCATGCATGAAGGGGAGAAATGCTGTTTTTGATATTTCTCCAGTTTTTCTCCTGTAATGAAGTTGTAGCAGATGTATTGTTGAGCAAGAAAGCAATTACCATTTAGAGCAAAAAAATTACCCATGTTAAGATTTATTCTTATATGGCAGAATTGACCTGAATGTCATACATTTTTGATTTTTAATATAATATTACACATCCATTCCTCTTTCATCCTAAAAGATTGACCACTTGATACAACAGTATGTAGAATAACAATACTTTGCTACTATTTACATGATGAAGTGTGGTGTAATGTATTTTTCTGTCATTTACACTGGAGAATTTTAAAGAAAACCCTCATTCTAATTACTCATGATTTTGTAAATACATTTGGACCATACCCAATAGATGGACGGTCCTGTCACAAAGATAATCACAATTCTCAACTCACAATCACAACTAATGACTGTTGTCATTAGGATTAAGTTATGCTTGTATCAAGTATATACATATCAAAAAGGGTTTTTACAAGGCTAACTTATGGTAATTACAATAAACGCAGGAATTAAGCACTCAGTCAAATTTTCTAGAAATTAAAAAAATTTTAATAGCACACTAAAACACATTTCAGTCTGAATAAAAAGGTCCCTGTGTACTGTGTTTCAGATATTCATACAGAATCCTATAATAAACATTTTCAATGTATTAAACTCAATTATACATAGGATCTATCTTTGTAGTGTAAACATAGAACAACATACATCGTATCTTACAAAATATAATATTTCAGGTGTACTATGAGTTCACAAAATTGCAGAATCACAAAATTACAGGATTCCTCAGGCAGGTTTACCTAGGGCTGATTGCCCAAGGCCATGTTCAGATGATTTTTTAATGTCTCCAAAACTGGAGACCTCACAACTTCTCTGGGCAACCTCTGACAGTTCTTGGTGGTTCTCAATGTTCAGAAAGACCCTCCTGTATTTCATTTTGAGGCCATTGCCTCTGGTCCTGCCACTGGATGCCACTGAAAAGAGTCTGTCTCCCTCTTCTTTACACCATTCTTTCAGGTATTGATGCACACTGATCCCCCTACCCCTGCTCTTCTCCAGGCTGCAAGTACCTCCTCACACAGCCTTTCCTCACAGGAGAGCTGCTCCAGCCCCTTAGTCATCTTTGTGGCTTCTCACTGGACTCTCTCCAAAATGCCCGTTTTTCTCTTTAGTGGGAAGCTCAACACTGGGCACAATACTCTGGAAGTGGCCTCACCTGTGCTGAGTAGAGGGACAGGAGCAACTCTCTCAGCCTTCTTGCAACAACATTCCTAATGCAGCTCAGGATAACATTTGTCTTCTTTGCTGCAAGGGCACACTGCTGGCTCGAATTCAACTTGGTGTCCACCAGCATCCCCAAGTCCTTTTGTGCACAGTTACTTTTCAATTACATATCATGAATATAAGCTCATATGAAAGTTGTTAAAAGGCAACCACATTTATACTGTATCTACAAACAGATTTCAGCAACATGTACGGCAGCCTCCACCTCTTCTGAGTGATTCTATCTGTGTGCAAATAATCCACAAATGTGTCTCCTTGTCTGAGCAGTCTTGGAGGTGAGTTTTACTTGCCATAGATATACCAGCACGGACATCTACTACCTATCCATGTCTGGTCTGTAAACGGTTATCATATTCTTTTACAGGAAAAGTCTCTCCTCTAGCAAAAGTATTTAAAGAATTGAAAAAATCTGCACCACCGCATCAGAAGAAAGATAGAAAATTCGGTGAAATAGTACCTAGAATTATAAAGTTATTAGCAAGCTGAAACAACATGAGTGTCTATAAATCAGTGTATACTACCAAGAATCATATTTTATCCAGTTTACCTCTTTATCACGAAGAAATTGTGGGCTCAGTATTTCTGAGCTTGAATTTTAGCTTGCTAACTATTGCTAGCTCCTTTCCCAAGGGAAAGCTGCTAACAGTTTCCTTTTTCAAAAAATCTCTCTCCATTTCTCAAAACAGGTTAAAGAAACAGTGTTCCCCTTCCCATAACAACTGTCCCCAGGTGTTGTTTCCTATTACTTAACCAATGGAGAGAAGTGTCAGTCCGATGGACCAATAATAGACCTTTTTAGCACAGCATGTTATAAAAGAAACTGTTGGAATTGTAAATAAAGCCTTCTTTCTCTTCTGGCAATTATAAGGAGTCAATTTATTTTGTGTCCTACTGTGACGGAAATTATTCTTTATTCGTTATATTTATATTGCTATCTATCTCATTAAGTCAGATGTTTTATAGATTACATTTTAACTAAACTTCTGGGAATATTTTCATTAAATTTGATTTAAATGATTGCTAGCTAACTAATTTATTGATTAACATTTGCCATGTATTAATATTTATTATACAAGTTCTCAAAAGGAAAGCATTTTAGTCACAGAAAAAAAAGGGGATATTTTTGAATAGTATTACTTGTCATCCTGGTTTTCTTTGATGAGTAAGTCTGAAGTAGATTTTAGCAAGTAAGTATGGAGTTAAACTCTGGTGTTCAGACAGTATATAAGAGAAGGCACAAAAAGAAAGGTACCATATTTTATCTAGGTAACAGATTAACTGTTAGTTTACTACATGTCTTAAAGGGCAGGAAGGACACACCAGGAAGCAGAAATTAATGTATAGAAGCTCAGAAACCAAACTATCTGTAACCAGGTTTCCCATTTGTGATCTACTTCAGGTGACATTGGCAACACCTACTTAAGATGCCCAGGACCAAATACCTTTGTTCCAAGCACCTACTAGGTATTGAGGAGATTCAGAGCAGCTTAGAAGAGCTCTTGGACTGGCAGGGAGTACATCTTTATAATTCTGTACAAGAAATTTATGGTATTTCTGTGCAAGAGACATAATTGTTTCATGTGATTAGTTCAGCATAGTCCCCAGCGAGAAAGGAGCATAGCAAGAACTAAAATCTCCGTTTCTCAAAACACTGGCACAGGCTTTCCTTAAGCCCAAGCCTTTGGAAATAGCTATCCAAGCCCAATAGAACATTAACTTCTATCTTGGTTTCAAAAGACAGTTGTCTGCCAGGGAAAGCTAGAGCTTCCCTTGGGATAGAGAATGTAAACCCCTTCCTCTCCAAATTATTATGATTTTGCAATTAAGAGTTTTCAGGCAAAGATTTGGGAATAGCAATAGCAGTTCTTTACTAGAAATATATATAAAAAATTACAAATGTAGTAGTACAAACAAAGTCCTAGAAACACTGATAGAGTAAGAATACAACCTGACACCCTCCCAAGTCAGATAAGTCCTACTGGAGTAACAGGTGTGGTGCTGTAGAGATGATCCTGTAGAAGGGACCAGCAGTGGCAAGATAGGTCCAGTCTTCCACTCAGAATCCAGTAGAAAAATGGCTACCTGGTGTTCCTACGTCCCAGTTTTTATCCGTGTAGGAACGGTTGGCTCCCCCCCACTGGGTGGAGCATCTCACAATGGGATGATGTAATGTGTCATGTCCTTGGTGAGCCTTAATGGCCCATTACCAGAAGATATCCCCGGAAGGGTGGATGGGTGGTGAAAGGGATAAGAAACACTGCCCCACCTGGTTTTAACAGCTGGCCCATTATCAGAAGGCATCTGCCCCCCTCCTCCCTAGAGTTACAAGAGATAAAGAAAAAGGTCTCCCAATTGCTTTCAACAGATGAAATAGAATACACATTTTTTTTGGGTACATAACCCAAGACAGCTTCCTACCTCTCCCACATAGCTTTGCAATGGAATTTAGAAGGCATTTTAGCTCTCTAAATTTAGGCTGCCACTTCAGTTCTCCAATCCAGCTGCAAGACCTTCAGAAAGCCCTGCTTAGCTGCTGCTTAACCTGGAAGGTATTGAATTTATCTCACCACCAAAATACACCAATGAATTTTTCTAGGTGCCTATATTTCTGATACTGGCTACTGATATCCTTAATATATCCTGAAGATGCCAAGCAGCTGCAAATGTGAGCATGGAAGATTCTCAAATTAGGCATCCTGCCACTTTGCTTTTCTGTTGGGATTAATCCCATAGTCATCATTATATGGCTGTCGCCCTGATTCTTTCAGCCTTCTCATCTGTTTCACAGTCTCATGTTATAAGTTCTTTCTCACACTCTGGTCTATAAACACCAGCAAATGTTTATCGTAACTTCAAGGTAGTTTTCATTCCTGTTCTTAGAGGTATGAACAGCTGATGGACAGTTGTCTTGACCAATGAGATGGGGGGAGGTGTCAACCTTCTCCCTCAATCCCTGACCTTTGTAGAAATACAATATAATGGAGTCAGACTTTTAAATAAAGGTAGTTCTTAGTTCATGCCTTCTGATCAAAGTGTGTGTTTATGTGTGTGTGACAAACTGCGTCATATGCCAATAATTCATTCAGAGTTCAGATGTCCTTTTGTCAGAGGAAGGGATGTCAGGTTATCTCTGAATAATTCACATCTGGATCATTTTTTGTAGGTGGGAGATCTGCTTTCCAAATCAGACACACAAGCAAGGACCTGAATCTTTTCACTGGGATGCGGTATAAAGGAGAAACATTGTTTCTGCCTGTTTTATCAGAGAAAGGCCATTAGAAACAAGGAATAATAATCCAGATCAAATTTTCTTCTGACTACCTTAGGAATGTTGCTGCTCATCAGCCTTTTCTTTTTCTTCATTAGTCTTTCTTACAGACTTTTTTGTCTTGGGGAACTTTTTACTATCATAATGCCTGCCTAAGAATAGGACCCTGACACTTTCTATGTGCAAGAAATTCCTAAATCTGGACTGACAATTTCACTAGAGAGCAACTACCTACCAATCAGCATTAGTAAAGTCAATATGACTTGGTAACTGGAGCTCTTGCTGTTCCGTGTTTCATGTGCCTGAACTTTCAGTTCAGTATTTCTTGCTCTCAGGTTTATGTTACTGTTTCACTCTGATAAATCAAACCTCTGCAGCAGAGAGGAGGTTTGTTCCACTCTGATTCAATACCAAAGACCTGTTGCTTTAAATGATATAGGATCTAATGTGGTTTGGGATCACAATTTCTGGGACTGTCACAGGGAGAATCTGAGCAGGTCCAGAATAGTTTGCAAGCCCATACCCTCAGCTACAAGCTCATTCAGGCAATTATTTTCTTTAAATTCCATTCAACGTCCCATACTCACCTGCAAAACTTAAAAATAAAGTAGTAAAAGGATGGAGAAAAATATTAGAGGATGAAAGGAGTTTGTTACTAAACAAGGAGGCTACCTGGAACAGAGGTTACACAGAATTAAGGGAATAAAGTAGGTATTTTTAAAAGGCCTTCAAAGGATACACCTTGGGCAGTACAAGAGCCTGGCCAAGGCTACACCCAAGCTGGACAACAGGTCACGATTTTTCAAACTTTTATAAGTTTTGGTCCCTTTACATATTGGGGTTAATTGTCCAATTACAACTCCAGGCTATGCAGTCCCATGCTCCCAGATTGCTCTCCTCAATTTGCTGTAGTTTATACCCCTCGGTTGAAGCTGCAATGGTGCCCTTGGTTCTCAGGCTGGAAAAGGATTGTTTTGTCTAACTAAATTGTGAGGAGAATTTGCTAGCACTTTATATGAAATTCAGAGTCACACACTTATGCAGCACAGAGTCTGGAAAATATGAAAGCTAAAACTTAAGGCATCATTATGAGTGACCATAAATAGTGAATTAAAAAATATTCTACTGTCCTTAACATGCCATACAGAAAATGTATTTAGCCTGGAGAATCAGCTGTTGCCAGGATTGTCTGGAAAACTGGCATTCTGTTAAAGTGTAGTCCACTATATAACCTCTGTAAAAATATTAAATCAAGGATTAGCCTTGTCTGAGATTTAACTTGCTAGTTATCTAAAATGATTACTCCACAGAAGAATTCTGGGTAATAGATAATATCTGTCAATAGCTATCGGGCTGTAAATAGAAAAGAAAGAAACTAAAATAATTTTATTAAGTTTAGAGGTGTTAGGGAATATGCAGATTTTCTATTTTTAAGTGAATTTCAGAGAAAGATATATACATTTTATTTCCACAGCTGCAAGGATAAACTCACAGTTAAGAAAAATAATCATTCCTGCTGCAGATTTCCAAGTTGGGCACTGAAAGTGAGTGACCGTGAAGTAGAGCACGAATAACTGAAAGTCAAATAAAATATTTGCATAACATTAACCCCCATAACAGCAAATGACAAATGTATTTTCAAGTGTGATTATTACAAGTCAATTTGGTTGAACAATATTTGTGGGAAAATATTATTTCTGAATAATTTTTTATTTAGCAGTTGTCAATATTTTAAGTACCTTAGAATCCTATTTTATTTAAACTCTACTGCATCCTCATAATAAAAATATAGCTAATTTTTTTCATTATACCTTTAACATTTTTATTGCCATATAGTTTCCTAAATATATTATGTTTCAGAACCTATATGCTTAGTTTCAGCCCAGAAATTAGACTGGATGTTTATTGGTTTGTTTGGTTTCCAGGTTTTTTCTAGTGGGTCTACCAAACTTTTGATATACATGAACTGAATTAGTATTTTATTGCTTAGTAGTTCCCAGTGAGGAAGAATAAGCAAAATATATTTCAAGATGAAATTATGGACTGGAAGTTCTTATGGGAGATATCTTCATTCTCTTGCTGCAGAATTTGACAGTTTTGTTTTGATCTAGGGTTTGACAGATTATTTTTTTTTATTTCTGAAGAAGAAAACAAAATTATTTTTATATTTCCATACTGTGTCGTGGGAGGCGTTGGCAACCCAGATTGGTAGGTAATGTAGCTGACCTTAGTGCCATGCCATAACTGAGTTAATCAAGCTGGTTTACAGTCTGACCAATTAGTCTGGATGCAGAACTGAAGTACCACTGTATTGTTTCCAAATATTATTTGAAAGCCCTGTCACAGCTATAGCTTTGTGTTGTGCTGCAGGACCATATGAGCAAGCCTGGAGCTAGCTCAGAGGCCTTCAGGAGGAAAGCATGCTTTACCCTGTTTTGACCCAGTCAGAACACAACAGGTTTTGTGAGCATGGGGGCTAAATTTTGCAAAATTTAATTTTCTTGGAGAAATTATGGCTATAGGAAGAATCTCTAACATATATAGCTTTGACAAAGCTAAACTGATGTTTTTATTTTTTGTATTCCCCTTATATAATTTAAATTACGTACTGCAAACTCTTTGCTTACAGTGTAAACTGATCTGCCAAACAATGGGATCATTTCAGAGAGAATGTGATTTTATTTGACCTGGAAAAAATGAAATGTTGACAGAAATACTACACTGTGAGTTATGAATGTTCTTGATATTTCATCCAAGGTTGATTCCTGCTCTTGTTCAGTTTAATCACAGAATCAGGCATTTAGATTGGAAAAGACCTTTTAAACATCAAGGCCACTTGTAAACCAAATGTAAGGTGTTCTGTTCTAACATTCCCTTATATAGGAACCATACCCAAGGCACCTTGCATTGCACAACCATGTAGGTAAGATGGTCCATGGGGTGCCTGTAGTTGACTTTTACAGGGAAACCAATCCTTTTACTGATGGAACATGACAAAAATCCACGTGCACATTAATTTGTGTTAATGTCCAGCACATTCCTACAAAATTCAAAAGGGTAATAGTATAAGCAGTGATCCTCTATTAAAAATCTTGAAAGCAAGCAAATTTTTTATCTAGGAGATTTGCTGCTCCTCATTCCAACATTATACTTGGCTTATGGAGGAGGTTCTATATATTATTCTTTAGTTTATGTTGAGGAAAAAAAATGTTTCCAATAAGTTATTTCCATTAAACAAATAAAACTTCCATGTCATGGGCTGGCAATAATTCTGATGTCTGAGTTGTGAACACATACTATGAAGTATTGTATTTGAAAAAGTTAATTTTTTGCATTAATATCACCATCATACATAGCTTGTGAAATTTAGAGAAAAGGAAAAAGCAATTGAAAAAATGTCAGGTATCTATTCTAAAGATACAATTGCTTAGTCTAGTTTATATTACCTAAAATTTAAGAAGATTTGAGGTTCCTCAGCATTAAGTGGGTATTATTCAGTACTTCAGCATTGTCAAGTTTGATATCTAGTTCTCTATGCCAATGCAGAACAAGAAAAGTAAGCTGAGTGCTGCTGGAAATGGGAGGAAACTCAGCTTTTAACCCTGGGTGTTATATAAGAACTGCATCACTCTGCCTGTCCAAGTTCTGCTGGCATCAGCCAAAATGCTGCAGGAGGAGCTATCTACCACCTTGACATCCCACGTGAATCCATAGCTAACAGCAACCATATCCAGAGTAAAACAGGTCTACTCTGCAAAAAAGAAAGACTCAAAGCAGCCAAAAGTGGAAGTGGGGCAAAAGCATTTGACAGTTCATATTTAAAAAACTGCAGATAGTGACTTTTTTCCTTGAAATTTAACTGGTCTTACGTTCAGCAGTTATAAATTTAATTTTTTTCGTATTTTGACCTTATAGAAGAAGTCACTAACTTTTTCAGATTGCATTTTGTTAACCATATTGTTAGCCTAGATTGTTTTCATTTGAATAATTACACGTGGTAAGTACAGAGGAAGTCTGTCTTTCTGTTTTCTAGTGTGTCTATTATAGAATCACAGAATAATGTGAGTTAGAAGGGACCCTTTAAAAATCATCTAGTCCCAGATCCCTACCATGGGCAGGGACACCTTTCACTAGAGCAGATTGCTCAGAGTCCCATCCAACTTGCTCTAAACATTTCCAGGCCTGAGGTACCCAGAACTTCTTAGGGGAACATGTTCCTGTATTTACCCATCCTCATTTTACAAAACTTCTTACTCATATCTACTCTAAACCTACCCTTCTTAAATTTAAAGTTGCTGCCCCTTGTCCTGTCAGTCCAGCCCCTTGGAAAAAGTCCCTCTCCCTCATTCTTGTAAGCATCCTTCAGGAAGTGGGAAGGCTGCAATAAAGTCTTTACATAGCCTCTTTTCCAGGCTGAACAACCCTAATTCTCAGCCTTTTCTCACAGGAGAGGTTCTCCGTCCCTTTGATTATCTCTGTAGCTCTCCTCTGGAGTCACCCCAGCAGGTCCTTGTCCTTCCTGTGCTGGCACCCAGAGCTGGATGCAGCCCTGCAGGTGGGATCTCACCAGAGCAGAGGAGCACCATCCCCTCCCTCCCCTGCTGCCCACGGGGCTTTGGGTGCAGCCCAGGACACGTTTGGCTCTCTGGGCTGGGAGTGCCCCTGGCTGGGTCATGTGCAGCCTCTCACCCAGCAGCACCCGCAGGTCCCTCTGGGCAGGGCTGCTCTCCATCTGCTCATCCCCAGCCTTTATTGATATGAGGGTTTGCCTTGACCCAGGTTCAGCATCTTGCATGTGGTCCTGTTAAACCTCATGAGATTCTCATGGGCCCTTTCCTTTGGCTTGTCTAGGTCCCTCTGGATGGCATCCTGTCCTTTAAGCGTCTCAACTGCACCACTAAGCTTTGCAGGTGTCATCTGTCATTCTCTCTGTCGTTAATGAAGACATTAAATAACACTGGTCCCAGTACAGATCCCTGGGGACACTGCTTGTTACTGATGTCCATCAGACACTGAGTCATTGACCACCACCCTCTGGTTGTGACTGTCCAACCAATTTGTCATCCACCACACTGTCCATCCATCAAATCCTTCCCTCTCCAATTCAGACAGAGGATTTTGTGGGGGACAATTCCAAAGGCCTTACAGAAGTTCAGATAGATGAATAGATCCATATCTATGATCGATCCATAGCCCTTCTCTTGTCCACTGATGGAGTCACCCTCTCATAGAAGGCCACTATATCGATCAAGCAGGGCTAGCTCATGGTGAGGGTATGCTGGCTATCTCAAATGATCTCCCTGTCCTCCTCCCTGTCTTCACCTTTTTAAGAGACGGGTACAATATCTCCCTTTTTCAAGTCGCCTGAGACTTCACCTAACTGCCATGACATTTTAAATATCTTGGAGAGTGACTTGGCAAGCTGATTCCCTCAAGACTCTGGGTTGCATCTCATTGGGTGCCAAAGGCTTCTGTATATCCTTGTCCCTCAGGGAGTCGGGAACCTGATCTTCTCTTACAGTGGAGGGAGAACTTGTTCTTCCAGTTCCTATCTTGCAGTCCATCCACTTGACAACATAGGGCTTCTCTATATTTAATACAACTGTTAGGTCCTAGAGAAATGTTATTATTAGTTTATTTGCTGTTTAATGTGTCAGTTTACTTTTGAAAATGCTTCTGCATGAGTATATGGGTAAGAGAAATAATTAGAGCAATAATTTGTCCAATTTTTCCAAAGTCCTATTGCCTGGAATTTTCATTGTTAGAGTTTTTTCTGTCATGCATTTCCCAACTTAAAATAAGGAAAATGAGAGGGCATGCAAAATTATGCACCAAGATTTCAATTCTACTGTGAGTAAAACAACATATTTGAATCCTGGAACAAATACATAAGTGAGAGAAGTGTATTTACATATTAAAGCAAGGGGTTATTAAAACTGTATAGAGAAGGACACGAGAACTATTTTTTAAATTGTGTTCTAAAATATCAGAAAATGGGTAACAATGAAGCTGAAAAATGCTATGGTGAAAACAAAAACATCTTTGATGTTGAAAGAAGAATGAACGATTTTATTTGGTTATGACTAGGAACTCATGGAGATTATTTACCGATCTGAGAAGATAAAAATTGTGTTAGTACTGATCAGTATTGTAATGCTAGTATATTGGGTCGATGAGACTGCGATAGAAATTAAATTGTTGGATTGAGTGGAATGTGTTTGACTAAAACCTTGAGTCATATATGACAATAAAGGTTCTAATTAGTTGTTATACAGTCCTGCCAAAGAGCTATGTTGATCACTGCTCTTGGATGTTTGGATTAGAATAATTATTCAAATTATATTGGTGAGTGTATAATTTATACTGTTTCAAACTCCCCCCTTTGGTCTCTGATCCTTAAAATATATCTCAACATACTCCATTCCGATTTTTTTGCAAGGAGAGAAGCACAGTTTGAACCATTGCCCAGACAAAAGGTGAAACAGTGAATCTCCTAATGTTGCCAGTATTGTTACTGAGGAACTGCAATACAAAATTTTTTACAAACTCAGTATCTGCCAAGGAAACTTCTGTGATAATACAAAATTTTGCATTAATAAAAGACTGTCCAGAGGCTATAGTATCAATTTTATGTAAATATTTGAGATTCATTTATACACAGAGAGGCAGTTTACTAATGCTTTATCCATTTGTAGATTAAACAAAGGCTCATTAGCTCACATGAGACAGTTCAGTTTTATTTTTAGCTACAGTATGGCTGGTGCAGTGCCTCTTCTCTTAGCATTTTCATTTTGCATTGCCTTCAGTCCTGACATGAAAGTTAACATTAATCTGCCAACTCATTCTGATTGGATTGCTTTGGAAGTCACTCCAAAGTCACAATGGCTAAATGGGATGAAGCTGTAAGACAGAAATGCATTGCAGTTAATACCTCTGCAGTACTGAAGCTAAGCCAAGGCCAGCCCTAATTCCTGAAAGAAAACAAATCCACAATAATCCATCCCTCAATTCTGAACAGAGTGGCATACTGCCAAAAAATATAAAACATGTATTCCTTACTAAAACACTGCATCTTATTCCACCAGGGTTTATCTTGGCCTTTTATTCATGTAGTTTGAGGTCAGCGAGCAGCATACATGTGAAGGTGTTATCTGTCCTGACACTTACAGCATTCCAGTGCTCTCCTGAAATAAGAGGACTTGGGGAGAGAATGGTTGCTGGAACAAATAATTTCAGTTTTTGTTGCAACAATTAGAATGCAAAAATTAGGATAACTCCTAATTCCCTCCCCTCAGAGTTCCTCTGAGAATATTTTCAACTATTTAATCCATCTAATGTCAGTCTGGTTAAAACTACAACTGGTATTGATTTTTCATAGTCTGGGTCAAAATTTGGTTCTGCTCAAAGCAAGGATGATCCCACTCATGTCTAATAAATCTCAGGTTGGATATTTTTATTAGCATGCTGATTTTAGCCCAAACCTAGTCTGTGTTACTTAGAACTTATTCTTCCCTAAAGTGCTTTTGTGATGATAACTTATTGTGACAAAAAGAACCAGTTTAGACATTTCTATCTTCATCCAAAAATGTGTCCTCACATAGAAATAAGACTTAAAAATACTTTACCAACATGAAATGACCCAAAGAAACAGATAATCACATTGGGATGAATTAGGGGGCTAGAAAGTATTTGTAGAGGTTAGGACTAATTCAGAAACCCTTAGTACGCCTTTGCTATAGTCTTTTTGTGATGTAAGCCTCATAAGTTATTAAAATATATTCTTCAACCCTATGTCAAATCAAAATACATAAAGAATTTGTTCGTTACCTGCTCAGAGCTGAAAACCAAGAATAAAGTGGTGAAATGCCTCACTTGTTTCAGGATTGGCCGGCCTTGCTGTGAGTGAAATCCTGACAACTATTGTAAGGCCTTGAAGTTGCACACCTCCTCAAAGTGTCAAGTGTTTTGATAAATTAATTGTAAGTTGCTTAATAGAGTACTAGAAAAAAAATTTGTTTTCAAGCATTAGATAGGCACATATAACAAAAATAATTTACATATTATTCTATATGAATGTTTGAATCCCTTTCTCTGACACCTAGTCAACTTCGTATTATTTCTGCTGTCTTTGGTATGACTGGCAGATTGTCATCACTACAGGAGAAAAAAATCTGTGTGGCCTACTTTACACAAGAAGAATACTTACTGCAAATTTCAGGAGTCAAAACTTGTCACGGCATGACTTGTCAAATTTGGTGCAGAAAACTGAAAAAAGTTGAGCTTTCCCCTCCCACCATGTTTTAACACCTATGGTGCACCTGAGTTTGGTGCCATTTTCAGTACATGGCTGGAGAGCTGGAGAGTGGTGCAAAACAGAAGCCACAGGCTACCAACCTTCAGTTCTATGTGATGACATGGCCAAACTTGATGAGAAAAGAAATGGAAGTTCATGTACAACCTGATATTTGAAACTGGTGGGATCAACACATGAAGTACCATGCTGAGGCTGCTCTTCAGATGGTGATAACTACAGCTCTGTGGTAGGCACTCACCTCTGTATACGTATGTAAGATAACATTCAGGCCTATTGTTAACATCTACTTTTAAAAGTTGAAGACCCTATTTACCTCCAGCAAATGCTGCAAACAATTGATTCACAAGTTAACTATAAATAATGCTCACAGCACAGAGCCCATGTAACACGCTGCTTCAGTGTTACTGAGTATTCAGAACCTGCTGCCTCTGGTAGCTATATACATTGTGCTCATGACAGGTTTAGGCTCCAGTCGCCCAGAGCCTAAGATCTAGCATGTTTTCTGGAGCTAGGGTATTTACAGATTAGTAAATACCAGCCATAGGGCCACGTTTGATGTGGACACATGAAAATTCAAAGTGTCTGTACTAACATAATAAATATTACTGCAAAATAATATAAAATACATATGCTGGGAGTAGATGAGGAGAATGACTGACAAATGTTGCCAAATATAAAGCAATTTAGGCAGCTAGAAGCCCGGCCTCCATCATGTGCAGGACTTCTTCTGTAGAGAGATTTTTGAAGGAAAGACTGCAGGCATGGAAAATGGGATGAAACTGGGTTTAGCAAGGGTAGAATTTAGCAGATAAAACTGCAAAAAGGTTGATCAGCATCAAAGCAAGTGTCGTAGAAGACAAGAGCACTTCTGGAAGGTTTCAGTCATGCTGATTTGTCTCCCTTGAAGGTAGGGAACCAGGCTTTGTGCTGTTTCCCAGTACCCCTCCCTGCAGAGTCAGAGTGCTTGGCTTGATCATGGTTCCAGGAGAGAAGGATCTTCCACATATTTCAAGTCAGAATGATGATGTCTCCAGCACCACCATCACAACAGCAGAGCTTCACAGTCAATTCCCTATTTGGCAAGAACAGAATAAGAAGAAAATGCAGCACATGTCATAAGAAATCTACCCCAGTCTGGTGTACACAGAGTCAGGTCAGAGTCTGTTCAACGCTGTTCGCCCCCATTCCAGGAAGATTTATTGTCTTGGCAGCAGAAGCATATGAGGTTGCGGAGCTCAGAGTTGAGTAGCAATGTGGCTCTCCCTTTACTACACTGCAGCTCACACAGTAAACTCCACCAGAACCTTGATTGCCTCTACATGAAGTCAGCTTGTGTTCATCCACATCTAGTAGCTCTAGATCCATGCGACAAGAGTGCATCTACTTTTACAGATGTTGTAAAATAAAAGCAACCTTCCTACTGTGTTTCTTGTCAGCAAGCATGGCTGACCAAAGCTGGCTGTTCTGACCTGTCTTTGAGTCTGTGCACCTGCAACATGAGCTGTTCAGCTACCTGCGCAGTCTAGGGGGCCAAGTTAATGCACAAATATGTGCATATCAAAGACATGACTGTGGTGCTAAAATTTCAATGCACAAATCAAGCTACAGAATAAATATTTGGGGTTTGAGCATTTGTTCTAGGGAATTAAAAAAAAAAAAAAGAGGCATAATCTTCTGATTATTCAATTTTTTTAATATTTGCCCAGGCGAAGCTATATTGAAGATCTCTCAGACATTGCTGTCAAAACCCAAGGTTATAGTAATATTCACAACTCTTGTGATAAATTATGTCATTGCTACATGGGAATGAATAATTGCATATAGAAACACTGTAATCTTGAGTTAAAATTTGTAAAAAATTCAGCTATTGCAGTCCAAAGCAATTTTTAAAAATGTTTTTACTTTCTCGTGGTGCTGCAAAAATCCCTCCATAGGTACTGTGGGAAAATGCTGAAGCTGTTTAAACAGAAATGTTACTACATGTGTAAAGGCTTGAATTGCATTATTTTGATCTGAATACCAAAAACGTGTAAGTGCATTCTTTCCCTACCCTGACATAGCACCTGTAATTTAAATTTGAGGTCTGTATTCAAGACTGTTTTGGACCTCTGTAGTAAGGACAAGAAGTTTGAATGAACATAGAGTCCTGACTTGAACCTTTGCCCTCTGTCTTACCCCATTCTACTCATTATTCTGTTTCAATCTTCCGTTAAGGGATTCTCCCATCAGCTTTCAAATATCTAAGTATTACATATAAAACTCTGTGTGTTCAAATAAAATTAATCTCCAATGTGCCGCTTTATTTTTAGTGTACCAGTTGCTAACCGAGAAAAATAATGTTTGAGCTGCTCATGAAGTCAGTGAAAAGCTTCAACTATTCTCCCCTGAGATTTGTCAGTTGTGGGGTTAACATTTGCAGAAGATTTAGAATCTCTGCTGATTCTGGCTGGCAAAGGATTACAATACGATCTTTCCACAGAAATGCTGGAGATTGTTCATGTTCTTTTGCTTTTTCTCGGGCATGGGTGAGGAGTCCTCAACCTGTTGTTATTTACAGGATATTGAATTTTGTTAAATTATGGCCCTTCACTGAGGGCTTTTGAGATATTTTTAGCAGAAGTGGAAGAAAAAGAGGTTATTGAAAGGGCAACGAGCAGATGATTTGGCAGCATTACACATAAAGCATAAACACTGTCTTCTTCCACTGTCACTTCTTGCTGTTCATGTTCCTCTGACCAAAATATGTCTGATATTTACATTGATCCATTTGCTATCACAGAAAGGGAAAGGGAAAGGGAAAGGGAAAGGGAAAGGGAAAGGGAAAGGGAAAGGCAAAGGGAAAGGAAAAGGAAAAGGAAAAGGAAAAGGAAAAGGAAAAGGAAAAGGAAAAGGAAAAGGAAAAGGAAAAGGAAAAGGAAAAGGAAAAGAATTTTTTTTTAAAACAATCACATTTTCTTACATAAACACTTAAAATTTTGATGGAAAACAATATCTAGACCACTTGGGAAAATATTATAGGAATATTTTCAAACAACTGGGATTTTAATTATAAAAACAAAGGTGGTTTTTACTGTTATTCATCAAATTATTTCTGCATATACTTTAAATGACTCCACATTTATATGGTTTGTCTTATATACCCTCGTATTACAATTATTGCAATGACATAGCCTCAGTTAAAAGATGGTACAAAACAATGGAAGAAAAAGGCTTCTGTCTAGAACATTGATAAGTGGAGCTAGTTATAGAAAAAAATTTTCATGTTCACCAAAGACAGTCAGATACTTTGGAAAAGAACCTGAAGAATACTACTTCATTTTCCTTTCATTCTTTTCTAATGAACAAACATAGGTGATAAAAGCTACAGGGTATGTATTGAAAGGTAATTCTATAGAAACCTAGACATTTTGAGGTATTCATATAGATACTCTGATTTTCATTTAAAAAAAAATCTAATTTGTATTCAGATTTTTTTGCTAAACATGAGGAATATATTCTACAGGTACCTGAAATTTGTACAGTAATTCAAATTCCTTTAGGTGCATTGGGCAAAAGAACTCCTTCGGCCAGACTCCTCATTGCCCTAAACCTTTGATGTTATTATCTGTGTATAAGATACCACAAAATTGCTATAGAGTCTTCCAGTGGTTTAGAAAAATATCTAAGAGCTTGGCAAGAGGCAGACTCCCTGATGGTGCTCATAACACCTCACATGGCTGTGGTCAGATGCAGACAAGTGGCTGATGAGCAATGCCTGCACAAGGTAGTTCAAAATGGTAAACACAGAGAAGGGCTGAAGGGAGCTTGAGACTAACTGGGAAATCAATGAAAATGAAAGGATACATGACAGATTTTTTTTTTCCTTTGATGAAATTACAGACTCAGTTGTTTAAGAGGATGTACGATTAGCTATGGTAAAAAATTACACAAAATCCTGTCAAAGTTTTATCTGCCAGTTCAATGATATAAATTAATTTAAATACTAAGATCTGTAATGGGTGGTTATTATTATGTAAACTGATAGATACAAGAAATTAAATTTGAAAGTTATACATATATGAAAGAGTAGTATTTTGGTGCAAAATGGAATTAGATATTAAGTGATATTTTGCCTAGACAAAAATGCTGTAAAAACATATAATTATTTAATTTGAAAATATCATTGAGACCAACCATTAACCTAACACTGCCAAGTTCACCACTAAACCATGTCCATAAGAGCCACATCTACGTGTCTTTAAAATTCTTTCAGGGACGGTAACTCTTCCTTGGGCAGCCTGTTTCAATGCTTCATGACCCTTTTGGTGAAAATTTTTTACCTGATATCCGATCTACACCTGCCCTGGCATAACTCGAGATCATTGCATTTTTTCCTGTCACTTGTTACCTGGGAGCAGAGACCAATCCCCAGCTGGCCACAGCCTCCTTTCAGGGTATTAAAGAGTATGACAAAGGCTCTCCCGAGAGAACATTTATCCCAGGATAAACCATCCCAGTTTCTTCAGTCACTCCTCATAGGACTTATCCAGTAGACACCTCACTAGCTTTGTTGCTCTACTGATTTCCTCTTGCTGTACTGAAATGTAAATTCATTTCCTATCACTAATATTCTCTAAAGTTTTTAATGTAGAATAATGGACCTAAATAAAGTTTTCTTAATATTAATAACTATAAGAGAAAACTGTCATTACACTTGTATTTTCAGAATTGAAAAGAAAGCATATTTTCTCTGCTACAGAAATGTATACTACAGATTCAGGTGCTCCCAGTGCTAGAAAATTTTAAAGGTATTAAACAAAGTAGTAACAAAACATTAAGAAAGACCTGAGAAAATAGACATTTATTAAAGCTACTTCAAGTGTTGATTTTGTTGTTGCTGAGAGCCATTCCAAAAAGGGTAATTAGATATTTATTAATAACATGTCACTTCTCTTCATGTCCAGAATTCTCTTTGTACAGAGTTCTTATATAACTCTCTGTACACAGGTGGAGTAAAAGACTCCACATTCCTAAAGACCCAGTGACAAAGTCTTTTGGAAAATCATGAAAATAAAAAGTCAAGCTTATCTGTATACCTTAATGATATACAAAGCAAGAATATCCCATAAGTCAGGGATTGGAGTGTAAGGTGCTGCACTTGGGTCAGAGCAATGCCCAGGACAAATACAGGCTGGGTAGAGAATGAATTAAGAGCAGCCCTGCCCAGAGGGACTTGGGGGTGCTGCTGGGTGAGAGGCTGCACATGACCCAGCCAGGGGCACTCCCAGCCCAGAGAGCCAAACGTGTCCTGGGCTGCATTCAGTTCTGGGGGCCCCAACATAAGAATGATGTGGACCTGCTGGAGTCAGTCCAGGGGAGGGACACATATGTGGTCACAGCACCAAGCACCTCTCTCATATATAGACACAGAAATTGGGGTTGTTCAGCCTAGAGAAGAGAAGGGAAGAACTTATGGTGGCTTTCCACTACCCAAAGAGGGCTACAGGAAAGCTAGAGACAGACTTTTTAGAAGGACATGTAGGGATAGGACAAGGGAGAATGGCTTTAAACTGAAAGATACAAGGAAGAAATATGTTTACTCTGTGGTGGGTGAGGCACTGGGACAGGTAGCCCAGAGGAGCTATGGATGCCCTATCCCCAGATCCCAGATTGGATTGAGTTCTGAGCAACCTGATCTAGTGGGATTTGTCCCTGTCCATGACAGGGGGCTTGGAACTAGATAGTATTTAAGGTCCCTTCCAATCCAAACCATTCTATGATTCTATGACTCCTGGTTTCTTGGCTTCAGGAGACCTTTTCATTATGAACAGGAAACACAGGGAACAATTATAGTTATTTTCTTGCTCTTTTTTTCCTACATGGTGGTAAACCTAGATCTGGATTCATTCCAGACACCTTAAAATCCCATATAAATCTTCTAGTTGCAGCAACAGAAGATGCCAACTAGCTTTGCTGGAAGTGGCATTCTGGCATCATGTGCAGCTGTGTGACCATGTAGAGGGCCAGGATTACCAGAAGTGAATAATGATTCTGTTACCCAAATGAAACTTCTCCAGGTTTCAGACAGCAGGTAGAGCCATATCTTTAAAATCAATATATAAATATATTGGAAGGAGCATTATTAACGTCTCTGGAAACCTTAACTTATCATTTAGGACAAGGGCTGCTGTTAGGCAATGATAAAGCCAGTGAGTGTTGTTTTATGATATACTGTACGGCCTTTGCCATACAGACCTTATCCTGTGAGGAATGTTTGCAAAGATCTCTGATCAGATATTATATTTCTTTTGCCACAAACGAATTGAAAATACATTGTGAGGTGGCATAACTTACAAGATGCTCCATATATTCATCTTTATGAATTCAGGTTGTGGAAAGAAGCATGATTATTTCACTTACTTTGAGTGAAAAGGTTTGAAAATGTATCATCTTTCTGTGTCAAAATGATACTGTAGGAAAACACTGGACAGCTGAACTAAATGAATGCTTGAAAAAAAAATCAGCTCAGGATTGGTCAATCATAACTGTAGGTTTCATTACCTCTCTAAAAAATCCCTGCAAAGTCAAGTACTCCATAATTCCATGAAGAGCTGATTTTTTTTTTTTTTCATTGTGTTGTGAATGCCAAATGTGGAACATGGAATCACCTGTCACTCATTTCTTTCAAGCCAATCTAAGAGACAACAAATGCCAAATGCTCCTTCTGTGTAATGTGGAAGAGAAAAAATACACTGTGTGCTCCTAAATACCGTAATTCAGGTTTTTATTTTGCAGGAAAAAGTGCTATTGTAGGAATGAAAACCATCACCACCACCAAACACCCAAATAATTGAATGTGCTCCAATGTCATTTTTTTCCTGTGGAAATTCAGTATGCCACAGAGGGAAGAAAAAAAACTTATAGGAAAGGAACAGGCCATTTCATACAGAACATGCACTTTCAACTCATAGAAGAAAATTTTCTTTCAGAAAGGAGAATTTTATGTCCTAAAGAATTAGAAATGGATTCAGGCATGTGATCATGTAGTAAAACACTCTCAGTTTTCCTACAGAGCTGGACTTGGAAATGTGAAAGGGAGAACAGCATGGGTACTATTCACACCAGTTACTCAACAGCTTGTAGGAAAAGTCTCCACTGCTCACAGTCTTTAGCCTCTTTATGAGACCGTATGTTTTTAAACAGCACCAACAATCTTGGGTTTTTAAAGGAGAAGTAACAATCCAGGATAGCAAGTCAGCAACTCACAAGAGTTTCTGGTAAGCAATGAGTCATATGTAATGTTACACTTAATCTTACAAGGTCATAATATAGTAGGACATTGATGTGTTTTCTGAAGTGAATATAATAAAGAACTTTCTTATTATTTATGAACATAAGATTTTAGAAGTGTAAGCATGAAAATATTATACAATTAGTGATATATATTCTGAACCTGATTATTTGGATAACTGAGTACAAGTTCAGTTTTACAAAAACAGTTTTGTAAAGCTGAAAAGAATATAAGAAAACTAAATACAGAAAGGAAAGCCACTTTTGTCAGTATTTTTAATGGTGTTCTCCTTCTGCAGTGTGGAATGGTGATTTTCTTTTCAAATGATTACTAATGAGATGGCGATTGCACGTCTCTATTTTTAAATCAAAAGGTGTTATTGTGTCCTTAAGGAATGCCACTGGATAGTGCAAAGTAAAAGATCCTCTGTGTATAAGGACGGCTTTAGTTTCACTGTTCTTTTGGACATCAATATTTCTTTATTAATAAATACTCTGTTCAAGTTCTAAAACTGGATTAGATTAGAGCAGGGTTTAGAAAGGGATACAGGAGCCTTATCTCCTCTTTTCACTCAAAAAAGTATTTGTTTTGTTTCCTCCAGCTCAGAGGACTGAAAATATAACCATAGTCTTTGGCTGTGTGGATGGTTACTGGATTTTCTGTCCACTGACTTTACTTGACCTTATTTTCTTGCATTGTACTGTCTGTACATCTCCTCACTTGATGAGCTGGGAAGAAAAACACTGGGAATCTGCTGCTTGAAGTCACTTGGTATCAATGCTAGTGGGGAAGTTGCTAAAAAATGACCTGCCTCTAAGTATGGAGCAGGATCTGTATCAGAGCTGTGGAGGAGAAGTCTGAAACTCAGGATGTGCTTGTGCCACCCCCCATAGCAAATAGCAGCCCCTAAGGCATGTAGGAGGCCTTAGGAAATTGTCACTGGATACTTAAGGAATTTACTGACCTTCAGATTGAAGAGAATACTGAGGAAGGACAAGATGTAGAAGGTGGGTCAGCAGAATTGAACTCTTATTATGCTGTAACAGCTGTTGCTATCAAAGCAAAACCTTTCCATTCCTCCGATTCCCAACCTGAGCCTGAACCGAACCCTATGGCCTGGCCAAGGTAAACAGCCCATAGATCAGGCAGACCATAACAGCACTTTTAGTAGAGGGCAATTTTAGGAATTACATTGCTTGAAATGTCCACAAAAATAATTTCTCCCTCTTAAATGACTATAATGATCTATTTGTTTGACTAATTATTTTTGTGAAGAAAATTTTCTCTTGCCTTATGCCATAAAATTACCATAAAAATGTCCTCAGCTTGGTGCACTACACTATATATATTGCAAAAATATTCTGCACCAGTATAAAGAAAAGCTTTAAACATGTCACTCCTTATTAATATCACAGCGTTATAAACCAGAGACAAAAGGGAGGAGGGCAAAATTGGTGTTGCTTTATTTAGAAACAAAGTACATGAAGAAAAAAGATGTCTCACTTGTTACAAGGCACAAGGTGATGTCACATTCCACAAAGATTTTGGTGCAAGGAATATAACAGTCTGTATCTGTTAATTTTTATAGCACTTAACACTAACTGGAGCAGAAGGAAAATACAGTATTCCCCTTTACTGCTAAATATAGGAATCCTATGGAGCCTGTAGGTAAATTCTTGTTATCTAAGGAATCGCTCATTACTCCGTCAAGTCTGCACAGGAAGACAAGGCTATCCCACACTTTTGAGATGCCTGACAGTGGCTGTTTGGAAAAGTCTGTCCTGAGCTCATTCTTAAGATAAATTGCCTCCTGCAGTGTCTTCCTGGGCAAACCATGGTCTGCATGTCAGCTATAGGGCAGATGGCTCTATAACAGAATGATCCCTGTATTCATATGGTGCCTCCCACAGCCTCCTTGCCTTTAAAAGGAAACTGGAATGGTCAAGGAAGAAAACTGCTTCAGTGTAGTCCCAGGTTTTCCATGGTCTGTGTGGCTGGAAGCTGAAGCTGCAGAAGGATCCAGTCAGCCTGCCATGTAAGTGCAGCCAAACAGTGGTAATGGAACCTCCATACACTGAATTATTGTTTACATAAAGGCATGCAATCAATCTTATGTGACGTGAGTACTCAGAGGAAAGGATATTTTATTGATTTGGATCATAAACACCTTCTGGCAATATCATGATGTTGACAAGATATTCAATTCTGTACCCATGTTATAATACACCCATTGTATGCATTATTTTTTTAGTCAGAAGGCCACTAGTTTTTATGTAACTCCTTTGCCACACTTTTTTTCACCTTGCCAGATTTATAACCGTGTTATTTTTAATAGAAATTTTGAAAATTGAAATAATTTGTCATCTACATGTGTAGCAGACATGAGAACAGAATCAATACCTTCAGATACTGAAAGCTGAATTATCCATACTTTTAAAAAGTTATTTATTCTGACAGTTAATAAAGGGGTCTGATAGCAACTGCTGATACCAGGAAGCACAATATTATTCAATGTATACACATAAACAAACTATACAAGGCAGAAAGTTATGCCTGGTTGAAATCTGTTTCAGTTGTTTTGAAACAGAAGTATGAAGAGATAAATAGGCTATAGTCTGATCTACATCACTGTTTGCAGTTCATGGATGATAAATACTCCTTAATAACCATGAAAGCTGACAGACACTTGAAACATAGCACACAATTTTGACTGTGTTTTCCCAGATTTGTCTAGATTCTGCAATTAGCCAATGTTCAGGCATACCTTTGAAAGCATACAGCACTATTTATGCTTCCAGCATCTTCAAGACAATCAGAACACCATGTGACTGCAGTTATTGACTATGGGACAATATCACTTGCATGTTATTCAAAGCGTTTCAGGAAATTTTCTGTTCTTATGAAATTTCTAGAATGGTATCATGCTAAGACTGCTGAACTTTAGGGTTATGTGCTGTAAAAATGCGTTGTAAAGTAGACAGTTCAAATATTGTATCAACCTGAAAGAAAGGTATTTCAAGGAGAAGGGATCCCCAACTTTTGGATCACATTTCTTAGGTGGAGGGTAACTGTCAGTGTGGTACACAAAAAAAGCTGGGACTCTAAATATTTTTCAGAAGGTAATGACTATAGAGAAAGTTTTATTGTTTAATTTTTACTGCTTTTTATAAGGTGTTCTGATACAGACTTAACATGATTGGTGAATAGGAACAACACTGCTCTAAACTTATTGGTTAAACTAGAGAAACAGAACTAGAAGGACAAAACACTACTTGGAGAAAATTGTTTTGAGAACGGATTAGTTGTTTACTAAGATTGTTTTGAGAAGAAGCTTTCTCAAGATATTATTCTTTTGGGAAAAAGTTAGCAGCTGCTAGCAGGCTAATATCTCTCAGACTCAGAAATATCAGGCCCACAGGTAACAGTTGTCTAAAGACTGGAACAGTGAGATGAACTGTGCTGAGTGTAGCTAGACAATGAGTCACAGTGGTGGGAAAGGGAGATTGTGTCTTAATTTATAGTGATAAACTGAATCACAAAGCAGAATACTAGGAAAAGTTGACGATCAGTCTGTGATCAGTAAATGCAAAGAAGGAAGCAGTGATTTCTAAGTTGTCATGTTAGTCCAGAGGATTTTGGGGGTTTGATGAATTCAGTAGATACTCAAAAATAAACTACTCTTACCCTGGGCCTAACTGCTTAAAGACCTATATAAATGCTTAATATTACATAGATGCTGTAGACATTTTTAAAATTTTGACAAATACATGTCCACTTCCCATTTCTACAACAGAAACTGGGCATAAACATTGACTGACAAGCCATCTGATGATTGATTATAGACTGCACATCTGAGAATTTAAATATCTCAAGTAAAAAAGTTTCCCAATCCTCAGAAGAGCTGTAGAAGTTAAAAATTTCTCATTCTAATTCCTCCAAGGATTGAAATGTCCAGGCTCAGTTTTCCCCAGCTGCATCCACTCCTGTGTGAGTGATGATGGGCTCAGCCATCCATCCATGCGATGCAGAGGGAGACGGTGCTCACATTACGCTGCCACAAATGCGTTGTATCCTCAAGCCTCATGGAAGAGGGGAATTTGGTAAGCAAAGCTCTTCAGAGCTAAAAGCTGACTGCTTGACAAACTACTAGTTAGGCTCTTTAGTTTCTTCAGTTGTGCTGAAATACTAACATGGGAATACTGATTCCTACTACAGGCATTTTAGAAATGGTTTTGATGCTGGGAAAAAGGTGCCCAACTGACGCAGTTCGTCACATACACACAAACATACACTCACACTTTGATCAGAAGGCATGAACTAAGAACTACCTTTATTTAAAAGTCTGACTCCATATATAGTATTTCTACAAAGGCCAGGGATTGGGGGAGAAGGTTGACACCTCTCCCCATCCCACTGGTCAAGACAACTGTCTATCAGCTGTCCATATCTCTAAGACAAAGAATGAAAACTACCTTGAAGTTATGATAAACATTTGCCGGTGTTTGCAGACCAGAGTGTGAGAAAGAACCCAAAACATGAAACTGTGAAACAGATGAGAAGGCTGAAAGAATCAGGGTGACACCCAACCCTTCCCAAGATTTGAAGTGCTATGTTAATTCAATCTTTCTTCTTTACTGGGGAGGCCCAAGTGCACCTTTAGTGAGTGTTACAGGTGGAGTAAAGACATTACTGCTTTGGGGATTAATGTCTGGTAATTTGCTGATTTGTTGAGGGAGAAGAATGATAATATGCTAAAAACACAGCTATAAGAATCAGAAGAATGGATTCTATTTTTCTATGCTCCTGTTAGTTGAAATTTCTCCCTTCCATTTCTACAAAGCGGTAGTTTTAGTTTACATGTGTCGAAAGCCTTGATGCAATGATTTTTTTAAAAGAGGGTATTTTGATGCTTGTATAAACAGTGCCTAAAAATATTTCAGCATGCTATTTTAATTTTTAATTAGTACTGTTCAGCCAATCCCCATTTATTCACAGATTTTGCAAACTTTTTCTCTCTATTTTTAAGGGAACCATGAAAAATCTAAAAAAATGAAATAAATTTAGAAAAATTTAAAATTGATCTCTGCCTTAACCTCTCCTGGTAAAGTCATGCAAAAAACATGGCCCTTGGGATAGTGACAAAGCGGGGTTTGTAATGGCACCCTGCTTCATGTTTTTTGCATATAAAAGTTACACAAAGGCTAAGAACATTGGGTTATATAAAAATATTGAGACATGTAAACATCATATTCTGAACTGCAATTAAGAGAGAGAGAAAAGAGCCTCCAGTGAGCCATTCATTCCACTTAAAAGAATTAGTTGCTTGAAAATTGCAGAAATAATTGTCCACCCCTTTCTCTTTCCCAGAGATAGACAACTGGCTTAGAAATTACACTTAATTTTTAGCAGATGAAATGTGTTGCTATGGAAAAGAAAGTAGAATTAGTTTTCAGTTTTTCTTATAACTAGACTATAGAAACTAGAAAGATCAAAGTGATCAAAGTTTGAGAGGTTTCTACCCTCTTTGGTGTGAATATTTTATTATTTTTCTGCTTATCATGCTATTTCTGTCAGCTTGCTCTAGGTTTCTTCAGATTGGCTGTGAGTTCCTGGCTGCATGCTAATGCAATTCAAAATTAGGTCCCATATGGTTCTGGACACCACCCAATATTAAAATCAGAAGGAAGGGTTACTTCTAATGTGGGAATACAATTCTATCCGGTACTCAAAGATCTGAAAGCACTCAGATTCAAAGTTCTTTTTTGTCTGGGCTCTACTTAACACCAGAAATAAAAATGTAAAATACATGACAAGAGGAAGACAATGCGGAGAGAGAGGAAAGAGTGAGTAGGCAGAATTCCACTCTGCAAGGCCAGGAATAGATTTGCTGCTGTAAGCAGATCTGCCCCTAAACACAGCACACAATGCTGTAAATATCACAGCATGGCACTCTCTGCATCTTACAGAAGATCACACCAGGGCAATACTGATGTGGTCTCTCTACTGTATACAGCTCCAACAAGAAAAGGTGGGAGAGTTGCCATCATGCCCATACATTTTATGCTGTGAAACGATTGCAAGGTATTTTTATAGCTATCTGCTTTCCCTCTTCTCCTTTAGGCATCTTTCCTCAGGCAGCCTTCCAAATGGAAGGCCATCATACAAGAAAAATAAATGAATAAAATAACTGGATTAGCACTGCACATAAAAAATGTAGGAATTTTAAAGAGACAGGTTAGAAATATGGGGTTAACATGGCTTGCAGTTTGAAAGGTCAGAGAGCAGCTGAAACCTGACAGCTAATCTCCAGCGCTCACTGACAATGCCCTAAACCTGCCTTTTAATGCTTTACTCTTGGAAGGCATATAAAATAGTCATTGCAAAAAAAATTTGGGGAACATGACATTTTTTGCTTTTTTTCAGTTTTTCATCAGTGATGCTTCATTCAGGATCAAGCTTTTATAATCCATGTGTTTTGCAGGCACATGGAGAGAAAAATGTTTGCAAAGCTCTTCAAAGCAAGTTAGATAGGAATAAAATGATAGACATCTTTGACCATGGTTAAAACCCATTGTCATTGGCCAAATTGTTTTTAATGGAATCAGACCCAAGTTAGTATTTTAGAGGCCAAAACCAGCATTTCTTCAAGATTTACCAGGAAGTATGCATTGTTGCTATTGTCTTCTCTTTACTGCTGCCCATGACTCATCTTCTAGAGCAATGCAACTGCTGGAACTCCAGAGAAAAATGCTTCCAACCCATTTTGTGCATGAGTGGGAGGACTGAGAGGATCCATAATACTGCACTCTTCTGGGAATACAAGTACTGTCAGCACTAGGATTAAGGTAGATAGGAATTATTAAGGCCAGCTGATTCAATGTAGGATTTCCTCTCTCATCACATCTCTGAACAGACACGTTCTTTTTCCATGGCTCACAAGGTTCATGCAAGGGACAGTATCACAACCCCATTTATCCTGAAACAACTGCTGTGACTAAAGACAGGATTTTCTTTAATATAAGGCAATACTAAGTTGTGGTTTTTTTTTTTTCATGGAGCAACAGAAAGAACTAGTTACGTAAGTGAAGATATTTGTGAAGACAATTGGAATATAGAAAGAATCTCCTACATGAAAAGAGATGAAAAGTGGACCAAAAAAGTGAGTGAATTAAGCTAGAATGGGAAGTGGAATAATATTACTTCTAATAATATTAGAAAGGAGGATGATTTGGGTATACATGACTAGGAATGGAGATGTGTCTTAAGAAGGCCAGAGTAAGGGGAATGCTAGCATTTAGACACTATTCCAAAAGGGAGAGAAAAATCTGGAAATTCTTTCTGATAGGTGTGAAGAGAAATCACAGAGAAAGAATGAGGTGTGAAATTGTGGAAAAACTCAGGAAAATTAAATAATTATAGTAAGCCTTTATTGTTGCTCATGGTATCTGAGCTGCAGATATTATTGCCATAGTGTGAATCCTACTTTGCATCTCATTTTGCTTTTCATGTCTCATCATGTAGAATCTTTCTGGTACTCAATACTTCATTGTGACGCTGGGAAAGAAAGAACACACGTTTTCATGCTGATCCCAATCCCTCCAGTTATTCTGAATTTTGTCAGATTTTTTTTTTATTTGTGCACTATCTTTGTGTACTTCAGTACAGCCTTACCAGAAAGCTCATTGTGATAAGTAGAAATCTTTTCATAGAGCTCTGCATCGTATGTGCCCTGAAAAATCAAGACTTGAATGTTTCTATATACACATATCTAACAAGAACTCAGTCACTGAGGTAAGAAAGAAAGGCAGTAAGAACTCATTATTTGAGACCTGATAGACTTTGGCAGCTCTGCAAGAATGACAGACTTGTTTCTTGAAGGGCAGAAGGTCATGAACAAACAGAAGGTGCATATATAAGAAATATAGAATATATAAGAATACAATATCACGTATTTAATTCTATATATTGGAGGAATTAAACACACTGATTGACCAGGAGAGAGAGGAAGAAACAGACTTTCTGCAGAAGTATTCATCAAGTGGGAAACACAGTAGATGGTTGCAGAGTGCGGGGTGAGAGAACATGCAGCTGAGGGAGATAACAGGAAGAACAACGTGTGTTGGTAGATTAAAGAGTACAGAACTGATTAATTAAGTGCGACTTGCAATATTGCATAATGGCATTACTGCAGGCAAAATAGAGAGCAATTTCTTGAAGGGTGTGATAAGCAAGTTGGGTTTTTCTCAGATTTTTAATTTAAAATGTGCTATATTATTCTTGTATCAGCCAAGACAGTACAGATCACAAGTGCAGCATCCTCAGTAAAGTAGTAAAAGATCCAGTGTCCAAGTGTTGTGGGTTAACCCTGACCAGCAGCTCACTCCAGTGGGATAGAGGGGAAAATTGGAAGAGTAAGAACACTAGGGGGTTGAGATAGGGACAGTTTAATATGGAAAGGGAAACAAATCCTGTTTATGCAAGCAAAGTAAGGAGTTAATTCACTGGCAGGCAGCTGTTCAGCCATTTCCGAGGAAGAAGGGCTCCATCATGCATAAGAGTTACTTGGGAAGACGAATGTTCTAACTCCAAATGTCTCTCCCACCCTTCCTCCTTCTTTCCCTAGCATTTTATTACTGAGCGTGACATCACACAGCATGGAATACTCCTTTGATCAACTGGGGACAGCTGTCACAGCTGTGTACCCCCAGCCTGATTGCTGTTCAGGGTGAGAAATCACAGAATCACAGAATGGGTCAGGTTGGAAGGAGCCACAGTGGGCTCCAACCTCCCTGCTCAAGCAGGGTCATCCTAGAGCACATGGCACAGGATTGTGTCCAGACAGTGAGGGAGACTCCACACCCTCTCTGGACAATCTGTTCCAGTGCTCGGTCACTTGCACAGTAAAGAAGTTCTTCCTCATGTTCAGTTGGAACTTCCTGTGCATCAGTTCCTGCCCATTGTCCCTTGTCCAATTGTTTGGCAGCACCGAGAAGAGCTTGATGCTGTGTAAGCACTGCCCAACAGTACAGTAACAAAAACATTGCTCTGTTACCCCTAGTTTTGTTCATAAATGTGAAAAATAGCAACCTACCAGCTGATACGAAGAAAATTATCCTTCAGATCTGTGAAAAGAAATAGGCCCTCTCTACGTTACCTTTTTGCTATAAAATGTGGGAACTTACTGAGAATTAACTTGGCAAACGAAGGATAAGGAGAGGAAACTTAGACATCTGCTTGTGCAAGAGAGGATTAGCAACATCCTGCCCTTCCTTTTTGAGCATGCTTTTTTGATGATCTGTGGGGAGCTCTCTGTCACATAAATGGAGCTTCCTTTTCAGTATGGGTCTGGAACTGCCACCAGCAATATTGCCAGCTCGCAGGGCAATGATTGTCACGCAATGGGGGAAATGGCTGAAGGGAAACCAACCCCTTAGCACTTCTCCCCTCTGCACTCGCCTTCAGGGATGCCTTGAATGAGTGCTCAAAGATTATATAACCTGGCAGCAGCTCTTTAGGCTGGTTTGTGAGCCTCCAATATCTGCTATGGCTTGCTCTGAGTAAAACAGATGTGCTTGCTCAGTGTTATTTAAATATTTCTGTCATGGATGTAGCTTCTCTCAGAAGCCAGGAATCATCAAAGCTCACAATTTTTTTCTAATTAAAACAGTTTGCAGTAATTAAATTGTATGTGTCTGTGTTTCTACTTTGAAAAGGCTAAATGCTTGGCAAGCATCCTGAAGCAGGATTAGACTTCAGACCAGCTCAGACAATGCTTCCAGGCATCGAGGATGTACTGCAGAATCAGTTTAATAAAGTCTGATTAGATTACTTTCTCTGGTCAATTTGAAGCACTGCGGCCATGGGATAAATCATCTTTTTATCTCACCATGCTGCTCTTTTTCTTTGCTGAATCATATTTTAAAAGCACTAAACATATTTTTAAAATATCTTTTTATGTACAGATGCAAAGAATCATAACTTCATAAATTCCCTTTTGTTCCAATGCAGTTTGATATAATATCTCAGCTGAAAGGATCAACTTTGCTTGCAAAGTCCATACTCAGGTTTCCCTTCTTAATATATCTCTTTTTCCTCTACATAAATAACCTTGTTAGTATCACAGGAAAACAGCTCTGAATCTCTTATCTTGATTTGTCTAGACAACTGCTTGTACTGAAAACAGCCATAAAGTTAGATGTTTCTGACAAATCACTAGCATAAGCAGGGTGTTGAACTCCAGACATTTGTGTTAACGTGTTTATGATTATCTTTAAACTTAATTTATTGCATGCTGTGTGGAAAAAAATAAAGAGGTTTTCAGAATGGCTGACTCTAGAACCGCATTTGTTTTAGTTTTCAATGCTTACAGCAACAGAGATTGCATTTTGCTAATTTCTTACCTTACACCATGACTAGTAGAAGTTATACTTAAGGATTTAACTCAACACAAAACATGCCTTCCTCTGACGTCTTCTTATCATGCTGTGTTATTCCAAGAGACCTTAGCAGCCAGTTCAGGTCCTTGAAAATCCAATCTGGTCTGCCTTCCACCAGTCTGTGCCCAGTCAGTTTTTCAGTCTCTGATGTGGTCTGTGCTTTCTTATGTTGACATAATAATTCTGTTGTATTGTGTACACTTACATTCCATTGTCCATTGGAATAAAGAAATATTCCAACTTCTTTTAAAGTTACTATTTCTATATAATATGATATTAAGAAATAAATAGTGTTCCCCATGGACTCTGTCATAACATTCAGTAAAACTACTTGTAGTATCTGGAGGTGATAGGAACATACAGTGTCCAAACCAAAGGCCATCTTCTATGTCAAGGAGCAACCCGATCAAATGCTGCTTAAGCTTCTGTCTCATTGCTAAATTCTGAACAAGGGTTTTCAATGTGTTCCAGGCTCATTCAAGGGAAATCGCCTCGGGTGAGCTTGAAAAACATAATTTTAAAAATTAATTATAATTGTCTACTGTCACAAGAATGAAGACTTGTGAAAAATAAAGGGGAAAAATAAAATCAAGTATTTCCAGAGTTCCAATTAAAATACATTGTTGAAGTTTGTATCATTAAGCTGATGATATAAAACAGATTATGCCCATGTGGTCTCTGTCCACGCGTCCTTGTGTTCACATGTTCTTCCAGTTTTTTTTCCTTCTAACCTAATTAACCTATAATTTCTCTCAAATTACATTTATGCACTGCTTTCAAGTAAGGTAGCAACACATGGATAGAGAAATGAGGGGAAAAGAAAGAGAAGCAAAACCTTTCCCTCATATTTTCTGGGGAGTCCTCAAAGACTAGACAAGGAGCCCTAACACATCCTGTCATGTTGCTGCTAAAAATTTAAAAGGAAGTCAGAGTGCAGTACTCATGTGGTGGCTTTTTTAATAAGCTTTTTGCAATTTTATCACTTGGCACGAGCTACCATTAATAGCTGGTACACAGTAAATAAAAGGTATAGCTCAAGCTTCTACTGGGAGATGCAACAACCCAGACATATATAATTTGCAAACCTGAGATGTCTAGTCTGGTAAACCATGCTTCCTTAGTTTCCTCTGAGAAATTCGTTCTCCTGTGAAACCTTACAAAAACTGAACATTGATGCACTTTGCTGCCTGGATTTGTGGGGCTCATCTGCTTACTAGTGAAATGTCACTAGATGCTGTTAAAACTTGGTTCAACCTTACAAACCAACTCACTCAGCAAAACATGTTAAAATAATCTGGATAGGAGCCAGAAGAGATGAGACAGGATTATTTAAATCTAATATGTGTCAGAATACAGCTTAAGTCCTCTGACCCTAATCACTTTCCACCAGAGTACATCAAATTAGGATCCTGGGACAATTTACGTAGGAGTCTGAGTAAATGTACTGGCTTTGCCCTACGGAAGAATTCATGGAAAATTCTTCCATGAAAAAAACATTGGATAGCCTCATATTAGTTCCAGAGGCTATTTATATGCATGAGAAAACCCAGCATAAAAACTTCAGCACTGGTTTTGACCCTAAAGTATACATACAGTGTGAATCATGAGATGCACTGCACCTTAAACAGCCTCTGATGCTGCTCTTTTTCACATTACCTCATAAAGTTAACTTCGTGTAATAAGAATTTCTGTATAGTTTGTAGGCTTTCCTTTTCTTTAAGCATTCTTGTGGAATTCTGTTTGCTTTCAAAGCTGCCTTTCTCAGCTAATGGTCTGGAAAAAGCTGAGGTGGGCTCTGATAACATGATCCTCTCTGCTGTGCATTGTTAGAGAAATGTCAATCAGGTCATGGTAATGACATTGCTTTAATGAGGGAATTGAAATTCTTGAGAGAGTTGTGACATGGCAATACTCAGAAGTGCTTTGGACCTCTCCTATTGCCTCTGTTACTCTAAATAAATGGAGTGCCTTGAAGTAACTAGAGAAGATCATTCATGATGACACCTGGGGTTGTTTATTTGGCATGGATGCATTTATTCCTGTTTGCTTCTGATGGAGGTTATTAGAAAGGTTGGAGGTAAAGTATGTCTATTTTTCACATTGCTTTACCTGATTTTTCCATTTTTTCATTATTGCATTCATTTTTCTTAGAGTTCAGAATAACACAGTTCTCAAAGCAAGACTGAGCAGCTTGCCATCAAGCCACTTCCAAAGAACCACATTTCTGATCATTTTTTCCTATAGGTGTAAATAAATGTCTTCAACATTTTGCTGTGTTTAAGTAATGGAAAGCTAGTCAGGTAAGTAAGCAATTAGATTTACAGGGATAGTTCCTTAGGTACCTCCTAGCTGGTTTTTGCCTCTTCTGTGTCACAAGGGTCAATGCACCTAGCTGCTTCCTACTTAAGAATATTCTATGGAGCACACCAAAACTAGAAGGCTAGTTGAAATAGCTGTTACCTGGATCTAATACATCTCTTTAAGATTTACAATGTACAGTTAAAAAAAAAAAAAAAGAAAAAAAAAGATAGCATAGGAAGATTTGTGATCTATTTTGATATTGATAGAAAGAATACAAAGGGATTTTTCCAAGGAATGAGTTAAAAAATAAATATACGTTTAGAAGACTAACATGTATATGGTGGTGCTATTTTAAACTGGCAGCAGCCAAATGTCTCTGCAGTCTTTGACTTTCTGAATAAGATGAAGTTGGTCATCTCTGACAAGCTTTTAAAAAGCAACTGCAGCTGTGACAGTCTGTTTTGTAAGTTAACATCTTCTGTTATTTTATCTGAGTGAAGTCTCTTGCAGGGTGAGAGAACTGTGGAAACATTTTTGCACTCAAAACAAAAAACCAAGAAACTCCTGGCTTTTCACCAGAACTGAAGCATTCTAGAAAGAATTTCACCTGAGATACTGCAGTGGCAGCATTTACTCTTCAGAATGAGAGCTACTATTTCACTTAGGAAGCAATTCCCATCAACCTGTACATTAAGGGCTATTAAAAAGTTTCCCTATCTCCTCACAAAATCCTTCAATTTCTCAATAATTAAAGTAACACATTTCTCAATGCTCTAAATAATATAATAGAGATGAATAAATCATTTGATCATAAGGTCACATTTGAATTTTTATTTGTAGTCTCACAAGGGACAAAAATCTTTATCCTAATCAGTATCTCCTATTGTTCAGCTGTTCTTGCTATACATTGATGAGGCTGTGACTTTAAACTGTCTCTAGATCCAAATTCATATTTATTTTGAGGCTTAGACTAGGATCCATACCAGAATCAGCCATAGTACCACAACAGTGAATGCAATTAATGTCAATCATCTGTTTCAGATACCTGTCTCATTTCAATACAACTCTTCTGGAAGCAAGAAATCCTTCACAGATAATGAAAACAGACTTTGATTAAATGCAATTCAGAACTGTGACTAACCACATAAAGCTGACGGATTTTAAGCTGCAGTGGTTGCTACAGTTCATCTCCAGCCACATAGAGGAAATCTTTTAGCAACTGCAGAAATAATACTACAAAGCCTGCTGTGTTCCCTTTATAGATCTGAGCAAAGGCCATTGGACTATGGTTTTTAGCTATCATCTTCTCCCCATCTAGATTTATACCTAAAACAGGTAATGAATTGTACAACAAGAAGGGTTCTTATATGAAATAATTGTTGCATTGTAGAAAGATACAGTGTTTAATGGGGAATTTCTCAAATCTAAAATGACCAAATTCAAGAGATGTCTTTAGCAGTCAATGTGTCAGGACACCACTCAGTCTCAGCTGTTAAATTAATCTTAGTCCACAATAGCCCCAGAAGATACAAAACCTGAAATTTATAGCTTTCTCTCTTTCAGACTTCCTCTCCCTTTCAGATTTTTTTGTGATTAATTTCAAACAGAATAGGTCCAGATGGACTGGCCGAGGTTTGCTGACTCTGTTGTGACGGCCTATCTTCTGTCTCTGGTTTCTGTTTCAAAGCTTCAGTCCTGTTCTTCTTCCTCTTCTGTCTTCTTCCCCTCTGTGTAACTAGCTTTATTCACAAATTCATCTTTTTTTCAGGCATGTATGGATGTTACCTTCAATTATTACAAGTTTCACAGTTCTTTACTGACTGTTAAGTGTCTCCTTTGAAGTTCCCCTTTAAGTTGTTAAAAGGTTTTAAGGGTGTCTTGAAAGCTCAAGGTTCTGTTTAGACATGGGTGAGCAGAACTGGGGCCCAGTCTTACCTGATAATTATGTATGGCATCACTGGGCCGGAGCATCTGTGTCTGTGTTGAGGATATGTCTCTACTTTCATTATTTCTTATATTTTGAAAGCATAATTTCTTTCAAATGGTAAAATTCTCACCCAGTAATTGAATTGCAGTTATTTAAATAAAGGAATATACAAGATTTTGATGCTGAAAATGAATTTTTTTTTTCATGCTGTTAATTGCTTGTATTTATCTGACTTAGTAGATCAGATATTTTAAATCTAAACTACTCACTGTCTATAAAATCATCTTGGATGAATAAAAAAGTCAAAACAGATATTATACCTTAAAATAGCAAATTGTCACAACTGGAAAACATTTGTTTCTTCTCCTCAGTGAAAAGAGAAAGAGAGAGAAAAGCATCAATCTCTTTATTCAAGCTGCTAGTAACCTCAGCCCTGCTGCTGTCATTCTCTCCCTTCCTCCAATCAGAATGACTGGCAGCCATAAACACATATTCTTCCCTTTCAAAAGTCAGATCTGGGCACTCTGGCTAGAACGGCTTGCTGACAGATAGAAATCATCCAAGGATGTGATGTATTTATCATGATATGCACTTTGTGCTAGGCGTGAACACTCTCAAGACAAACAGTGAAGTAGCTGTGTTCTGGGAGACTCATTACACATATCAGAAACTGAACCTCAATTCTGCATATTTGGATTTGGGCTGTTTAATTGAAAACTGTTCACAATTGTTTAATGTTTTGAAAAATCAGGGAAGTCAATTGTAAGCACAATGTACTTGAAAATGAAATGTGATAATTGACATGGTATATAAACTAAGCTTCCATATGCCTTAGGGTTATAAACAGGGATTAGAAATAAGGAAGTGTGCAGTGACATGGGCAAAGACTGCCACAACAGCACCTGTAGGACCACGGTACTTTGGTAAGACCAAGGTACTCTCAAAAGTAGGTATAATAAAATTGCACTAGGGTTCCTTAACTGGAACTCTCATATTTTTAACAGTATACTCTGTTGGCGTCAGATAAACAACTTTACTTACTGGCTGAGGAGGTGCAGGCAGCGGAGAACCAGGCAACAGATAAAGAGTGCTTACCTTTTTAGCCAAACACTTTCACTAATGCATGGTATGTTTAAGAAATCCTTTTACTATAAGCTTGCTTGACACAACCTTAAGACTTATTACTAATCCCTCTAAAAGATTTTTTTTCTTGATTGTCTTATAAAAGAACTCAAGTAAGTGTACTGAGCAAATTAAAAAAATGAGACAGGCTGAGGAAAGCAAGACAGAAAATCACTGATGAAATGCAGGGGGTCAAGAGACTTTCAAGTGGGATGATTCACAATGATGATGGGGGAAATGGTTGTTTAAAGCACAAGAATAAAGGTGGATAATGCAACTCCATGTTTTGTTACCCAAATGCAACTACAGCACCATCTACTCACAGTACTTTTTCTGCACTCTGGGAGAGGACTACCTCTGTCTCCCAAGGAACTGGCCTGCCTCCGCCAGTTCCAAATGTGATTTTCCACTTCTTTTTTCAGTTGAGCTACAGGAGTTTGGCTGTTTGAGAAGCTTCCACATCCAGAGAGATGAGAACCATATACTATATTGAATACAAAATTTTTACTACTGACAGACATATTCCAGCATCATCAATAGAAAATGCTCTTCCTTTGTACTAATTTGAAAATAATCAAGCTACCATAAATGAGTAAATTTGTGGTGGTTTGACCCTGACTGGATGCCAGGTGCCCACTAAAGCTATTCTATCACTCCCCTTCTCAACTGCACAGGGAAAAGAAGACATAATAAAAGGCTCGTGAATTGAGATAAGGGCAGGGAGAGATCACTCACCAATTGCCATCATGGGCATAACAGACTTGACTTGGAGAAATTAGCTGAATTCATTACCAACCAAAGTCAGAGAGAAATAAATATGGGAAACAAATCCAAAACCACCTTCTCCCCACCACTCCCTCCTTCCCAAGCCTAACTTAAATCCTGATTTTCTACCTTCTCCATGCCAGCACCGCAGGACAATGGTGGTCACAGTCAGCTCTTTGCATGTTGTTTCTGCTGCTGCTTCCTCCTAAGGAAGAGGAATCCTTTGCCTGCTCCAGTGTGTGGCAAGGGACAGGAAACTCTCCCACAGCAGACTTCTCCAGCTGAGTCCGTCCCATGAGCTGCAACTCATGAACTGCTACAGCATGTGTACATTTCCATGGAGTGCAGTCCCTCAAGAACAGGCTGCTCCAGCATGGGTCCCCCAAAAAGTCACACGTCTTATTAGGAAACCTGCTCCATCATGGGCTCCTCTCCCAGCAAGTCCACAGCTCCTGCCAGGAGCCTTATCCAGCATGGGTTTACAATGTGGTCACAGCCTCCCTCAGGAATCCAACCTCCTCTGGCATGGGGTTCCTGCAAGTGGATCTCTGCTTCCCCATGAACTCCCATGTGCTGCAGGGGTACGTCCTGCCCCACCACAGTCTGCACCACAGGGGAATCTCAGTTCCAGTAGGTGGACCACCTTCTCCTCCTTCCCCACTGACCTTGGTGTGATCAGAGTTGTTTCTCTCACATATTCTCACTCCGGTCTTCTCTGGCCGCAAATACTTATGCACAATAACTTTTTATCTTTCTGAAATGTGTTCTCAAAGAAGTGCTACTGCCATTTCTGAAGGGCTCAGCCTACACCACTGGCAGGTCTGTCTTGGAACCTTGGCTTGGCATTGGCTTTATCAGACATAGGGGATGCTCTTACCAAAGCAAAGAAACCACCATTGAAGCCTCCCCCACAACAAAAGCTGGGGCACACAAATGCAATAAAAAATTATAGATGGTTAATTAAGGACGTGAGTTTGCCATACCACTAGCAAGGTAAAGAGGATGTCTAAATAAAGAAGGTCAAAATTTTGAGATTAGGCATGGTGATTCAACTGAGGAAATGGTCAAGTCAGGGCAGTAGGAGTTTACAGCTCCAGGCTTTAAAGTTCACTTTTGCAGAAGTATGGGTTGATAAGGTTGAAGCCCCACTATGTGACACAGCAGTGAGAAAAATTGTCAAGGTAAGTTCTAAAAGGAGGGGGGGTGTCTGAAAATGTGCCACACAAGTTAATGAGCAATATTCAAAGAGACACTATAGAATGATGATTTCCATATTTGTTGTAGACTCAAGATTTCAAGGTCAACAAAAACCACAACGGCTTTCTTTTAGAGACTGCCAAAAAGGGAAACCCGTAGTTAAGTGTAGGTAATAATAACCAAGATGAGTCTGCTGAAAGCAATGAAGGCTGCACAGTGTGACACGCTAGAATTACAAAAAAAAAATTAACTCTGTCAATAAGCAACACCGAGAAAATGGCTGTAATTACTCCTAATCTAAAATTTAAGGATTCATTTATAATTTCTTCTATCCTCTCAGATGCATGTTGTACACTATTAATAAGTTCTTTTAGACGTCTTTCAGGCATTTCTCTTTGTCAGGCTTAAATGCATTTGTCAGTTGTGATTGGTTTTTCTCTCCAAACTGTATCACAAGTGACAGGGAATGTAGAGGTACAAAGATTTTTGTAATTTTTTTTTTTAAAGGGAGGAACATTTTTCAAGAACAGCAACAAAAAATATTTACTTTCTATCTTTTCTCCTCTTCTATTGGCATATCCTATAGAAACGGGAGGAGTAAAGATTTTTCAGAACACGTAACTTGAGGAAAGTTGTAGTACCACAAGTACCACATAAATGTGGAATTTTTGTTTGTTTGTTTCATTGGGTTTTTTTGTAAGAGACCTTCTGGAGAGACTGTAACTGACATGCTGGTTAAATCTAAATGTAGAAAAGGGCAATAGCGGGCAATGAGGTTAAGCAGAGATCTAAAGATTAGTGGAAGCAATAAACAGTGGCTTTTAAAAATGAAAACAATATTGAGAGTCTGGGAAGGAGAAAGACGTAGGAACTATATAGTACAGAAAACGAAAAAATGTATTGCAAATTGAGCTACAGATAATACTCTGGTACATATTTGTAAATGATCAGAATGCACATTTTAATGTAAATTAAAGATCTGGTAGCTGATGAAGTAGGAATAATAAATACAGCTAGTTTCATAAAGTAATACATTTTCTGAAGTAATTTTTCTATTTAGAAAAACAAATATATTTAATAATAAAAGAAGTCAGATTGAAGAGAATAGAGAAGGCTGATGGAGAATGATAATGTGGAACTGGTATTATAAAATTACCATTGAAAAACAGTTTTATGATAAGTAAAGTTCAAAAGTTTGATATTTCACAGAAGATTAAATGAGGGAAAATAAAGCTAAAATATATTTATAGCTTTAGTTTCTGGTTTGGGTTGGGTTTTTTCCTCTTTTAGGTTATCTTGACTTTGAGTAATTTTTAATTCAGCAATTTAATATTTGTAAAAATACAGTTTATTCTAAACGGAAAACATATATGAGATGATGATTTTGCTTCAGAGTGCTTTTTTTAGACTACAGAACCAAATTTGCAGTCATTTATATGGTTGCAATTCATTGCCTCTTTAATATCAATATGCAAATGAGTTTTGCTCTCAGAAGGAAGCATAAGTAAGAATATAGAAGAATAGGAGAGAACTTTCCTGTTCCGAAATTGCTAAGTGAACATTGATGCTAAATTAATGAGCTGATTAAGTGGTTCATTATACTCTCTTTAAGAAAACCAAGGAACCTTTTTTTAGTAGATATAAATTGCAAAGATTTTTTTTACATTAACCCTCCTTTGGAAAAAAAATATGAGATATATTCACTAGTGTAAGTAGAAAACATTCTTCTGAATTTGACACAAAACAAAGGTTAGGAAAAGCAGTGCTGCTGACCATCACACACCACTCTTAGACTGTTCCAAATTCATGACCTTGAGTGATCAGCTTAGGGCCTACTTTTCAATGTGTCCCTTCCTAATATGAACAACAGTGTCTATATTGTAAGAGCTTCATGACCTGTTCTTTTCATTGCATTCATGTACACACACACAGAGTGAATGACATTTTAATATTCTGTAGGGAGGTATATTTAGATGGTGTAAGTGTTCTTCAAATGTATAATAGAGATTGGGGCCACATTTTTTTTGTGTGAAAAAATAACCACTGAAGTAAAAGGCTCTTAATTTTTTGATATAAAAGCTGAAGCTGAACTTAAATCACAGCTGATAAATATTTTATTTTATTTTTATTTTATTTATTTTAAAATACAATTAAAATAGTATAAGTATGTTTGCAAAAAATATTAGTAAATATTATTTATTTATTTGTATTGTATTCTCTTGCTTGTTATTATTTTGTAAGGCAAAATAGAAAAGGACTGCTAGTACAAAAATAAACATTCAGCCTTATAATGCATAAAAACCCAAAACTTTTTCATCAAAGTACCTTCTCTGACTGATGGGTGGCCCAGAAGTTTGCACCATTTAGTTATTTATGCAGCTTATGAAGGGAACGCCTTTGGTTTGTTTCACGTTGAGGACCAGCTCCAAACAGAATTCCCATGCAGTTTCACATTTGCTTAATGCAGGTACCCTTACACACACACAAATGGGAATCAAGTTGTCTGTATTTCTGGCTGAGTAAATATAGTGCAAAGGACCGTGTGCTCTTTACCATTTTATATTCAATGGAGCTGTGCAAGGCTTCACAAAAATTCGTGTGCTACATTTCAAACCCAGCCAGCAACTGAGCTCCATGAAGATACTTGTTTCCTCTCCCCAGTACCATAGAGGAGAGAATCAGAAGAGGGAAAGTGAGAAAACCAGTGGGTTGAAATACAGACAAGTCAATAGGGAAAGCAGAAGCCACATGTGCAAGGAAAGCAAAAAACAGGGAATTCATTCACCACTTTCTGTGGGCAGGCAGGTGTTCAGCCTTCCTTGGAAAGCAGGACTCTGTCATGCATAAAGGTGACTTGGGAAGACAAACACTATCACTGTGAACCTTCTCCCCCTCCTCCTTTTTGACCCCTCTTTATATATTGATCATGTTGCAATATGGGGTAAAATATTTCTTTGGTCACCTGGGGTCAGCTGTCCCAGCTGTGTCCCCTCCTAACTTTTTGCACACCTGCAGTCCCCTCACTGGTGGGGTGGGGTGATAAGCAAAAAAGGACTTGGCTCTATGCAAGCCCTGCTGAGCAATAACAAAAACACTCCTGCATTATCAGTACGGTCTCCAGCATTAACCTAAAACACAACTACTTACTATTTACAGTGAAGAAAATTAACTATATCCCAGCTAAAACTAGTACAGCATAGATTAGAATCCTAGTGTGACAGCTAAAGACCTCTCTCTTGTAGCCACTTACCCTATTTATACTTTAATATCTTTTCACACCAACTCTCAGAGGGCCACGCAAAATTTGCAAAATTGCCTAGTTTTGTGATGGCCCTGAGAGCAAGCACAGTATCAATATTTAATTTCCCCAAATCAATTCACTTCTCTACATTGGACAACACAGTGTTTGATACTGGTTCATTCATGTTTAAAAGGCAATTCTTGTATCATTTTCTCACTTCAAGGAAGGTTATGTAAGAGAGTAAAAAAAAAAAAAATTACATGAAGAAAAAATATTTGGTCAACAGTGAAAACTTGAAAGCTGCATGTCAGGCATAGCAGAAAAAGATATCAGAGGAGTCAAGAATGGGAATCTAAAGGGAGAAAGAACATGGTGAAACACTGTTCCAAGGGAACCATGAGACATAGGAAAAATTCCAGCAGAGCAAGGGTGAAGACGTGAGAGACATAAGAAATCAGCCTGGTTGAAACCAATGACTAAACTGAGAGGTTTAGACATCTTAGTGTCTATGCAGAAAACTAGTTAACAACATCAGTGATGGCATTCTCATTGGTGACGCAGGAGAAAAGAATTTTACTTTTGAAACTACCTATGTGTCACTGACATCCATTTATATAGGTAGTATTGTTGTTACAGACATATTTTGGACAAAGAAGATACTACCTTACCTTGATAGAACAGAATACTCCAGTAAAAACATTCCAATCTGTTACAAACCATTTACTACATTAAACCACACAGTTACCAGAAATAATTGAGTAAAATATTATGTAAGTATATTAACAAAATCAATTATATATTTATTGATTTCTTTTTACTCTAATTTTTCACCAGTTAAAACATATTTATCCTCCTTTGAAAGGTGAAATTTAATATGAAAATGAATCAATTAATCTTTCTCCAATTCCGTCTACTAATGTATAGATCCCATCAGCATTAAGAAAATGGGACCAACTCAAAGTTTTAGAGCAGACTTCTAGACAAAAACTTTTGCTTGCTTAGCTTTTCAATACAGTGAGAAGAGACAAATAATAACTAATTTTGAGTTGAAAGGATAAAAAACCCAAGTCTTGCCAACTGGTGGATATTCGGACTCCTTTGGCAGAAGGAGTCAAACCTAAGATGTCCAACAGGAAAAAACCTAACACAGAACCATGTGTAAAATTGTATTTTGAATAAATCCAAACAAATCTTTTGGTACATCAGCTTCAAACACTGTTCAAAAAAACCCAAAAGATTTTCTAAACAATACATATTTGTTTTCCAACTGTCTATTAACAAGGAAATACTTGTTTCAGGTGTGCATTGTACAATGTAGCAGCCTAAGATTTATTTTAGGGTTATATAGAACACATCTGTGGGCTCATAATGTCTCCAGCATAAAGGAGAGTTAGTATGTTGATTTGGTCATCTCTCTGGAACTATTTTTGCAGAATTATCAGCTACTTAAACATTTCTAGGTAAAAATTTTAAACTTTTCTATCTCGGCTAAACAGTGAAGACCTTCTGAGGGGAAGAAAAAAAATTTATGTGTAAGCAAAGCCTTTTTCTGAAGAAGCTGATAAATAAGACTAAAGTCCATGTTTTAACACGATGTGGGTAGATGTGTGCCGGTCTACAGGCACATATACACATATACATACATACACTCACACAGACACACACAGAAATCATACAGAGATAAAATATGACTCTGCATGCCCATCTCTTACCAACCCTTACTATTTTTTTTCCAGTTTAAGTCAGCTTTTTAAATAATGTGTCTCTGTGACTCGCTGTTTGCCAACATACAAAATTATGAATTTTGCATATTGAATTATACAAAACTGAAGAAACATTGGTTGAGCAAAATTATAAATTGGTAGAAATATTTCATTTTAAGTTTACTGCAAAACTACAAACATCTGTTATCTATGCTGTACTGCAAAGCCTTTCCAAAGGATTTTACAATTATATAATTTAGTTAACTGATCCTGGTTTGAAAAATGAGTTAAAGAACACTAAGAAGGAATAATCATTTAGAAAGAAATTATTGGTCTATGATTGCATCAAAACCATTTAGATTTTCATGGGTTTGACTTTAACACATGATGCCTAATATATTTGAAAGTTTTTGTCTGGCTATTATAAGTTGTCTGATAAATTTCTTTGACAGTGAATTTTACTTTTATTATAAACCTCATTTTTTAAAACCCCCTTATCTTAAGGAATTAAGATTTTCATATAAAATCTTTAAGAAGCGCAAATAAAGATCTAATAAAGGTCAATACTGAAGGTCAATACTGAAGCTCTTGAATCATTTAAAAATTTTGGAATATGGTACGAAATATTTTTGTGGTTCAGGAGGTTATCTAACATATGTTGATGGACATTCAAGAAAAGATATGCCACAACATCAGCAAACACAGGAAATAGAAATCAAGTATCATAGAGAGGTGAAGTCTTTCCATAAGTTCACACAGGATACATGAATCTTTGCTGCAGTTCTTTCACCTGGTGTCAGAAATAAAATACATTGGAGAGCAGAAAATTAATTTTTTACATTTTTTAAAATCTGATTTGGAAGGGACCCACAAGGATCATGCAGTCCAATTCCTGGCCCTGCACAGGATGCCCCAAGAGTCACACCCTGTGCCTGAGAGCAGTGTCCAAATGTTTCTTGAGCTTTGTCAGGCTTGTGCTGTGACCACTGCCCTGGGGTGTCTGTTCCAGTGCCCAACCACCCTCTGGAAGAGGGTGAAGAACCTTTCCATAATATCCAACTTAAATCCCCCTGACAGAACTTTGTTCCCTCAGATCCTGTCCCTGGTCACCCCAGAGCAGAGATCAGTGCCCGCCCCTCCTCTTCCCCTCACCAGGAAGCTGTAACTGCGCTGAGGTCTCCCCTCAGCCTCCTCCAGGCTGAACAGACCAAGCGACTGCCGTCACTCCTCATATGTCGCCCTGATTTTTCAGCCTTCTCTTCTGCTTCACAGTTTCATGGTTTGGGTTTTTTCTCACGCTTTGGGTGATGTAAACAAAGCCAATGTTTTCCTAGTTTCAAGGAAAGTTTTCATTCCTGTTCTTAGAGATATGGACAGCTGATGGACAGTTGTCTTGACCAATGGGAAGGGGAGAGGAGTCAACCTTCTCCCCCAGACCCTGACCTTTGTAGAAATACTATATAATGGCATCAGACCCTTTTAATAAATCAGTTTTCATGCCTTCTGAAAAGTGTGTGCGTGTCTGTGTGCGTGTGTGACGAAAAGCATCACTCATATGACTCCATATGAAGGCCCTTCACTATCTCATTTGGACACTAATAGCTTTACATTCTTATATGTTGTGGAGCAAAACTGCACACGACTGAGGCTGCCCCAGAGCAGAGCAGGACAATCCCCTCCCTTGCCCTGCTGGTGATGCTGTGCCTGATGTCCCCCAGGACAGGGTTGGCCCTCCTGGTTGCCAGGACATTGCTGACTCATGTTCAGCTTGCCACTGACCAGGAGCTCCAGGGCCCCTTCCACAGTGCTGCTCTGCATCCTCTCATTCCCTGGTTTGTGTCTATCCAGGGTTGCCCCGGGGTGCAGGGAATTCTGTATAAAGAGTTCTGTTAATGGTCTGTAACTGATAAGAGTTCTTCCATGCTACTTATTTCATTTCAGCGTTTTGTAAAATATCATCTGAACTGATGGATTTCCTTAATAGCTCCTGACATCTGGAGTAGTTACAAGTATGACAAATTCTATGAAATAACCTTGTAACATCTTTTTCCAAAAAATTGTTTGTTACCAATGCAAAAAGCTTAATGTGGCATTTTATATAAATGAAAAAAAGAAAAAGAAAAATCCAAACCTGTACTTTTTCCATTTTCAATACCAAAATTTTTCTGTTCACTCTTAGGTAGGGAGATCAGGTCTCACCTATTTTATTTGCTTGTAGAAAACCTGAACATTAAGATAACTATTTTGAAGCCATGTTCATTTCTCTCAGGCAACTGTCTCAGGATTTCACCTTTTATAATAAAATTATGAATTTAAAAGTACTAAGAAAAGATGTTTGTATCTATATATGCATGTGATATCTAGTTTAGTAAACTGTCTTCTCTCTAGTGGTTTTAGTTTTGTCCTGAAATTTTGCAAACTGCTTTAATACTCTTTTGCCAGTTCTGAAAGTGCAAGATACCTGTACCTAAAAGTGGTTTGAAAAATAGATGGGGAGAGCAATCCAAATCTTTATGTCAGTTAAAAAATAACACTCATTTCAGTTTGATCAGAGTAAAAACAAAGTAAACGATATTTGGACATTAAATGGTATTTGAAATTAGATTCAGCAGTATTATTTTTATAATTTAATTAAGTTTATATCCAAAAAAAAAATTGTGTTTAAAGCAGAATACAGTTAAAAATTACTTCTGGACAAGGGCTTTAATCCATAATAGTCCAATCATAGGTGTACCAACGCAATATGTAACATTGAAAAAAATAATTAAGCAATAAAGCAGGAAATATCAAAGTAAAACACAGTTCCATTTTTTGTTGTTTTTCTTTCTTTAATATTTTCTATTGTCCCAAAGCTAAACAAATGTCGATAGTACTCTCAAGGGCATTGTAACAGGAAGGCTTCAGAAAGGTGACTCCAAAAAGGGAGGATTTTAATATTCTTTAATCTGAAAAACTAGGATAAATTGAGCTTATCCCAATTTGTAAAATCATTTTAAATCTGATGCACTGGAAGAGGATAATTTAATTTCAAGAGGTCAGGAGTTTGCCTAGATATGTACATTCTGTGTGTATTTAACAGGTGACAAAGTTTGCATCAAAGGAAGTTTGTCCTTGTAAATTGTGGGATATTGTCAGATATCTGTGATAAAACCCAGGGCTGGACACACAGTTTTAGGTGTGGTTTTGCAAAACTCATACAGAGGACCAATTCATGGTGTGGTTTACATCGGCTCAAAATGTCTTTTACTTCAATTACATGTAATTGATGTGCAAATCTCAGGTGACTTCTTGTATGAGGTATTTGAGTAAAACGTTTGACCTGAGAAATGAGCTGGTTTTAGGGATGACTTCTAGACTACAGTTACGGTCAAGACAAGATGTTATATAATCTCTTTCTTGGCATGTTCAAAATATATTCATCCTTTGAAGAAGTATAACAGCTGGTGTTTTTCAAGATGTCAGCAAAAACTAAGATTCAAAGGGTCAGCCTACAATTGAGCTCAACATATTTTATTTACAGTTGCTGCAGCAAAATAGAGGGAAGCCCAAGCGAATCTAAGAGGTTGAATACCTGAAAATAAATTAATTTCTTAGTCAGTGCAAGACTGAGCCTGTTTCAAATTTGCTTATGATTTTTTTTTTATTATTAATCTCTGCTAACTTTCATAAACTTTAAGGTACAGATGAAAAGAAGACAAGTTTTTTGAGATAGTGCTCCTTTCTGCTTTTAGACTGAAAAGAATCATCAGTATTGTTTTTCTCAAATATTTATCTTCCATAAAAAGGGAGAGGAAGGAAACTAGGGCATTGTTTTTAATCAAGCAGCAGCTTTATTATACTCCCTGAGGTAACAGAGGTCTGTTTTTCATCCTGTATTTTCCTATATAAGGCACTATCTATGTTTCCAGGTTCACTTTTTTCTTCTATTGATACTTAGTCCTTTAAATTTGTGGTAGAAATTCAAGACCTGAACACAGGTCTTAGGAGAAGGAAATGCCAATATGTGTTTTTCTTCAATTTGTTTTTCAGACAGATGCTATACAAAGTTCTGTCAGAGACAATACCTATGCCTTATTTTATCATATGCTTTTTCCTTCAAGTGCCTCTTCCCTTGCCTGCAATAAATAGCAGATTCTTAGCTTGCAGCAGCTTCTACCACACCAAAAGTTAATCAAAAACCATATGTTACCTGTGCTGTCCTAAGCAACAGAAAGACTATGAGAGCCTTTCTACTTTCTGTGCTGTCAGGCATAGGCTTAGATGAGATAGATAGGATGTTGCTTAAACTTGCTACAGGCATTTTATCCCAACAGCTCTCATCTGTTTCCAGTGAACCATTTCATCAAGGTACTATTTCACTGGAGTGTGAAGTGGCAAAAGTTATCCCCACACAAGCTGTTCAGTTGCAAATGTCATTTATGTTTAGGCTTTTATTATTGTTGTTTTATTTTATGCATAATTACAAGTTATAATATCTAATATTTATGTGGAAGTTTTATAATTTCTTCCCTACAAAGTTATGAGACCCATTGTTTTGATGAGAGAAGCTTGGCTTGATTTGAAATCCTGAACTATTCTCATCTAAGTGCAAACTGCCTACTGAAGAAAAGACTCAATTTCGAGAAAATATGTGATTTATTTGCTGTTTAGTTCAGAACAGACTTTTTTTAAAAAGTGTTTCTATTATTTACTAGATCAGATGAGTTCTGAGCAATAAGCACTTTCTCCATTTGAAATGTTGCTTTTTGAACATATAGAAGTGCAAATGTGAAAGGATCAGAAGGAATCCAAACAAATGTAAATTCTTATTCTAGTCCATACCAAAACCTCCCGTGCTCTAGTTTACTGACATAATATTTCCTTTTCTATTGCTATGCAGTCAAGAAAAAGCCAGTCATAAATATATTCACATACACAATAGTATGTGACTTTACTCCTGAAGAGTAAAAGTACATGCTTTTCATCTGACAAAGCTGTCTTCTGACATTTCCTGTTCTGAAACTGAAAAAAATGGTGCAATCAATGCACAGAAAAATCCTCTATGATGCTTTTGAAAAAATTTTTCAATTAGAAGAGGAAAATCATAATTACTGTTTCTCTCAGCAGGCTGGAATTCTCGTGTATAATACTGGGCTGTTATTTTGTTTTTAAACACTAATTCTATCAGACGCAACAAAGCTTATGTCTCTTCCTAATGCATAGCCTGTTAAAGTGCGTACACTGACAGTGGAGCCCAGCACACAGATGGCATTTCAGCAAGTAGATTATTCACTGTGCATGAGTAGATGGTGCAGACTGCTAAAAGTGTGAGTCAAGTCACACTGGATCCAGAATCTCCAGAGAGATAATGCTGCGTGTCAGTGAGACATCATGAATGCCTTGTGGAAAGAGGAGGGGAAAAGCCACAACATACCCAAAGGATCATGGGAAGGAAGTTAATATCCATAAACTCTCTATACATGAAATAAACCCTCATATGTGAAGCGCTTGAAGAGAGTGATCTGAAGCATGTTCTGAATTTATTTCATGTTGAAATATGAGTCAAAAAGCAAATAGCCTCCTGGTCTAGACATTACTGCTTGTCAACATACAGAGCTATAAACTTTAGTGAACAATGTTTGTTTCATAGAAGTAAGAAAACCTAAGGGAAAACTATCTAATCTGTTTTGGCAAATCCATCTTCTTTCATGTTAGGCAGAAGTCCAGAGACCTTACCTGTCCTCCTGAAGAAATAGTATTTTAAAGGAGTCTTTCTTTTCCATGCTATCATATGCTTTTTAAGTGGAACAGCTAGTGAAACTCTGAAAGTGGAACACAGTGGAGCTGAGCTGAATAATAAACTAAAATTTGCTCCTAGCCAAAAAAAGCTTGAATTCTTTTTTCTTCTTTTTTCTTCTAAGCTTCCATGTCTTTACTTCCTTGCAGTTCCCAAAAGACTGAAGATAATGGCCTTCAACACAGACACTGCAGAACGGGTAAGATGTCTGTAATGTATAATTCAGCTTGACTTCTCCAGTCCGTAGTATAGGAAATGGTACTATTATCACCTTTTACAAAGAGATGGCATTCATTTATTGGTTGCTTCTCCTTTTTTTATTTCCTGTGTGTGCTAATCTGCATGGGAGAAAACATCGAAGGGAATAATGAATAGACTTGACTCTCCAGGGAATAAGGATTATTTATGAAGTTACTACAGTTCAGTGAACAGTGTAATTCATGTCAAAGTGTGTGACTTAAGCCCAATGAATTACAAACTTCACTCCAGGAGAGGATTTGAAACCTGGAGTTCAAAGGAAAGCTGTGACAAAGCAGTGTTTCAAAGTCCATTTTCTAACAAACCTTTTCTACCACATGCCTAAAGAAGCCACAAGTCCAAAACTGTGCAGTTTTTGGATCACAGATATTATTTACTCTTTGCAATTATTTCACCTTGTCACACAACTAGCTTTGAAGCACCAGGCAAGCTCATTTTTGCTCAAGAACAAAATGAAGTTTTAAAATGTTTACAATTGAAGTGTCTGTGTGAGAAATTACTGTAGATAAAATTCTACAGAGGATGTTAACAGATTTTCTTGTCTGTGTGATATTTTAGGATCAAAGATAGCATTTTATGGAAATACTTATTAATTTTGAGCATTACCATGTTTCTTTATCACTTCCTGTTTGTTTTCAGACTATATCTGTCATATCAACACAATGGTGCTATAGGCAACTCTTTTGGTTGTGATTCAAATCATCCCATTCTATTTCTGTTTCTCATTCAACTGATGCCCTACAACAAGACATGTTTTGCTCCTCTGTATTTTGTATGCTGCAAGGCAGGTAAGGATCACAAAATATTTAAACTCTCCATCAAGTATTTGTATTCAATGGATTTTATTTTGATGAGGATATCACCCTAGAAGAATTAAGGAAAATAAATGAAACAAGCAGGTAACAGATTCACAGTAAAGACACATCTTCTTAATAAAATGTGCTGCTAAGAGTGACTCTGTGTCACCTTGTGGATTTCTTTACCTGGATTAAAAAAGCGTATGGGTGAGTTAACAGAAAAAGATATGGGACATTGAAGACTGTGTTATTCTTCTTAATTCCTTCAAATCCTATATTAGGAAGTTGCAGTAACAGTCTATATATAACTTCTGAGCATCTCCCAGTCATCCAACAAGCCAGGCAGGATTTTTAGAGGCAATCATCAAATATTCTACACAAACTCCGGTGCAGGTATCCTGAATGGAACTGGGCTCCCTACCCTGTGCCCTATTTTCCCAAAGCTCTTGACATGTGTTGGGGGTTAGATTTGGATTGTTGGTTTTTTTTTTTCCCTATAGAATTTTTCCCCACAGTCACTAGGAGACTAATTGCTGGGTGCTTATGGGTGCTTGACCAAAACAATACAAGTGGCTGGGACCAGGCTACACCCTTTTGTTTTGGTCTCTGAGAGTTTTTTCCCTTCAAGGGAAAAAGATGATACTGCTAGGTTTTGGGAGGTAAAGGGCAGGGGTGGGGGCAGCTTCGCTCTCTTGCTCTCGGCATCGGAGAGAGAAGGGTCAGGCCACTCCTGCTGCAGGAATAGTTTTTCNAAGCCATTCAGAATCAGACTAAACCTTATTTTTCCCAGGCAGCTTCCTCCCTTTCTTTCTTCTTCATTATTTTAATTAATTTTTATCACAGCTTTCTTTTTTGGGGGGATAACAGGAAGGGCCATTTAGATTTCCACCCCTGTTTCTTTGTATTTTCAGTCTTCTCTCTCTTACCCTGACTCTGCCACCTGAGGTTGGGGCACATGGTGGCCTCTGAGTGCCGGTGGCTGGGGCAGAGCCTGAAGCTCTCTCGTGTGCATGAGTTGGCTGATTGCATTAGGGTGGCTGTCAGAGCATGGACAGAGGTGGGCGGTTTTCAGGGATCTCTTCTCTATGAAAATATGGTTGCAAGAGCACAGTCATCCTGAGGACTGGAGGATCTGGGACACACAATATTTTTATTCTTTTATTCAGTATGGACCAGGAAGAAGCAGATGAAAAGATCATGCAGTTGGAAAAAATCAAATAAACCCTTGACACAGCATGTTTAAGACAACCCTCTAACTGTAAAAGTCTTTCAATAACGCACTGGTGTTCTCATTCTTGATACAGGTTATCATGGTGTTTCAAATCCCCACTGTAGAAGTGGGTTTTTTTATTCCTCTTAGTTTCTCTTCAAATTCTCTTCTGCTATTGGACACTCAGAAGGCAGAAATCTCAACAGCAGAGCCTGCAAAGATCTGTTGTTACTGCTCTTACTTGATCAGGAGTTCATCATTCTGGTACTTCTGTCATTAATTTTTCTCTGTTCCCTTCTCCAACCTGCTTCTTTATTGCACTCACCAGCTTAGGGTTTGTAATCCCAGTGGCATTCTATTAGGTTTTTCCCAGTGGTCTAGATGGGTATGCCCTACAAGTTCCTCAGAAATAATATAACATTATTTCTTGATAATTATTACCTACATCTCAATGAGTGTTTAGAATAGATGAGAGTCGTGGTGTTTCGTCACATTGAACATCATTAAGAGCCTTTAAACTTTTAAAACAGGAGGAAGTCTCCGATTATGGATGAAACTCCAGAATTTCTGTAAAAATATAGAACCATGTAATTGTTAAGTTTGCAAAAGACTTCTTAGATCATCAAATGCCCCTGCTAATCTAGCACCACTGTGTTCACCACAAAACCATGTCCCTAAGTGCCACATCTACATGTCTTTTAAATACCTCCAGGAATGGTGATACTGCCACTTCCCTGGGAAACCTGTTCCAGTGCCTGACCACCTTTTCCCTGACATTTTTTCTCATATACAACATAAAACTCCCCTGGCTCAACTTGGGGCTATTTTGTCTCATTCTGAAAATTGTTTCTTGGGAGAAGAGGTCAACTACCACCTCCTACATCCTCTTTTCAGGTAGCTGTAAGAATAATAATGCCCCCCCTGAGCCTCTGTTTCTCCAGGTTAAACACCCCCAGCTCCCTCAGCTGTTCCTTATGTGAACTGTGCTCCAGACCCTTACCCAGCTGTGCTGCCCTTCTCTGGACATGCTCCAGCATTTCAATGTGATTCTTGTATTTGAGGGACCCAGGATTGGAGGTGTAGCCTCACCAGTGCCAAGTTCAGGGGTCAATCCCGTTTCTGGTCCTGCTGCCCACACTATTTCTGGTACAAGCCAGGATGTCACTGGCCTTCTTGGCCACCTGGGTATATGCTAGCTCATGTTCAGCTGGCTGTCAACCAACAATTCCAGGTTCTTTGTCCACTGGGCAGCTTTCCAGCTCTGTACCCCACGCCAGTAGGGCTACCTGGAATTTTTGTGACCCATTTGCAGGACCTGACACTTGGTCTTGTTGAACACTATAACTCTGCAAAGGCTCCCTGCCCTCTCAACACTCTCACCCAACTTGGCGTCATCAGTAAACTGACTGAGGGTGTGCTTGATCCATTCATTCAGATCATTGATAAAATTATTAAACAGGGCTGACCCCAGTACTGAGCACTCGGGGACTACACTTGTGAGAAGTCATTATTTGGACTTAATTCACCACCGGTTTCTGGCCCAGCCACCCATTTTTTTTACCCAGCCAAGAGTGTACTCATCCAAACCATAAGCAGTCAGTTTCTCCAGGAGAAGGCTGTGGGAGACATTGTCAAAGGCTTTACTAAAGGCCATGAAGGCAACATCCACAGTCTTTCCATCATCCACTAAGCAGGTCTCCTTGTCATAGATGGAGGTTGTTTGAGCAGGACCTGCCTTCCATGAAGCCATGCTGACTGGGCCTGATTCCCTGGTTGTCCTGTACATGCAGCAGGTTAGCACCCAAGACAATCTGTTTTGTGACCTTCCCTGGCATTGACAGGCCTGTAGTTGCTGTATCCTCCTTCCAGCCTTTTTTGTAGATATGCATCACATGTGATAACCTCCAGTCAACTGTGACATCCCCAGCTATCAGGGCTGCAGGTAAATGATGGAGTGGGCCTCAGGGAGCACTTCTGACACCTCCTTTAATACTTTTGGGTGGATTCCATATGGCCCCATAGACTTGTGCATGTCTGTGTGGGACAGCAGGTTCTGAGCATTTCCCCTTAGGTTCTGGGGGCCCCATTCTGCCTCCTGTCTCTGTCTTCCAGCACAGGGGATTGGATACCTGGAGAACACATAGTAGCAGGGATTTTTATCTGGCATGCATTTCTTCATTTTCATGAAACTGATATAGAAGTAACATACCAAAAATAGCAGCGTCTTATAATTTTTGCTGGAAATTAAACTTTTAACAGAGATTGAGGAATTAATTCTTGAATTGAAAGCAGAGTACGGTTGTTAGGAATTCCTAATAATGAAAAAAATTCAGATAGGATAAGCTTTATTTAATCTTTTCTACATAATAAGATGCTGACAGAAATACAGTATTCATTGTCTAGTAAGTACTGCTCTAATTTCTTTTTTTTTCTATAACTGCTAGCCATGCAAAAATAAATCCAAAGATTGTTCAATGCCTTTTGGGCAGACAGGCATGATATGCACTTTTGTTCAGCTGAGCAACTTACTGCAACCTGTGTTTTGAATAATGAAATAAAACCTTAAAATATAATTTTTTTCAACTGCTTGTAGGGTGTGTAAAAAAGTGTTAAGCCACAAGGTAAAATTCAGATATCCATTAAAACAAGGACTAACAAAATGCTATAACTTCTTGTTAATCTAGTATTAAAACACTGTTCTCTGGTCTGAAGCCTCTACATGAAGAATGCTCCAAGTCCTTCACAGGGGCATAATCTGTCTTCCATCAGAGCTGAACTCGGGGATTTTTAGTGTCAACAAATTAAACCAAATGTCATGCAACTGTCTTGCCTAACAGCCTTGTTCGACAGGGAGCCCAGCAAACTCACTTCAGCTGAAATAACCTCAAGATCAACACACAGTTTCACATATGCAAACAGGCAGAAAAGCAAGGTCAAGAAACAAAACACTGAATGATTCACAGTCTTGAGACAAAATTTCATGCCTAATGACGCTGATATACATGTATTTCTTCTACAACACAAGGAATAACTGTAACTCACACAATTCAGTCCCAATACATAAGGATCTGTGTTCACTGAATGAAAAGTTGATAAATCTAAGTAATAAGATGGACTGGCTGGTTTTTTTCTTTTTGCTTTTAAAATTGGGCAGCTGTTGCATTGTGTCTGCTGTGGCAACCAATCTAATTCCATCTTTGTTCATAACTATAGACAAAAAATTGAGGGTTTTGGACACTTCAGTTCTAATGGTTATACTAACTAAACTATTTTGGTTTTTACTATTCTAAGCATGGCTAAAGATGATTTTTAGAGGAGGAGTTAGCAGGATTTATTAAGTTTGCTGCAGTGTTTTAAGAGTTCATTGTGTGCAAGCTGGTGGCAGAAATCTTAAAACTGTTGATTCTATGAACAAGGAGGAGACAAGAGTACTCTATAAAACACTAATAGTAACCAGCAGTCACTGGGCACTGACTTTTCATATAAAGTTAGGAACACTTAACTGAGAATGAAAATACCTGATTGTTAAGCTCTGTCATTGTGGAACTGAGGCTCCTGAAAAATTAGTTTTGGGTGATATTTTCAAAATACCTCACCTATGGTTAAAATTTCCTAAAGACTTTATGCATTTTTAAACGTAATTTACATTTGAAAAATTACATGGAATTTAAAATCTCATTGCAATTCAATAACACATAAGCTCTTCAGTTAATTGTGCATAAAAACAGAAATATGGGGTCTTGAGTAAAATAGACAATTCTTGAAATTTTACTTTTAATATAAACCCAAACCTGAAAAGCAAATATGTTTTTGTTTAGGAGTATTACTATTGAACTATACTGTAGAAAAACACACTCAACCACTAGTTTTTAACATACTGCCTTCTTTCCCCTGCCCTGAGTTCATCCATCTATAATTTTGAGATAATACATGCATAACATACCATACATATATCTAGAAATCCAAGTATGAAGATGAATCTAAAATACTGTATGTTTATTTATTCACATATTACATGTAATATAATAATAATTACACAGTAATTCCTTACAAGGCAAAGATTTGTCCTGTAATGTGATCTTATCTGACCATTAAATCATGGATGAAGTATTAATAATTAATTTTGTACTAAAATGATAAGACTTCAGCTCCTATTTATACTCTCTGAAATGTTTTTAAAGTATTTCTTTATCCTAAAACTCAGGAGACAAGTTACTGAGCACTAAAAGATTCCTTGTCTCTGCCACATTTTTTCTGAAAGAAAACATGTTTCTGCTGATGTGTAAAAGAACCTCAAGATATTTTATCTTCTGTTTGGATGTCCAGTTATAGTATTTTACAAGTTTCAAAATACTGCAAATGAGGAGTGGTATCTCCATTATTTTTTTTTTCAGGTAAGTTGTTATAAAATAATCTAAATAACATTGCAGCTCCTGAGATTCTTCTGCTCAAATTAAAATAAAAAATTCAGGAGGTGGTTTCAGTATCTTCTGGCTATGGTGGGAAACTGCTTATCTGACAAGACAGTATTTCCTGTCCGTCGCCCTATAAGGTCAAACATAAAATCCCACATAAGATAGAACATCTGTTTATCCCCACAATCCCTTCCCCATTCATCCATGCAGGCTGGATGTACTTCCATTCTGAGCTTTCTTTTATCCATCAGGAAGGAATTTTGGAAAGTCATTAATACAACCTGCAGCGCTCCATGTGTAACTGAGTGACATTCTACAGCCACTGCAAAGCACATGCCTGTTTTGAGTACTGTTTTCTTGCCCTAGTATTAACTGTCACTATAAATAGTTGCTTTTGGGAAAACACACTCATGCACAGCACTGGATAGCAGCAGAATTTAAGGGGAGTATAAATGCTGACTGACTAAGATATTCATAGCAGCAGCTGCCAGATAGTTTGATCTTTGTTCATTAGTAGCAGCATTAAATTTGTCTAAATAGAGCCTTTCCTAATTAGCTTTGGTGACAAAAGGGAGTCTTCAAAACCACATCGTCTGAATTGGCTGCAGGGAGAGATTCCAAACTAGACTCAAGGTACCATGTAAAATATTCTACTGTAACTCATCGTCTGCTATTGTAATTCAGGCCCCTCCTAAGCTTATTAATTCAGAAGAAGACCTAATGACAATATAATCCTCTTATATTTATAATGTTTTTCTTCTGCAAGAAGTAGGGTAGAACTGCCACTGGGCTATCTAATGAGTCATTAAATTCATTTCTAAATAGTGAGAAAAAGAAGCCACACAGGCATAATTTAGGATTTTGCTTCAACACTTTAACAGGATTTCTTCACCGCTTAGATTTGGCAAAATAGTCTTTGAGAATCTTGATTTGTGAGGATCAAGTAATTGTGCTTCTCATTACGAAGATTTAACTGAGCTTATAATCCTAAAACAAACTAGTCTTAGAGAACACACTTCAGTAAATACAAACAGTTTAGTCATGGCTGACACATCAAGTGACGTACCAGTAACTCCTGTCTTCATAAACTGTCATTGATTAGTCCTGATCAAATGCTTGCTTTGTTTTGCCAGTGAGTTATTACATTCATATTTAATAAAGGACTTATATTTCTGATTAAATTTCACCGAAGACAACATGAGTTACACATTTATGCTAAAATAAGGATGTACTTTAATGATCATTTTAAGGTGGTCAGAAATTGTGGTCAACAAAGCAGAGATGTATAGCTGTATTGACCTATTTTCTTACCTTTATTTTCCTTCTTTTTCTTCATCAAAATATTATTTCTCCTCGAAGAACAAAACAATGATATCACTGTTGTCCTTACTTCTTTAATCTTCATACATATATAATAATTGTTAATATTATTAAGAACTAAAAAATAATTTATCAGTTTTTATACATCCACTATTTCATAGCAAATTTTTAAAATGCAGAAACTGGAAATAAGTAATCTTGTATTTACAAGCTGCATCTTCTGAAAATCACTGGATTTATTTTTTTAATAGAAAAGGAAAATTTGTCAGAGTACAGGATTTATATAATATATGAATTCTATCAAGACATTGAAAACAGTAAAGATAGCCAAGAATGTAGGGCACCCTCATGAAACTTGTCATGCTGAAATTACCATTTAATTATTCATTATTCATTTCATTATTCATTCATTATATTTTATTATATTTACTGTTCCTAAGTTATTATATTTACTGTTCCTAAGTTATTTTTTTGTGCATGTTACCATTCACTTTCAAATGCTTTTAAGACCTGCCCTTCCTATATAGATCATGCAGTGCATACTGTATCTGACACTCCATTAAACACCTAAAGGCATTTTGAATCAAAGTCTGTAATCATGTCATCATTTTTAAATGAAGAAAACAACTTAGGAGCATTCCCCGTTCATTAGTCACTTGATAGCTGCTGTATATATTCCACCTCTGCAGTTGAGACTGAGATCATTTGGTTCAAGCTTCCAAATGGTTAATTTCCAAAAATGTATGCTTCAAGAGCTGTTAACAGTTTCAACCCTTTACCATAAAAGTCCCACATGAAGACTGACCCATTTGATGCATCAGCTATTTTTAACCTGTATATCCAGGCTCCACAGTCACACTGATCTCTGATTTCTGCACCATTCTTACTTTAACCAGAAAGACAGATTTGGAGAAGCCACCTTGCCAGTGTTATCAACTGTTTGCCACGTATTGCATGCTTTTGGGAAAAGAACAATAGTGGCTGAGCATCAGAGGTGGAATCATTTCTGATGGCCACCTTGGGATTTCTGGTGGTTAAAAGGAAGGTGTTTCTCGAGTGAGTTAAGGAAAGTAAATATCAAAAGATCAGATGTGATATAATTAGCTTGAGCTTATTCAAGAAAGTTAATTGAATAACAGACAACTTTCATTGCATTCTTTGTAGTCACAAGTTCTAAAATTCAAGGAGTTCTGCCAGTGGCTTAAAAGGGGTACTAAAAATAATATCTTTTGGAGAAAAATCAGGTCATCCCCCCATTTGTATCAGGGATTGTTCCCTTCATCTTTCCTTGAAAATATGGATCTGAACATGGAAGGACACAAGATCTTACCATGCTTACATCAGTTGGTGCCTTTTGAACTGCCCTGTTTAAATCCTAAGCTTCTTGAGATTTGAACTACTTCTCGTTTTTATTTTATTCAGGATCAGCCTATGTCAGTGAGTCGTATCTGTTGCATATCTGTTAGCAGCAGTTTATGATAACTACTCTCAGAGTGTGTCAGAGCAAAATAAAAACAATTATAAAACATTAGCAAAGTTTAGTCACAACACTGAGAAAACAAACTGCGCAGCTCAATTGAAACAATTCCACTCCTAAATTCAAGATTTGTTTGGCAAGCAAACCTTACAATCTTCATAGAATCAAATGAAACCTAAAGATCATAAATGCAACTAGAACACTCATCAGGCAACATTTTGCATTTAATTGCTTGCTAATTGAAACTAATTGCAATTCAAAACCCAGAGATTTACTTAAGAGGCTAAATTGGAAAATATGTACAAACACACCATGGGGACAATTCCAGCGCATCATAAATCTAAAAAATTGTAACTTGTCACTAAACAGATTCATTTGCTATGGTGGTACACTACAAGCAGAGACAAGTAGCAAATGGAGGACATGGCAAATATGTGTTTCAATGGTAATAACTTAATAAGTGACTCTGAGGATCTGTGCCTTTTGGGTGGTAGAGAGAGATCCTCATTCCCAAAATTCAAAGTGCCTTCCTATAGAGCTTTTACATACTCAACACAAGCACCGTTCACATGCTGCAATCCCTATTTACTTAATTTCTAAAACAAAGTATAAAAATTAAAGGAACAACATAACTTACTGTAGAGGACCTGCCTGCACCTCTGCACTCAAAGACTATCAAGTCCCAGACTGATGTTTTATAAATGTTTTCTGAATGATCAGGACACACAGACTACACTCTGTTGAAATCAAGCATGCTTGTTATGTGTTTCATGTAACCTCTTGAGAGCTTGCTTAGACATGGATATTGTTCCTGAAAGAATTTAAGTCTTCATTTTAAAATGCAACTGGATTCAAAAGAGGGCATAAGGGGCATACCCCATACAGTGCAAAGACTCCTGAACCAAGAAGTAGTACTTGTTGGTTCTGTTAAACTCAAGTGTACACTTAGACTATGCCTGGGTCCAGGGCCAGGCTGAGTTCTGAATTCTAACTCATATTATTCCCATACCACCCCCCACAAGAAGCTTTGACTAGTAAATTCTTCTTGGACTCAGAGCACTTGTATGCTTTCTTTGAAACTAGGTCACTGTTCAGGATTTAGTAGAAAAGCAAAAAGTGATCAACCACCTGCAAAATATGTAACCAAACTCCTCATCTCATAAGGAGGGCCTCAAACCTGTTAGATATTTGTATGAATGACATCAGCAATGGATTAACTACTCCTATAGGTAACTAGGCACTGTCCCAGGCTGCATAGGTGATATCATCAAAGGAAATAAATCAATAGCCATGACCTACTACATTTGAAGGTATTCAGCCTTCAATTAACATTAGTATTATTTTCTGCAGATTCCACAGTTCATTAGCAAGACTTGACTGTCCTGACAGCTGGTGCTTTGCAGTACTGCTGTATAGTATTCTTCAGTGACCTTGATGAACCTTTTAAATCACTTTAGCTCTGTTTTGGAGAACAGATTGTCCATGCTGAATTTATAACCTGCACTGCTACTGAGGCAGCTTTCATGGCCAGCTTCTGTCTCCCAATTTCTCAACATCTGCTATTCATAAAATCTAAGTCATCACCTGAATACTGGATGAACTTACAGGTAGTCAAGTTCATAAGGACATAATTTGCTTCATTTCACATATAATATAATGGGGTTAATATGCATTTTTTAAATTCCTAACATAGTGTGCTTTAGAAAATGAAATTAATGAAAGTAAGCTTTTCATCGTATAAGCATACCAGCATAGTCAGCAATGCCTGAAACTGCTACAGAAGCATTTACTGTCATGCCCTAGAAAAAATAAACTTTGGTTCCTTTACAGTCTTAGGGGTTTTTTTGTTTAATTTCACTGTTGTTGTTTTCTTGCCAGCTAACAGCATCTCTCCTCATAATCCTGCCTTCTCCTGTGAGTCAGAACCAATTTTGTCTGTCACTATAGATTTAGGATTTTTGGACAGTTGCCCAGACACTCAGCAGAGCTGCTTTTCTCCTTTGTCTTTCCAGTCAGTGTGCACTAAGTGCTCATAAGTCACATTAACTAGAATGGAGGCAAAGCAACAAATTGAACAAATAAATATAATGACTGTCAGGGAGAGCAGAGACCAGTTTATAATTGCTTGGTTTGCTGAGTACATGGATGTTAACATGACTCACTCAAGGGCAATTATTTTGTAGCTCCTGACAGGTGTGATATGGTATTGTTGATTTTGGCAAGCATCTCTAGTACAAATGCGCTAGTCGACCTTGAAAAATCTAATGTCAGCATACACTACCATGGCCCTGATGCTGATCCTTCTCTTCTATGAGAAATGAAACTAATTCTTTTCATCAATATTTTTTAAAAAACATCCCTAATTTACTTTATTTATTTGAGTTTTTTGGTTTTTTGTTTGTTTGTTTCTATCACTCCCAGAATCACAGAATTATTAAGGCTGGAAAAGACCTTTAAGATCATCACATCCAGCTGCCAAAATATCACCACTATGCTCACCATTAAACCATGTCCTGAAATACCATATTCACATGCTTTTTAAACACATCCAGGGTGGTCGCTCCATCATTTCCCTGAGCACTTGTTTTACAACTTATTCTGTGAAAAAAAAATTCCTAGCATGCAACCCATACCTCTCCTGGTGCAATATCCTACTCCTTTTCAATATTTCCTGCTGGTAATAGCATGCTTCTCCCCTTTTTGTCCACAAATGTTAAGAGATACCTAAGAATTATCTTTATTCATAGTAACTCAAGTCTTTGGGGTGAAACTTTCATTTCTCTTGAGCTAATGTCTCAATATTTCCCTATAAAGTCCCCACAGTATCTGGGAGCAGTGGTTACTCATGGTTATTGCATAGGGGCATTTCCATTCTCTGACTAAGTATCAAGCTCTGGCAACTTGTAATCAAAAAACTTTTGCTGACTTGCCACGAGGATAGCGATTTGAACACTAAGAGTATTTAAAAATTACCTGGTTGGATAAAAATAAGTATTTAGCCCACCTTAAAAATCAAGCACTTTAAATGTATTTGGTTTTGACACAAAAGTGTAAACTTTCCTCAGTTTATAACTTGCCTTCTGTGCACAGTCATTTCAGGAAAATTCAATTAATTAAACATTACTGAAAAGCTCCTTAAATTGACACATAATTTCAGCTGAAATAAACTCATTTTCCTTATAGAGGAATATTTAAGGAATATTTTTTTTTTTTTTTTTGTCGAGCTCTGATAGTTATTGACCTTCAGGTGAGTGTAAAGTAGACTGCAGTTATCATTGCAGTTTTCTCCCAGAGTTTAAGCTCACAGAATCTAAAAGAACCTAAGTGATATGGAATAACCAAATACATTTTGTGCTCTAATTATGAACACACACTGATTAGAACTCCTAGGCAAAATCAAAGACTGATTTCTTCCCTAGTATTTAGAGTGTACTATGATTAAGAATATTCTAATACACAGTAAAAAATAATTATCAAAATATATATTGGAAGCTTTAGCAAAGACAGTGATACTATTCCCCACATTGAAAGAAAATGCACAAGACATTTCTGCTGTCCAGAGAATGTTGCAAAGTGACTTAAGTGAAATTCTTGTCTTACACAGCAGTCTTTCATAGCATGCTATAACTAGTAATCTACCCAGGATCAGAGCCAAAGAGGGATTAACCCATCACAGAAAGACATTCTATTTTCAGCAGCAGGCATAAATGCCTAGTGACTGAACACACTGAGCTTTGTGCAATATGCCACTGCAGTTTGCTGCTTGCTGAAAAAGGGTACTATAATTTATCTTAAGCTCATAATACTGTGTTGATATATCACACCTGCTAAATTCATGTTAGCACAGTAGACTGGTAAATCAGATACATCTTCCAAAATCCTTCTTTGGTATTCTTGCAGTTTAGAAAATTCAGCTACATCTTAACAGCAGAATCAGATTCTTCCTACCATCTCGGAAGGTCCCTACATGTAAAAGAGGGTTGGCCAGCTGATCTTTTTTTTTCCTTTATTAAAATGAATGTTGAACAATTTATTGCAAGTCACCTTAGTCCCCAGAGAAATATGCTTTAGTCCTTGTAGTAGAATTCATGAACCTGATACAGGGATTGGAAAAACATTTCTGTGTAAGGGGCATGTGTATACTATTTTGAGTTATTATCCATGGCTTCACGGATCACAAGCTGTGTCCATATACTGTAAGATTGCAGTTATTTCCCTGGAATGCTCCACACCTAGCTATGACAAGGCATCTGACATACTGCAGTGGCTCAAAAAAGCTACTCAATAATCAAAAGAAATGCTCATAGTTGGGTGGGAAATATTACAACTCTAATATTTTAGCTATATTAACATAGAAGCATTTCTCAGCAACATTTCCCAGATGACAGACCAAGGAATATAACTGATAGACTCAAAAGTCATCTTGAGAATAAAGTACTTCATGTTACTTTGTATAAAGCTCATTAAGCCCTTTTAATTTATTCTAGTAGTTCTTTGCTATAATTGATTTTAATGCACAACGAATATTATTCTCTAGAATTGATGGGTCAGTGAAGATCTCTGTCTAATGCAGATTTTATGAAGGCAGCTCACAATTTAAATTAGCCAAGAATTTGTCCTTTATCTAGCTTTGTTCATCATTAAAATGCTTCTGAAAATCATTTACACTCATTTTAATATACCTTAAAGTAATATTTCATAAATTAGATGTATTTTCTCATTTTGTGCAGTAGAAGAATGATTAGCTATTTCCTATTCTGCTGTATTTTCATAAATGTTTGTGTGATACTGTCTTATTTAAGGTACATCAATTGATCTCTTTTCTGAAAACCCAGTTATTTGCCTCCATTTGTCCAAAATTAATAACTCTTCACAAATATTATTCATATTCCTTTTTATTACTGTGGAAGCTGGTACTTTTGTCAGATGCACAAAAATCAGAATTCTGTACTAATTTGGATTCCCAATTTCAAGTGCTTCGATTCTGCGCATCTATGTAAAAAAGACAGGTTTTGCTTTTAATTACAACTTTAAATGCCCACCCTTTCCAATTAAGTGATCAGCAAACCAACTTTCAGCTTCTGAAATGAATGACTGCACGTTGAAAGCCAGTCTAAATTTTCATTGAACGAAAACTATGTGACAGGGTAGAACTCACGGGTAGAATGCAGTTCCCTAGAGTGACTGTTCATTTTTTTTACTTTTTTTAAGCTTACCCATTCCCATATATATCTCATAAATTCTCCAACAAATGGCACAGTTATCCCAGAGGTAGCAAAGTAATTCAACCACAGTACAAAACTACCTGGTACACTGAAGTAGGCATGGCTGAGGGGAAAATGATGTGTGATCACGTCATTTTAGATCAGAGCTCTGGAGGTTACAAAACTAGAAAGACTCATCTTGATCATCTAGTCTGACAACCTTTATAGGAACAGGCCATGGGAACGGTTCAGAATGAATTCTGCTTTCATAATGCATAAGTACAGAGGAACAGAATTAAAAATGTGTAAGCAACTTTCATTCTGACAGTCCACAATTTTACAATATAGATCTTTTTTGAGAGAGGAAAAAGGGTAAAACAGTTTCATGTTTAAGTCCTAGTTGCTGTTTTTTCCAAAGCAATCAGAAATTCCATCTGAATAATCTATAAATATCCTTCTGATTCAATTTCCTTCCCTCTGGGGTGCGTAAAGTACTGGCTTTGTAGCGTGCCAGTGAAGTGACCATGTTGTCTCACTGTCCTAGATGCCAAGGAAGGGAGGCTGTGGAAGCATTGCCACCAGAGATTAAGGTATGTCATTTGTGGGGGAGTGAAGGAGGTTGCGGGGTGGCATAGAGAGCTGTGTTTGCAGCTGGGAAGGAGGGAGCTGGGATAGAAGCAGAAAGGGAGGTTTATTGTGCTTTACTCTCTTTATGTGATGATTATTGTGTTCTCATGTCATGGCATGTGTTCCTTGGAACAAACCCTCTTCCATAACTGCTTTGCTACTTTATTCACTTACAGACCAAGTAGTTTCTAAGGCACTTGCCCATTTTAGTGGCAAACACCAAGGCCATTATATTAATTACCAGTGCAAGTCTCAGCCTCACCTAAGGAGGTATCTGACAGACAGAATGTTTCCTTGTTGATTGCAAATAATGAGCACTAAAACTTGCCATTCTCTCCCTATGTATTAAATATCAAGACTGTGTGTCACTGTCCGGTCAGAATAGTGTGGATTGAGCACTAGGCAAAGAACAGAAGGCATCCCCGCTGCTCTCTGTATCAGCTAGATGAGTAGGTCTGCTGGGGTTCCTTCAACAGGAGGCAACACTTTGGGAGCGGAGAAAGCAGCAGAGTACCCGCCTCTACTGCCTCCCCACACCACATCTGCCCTCTGCACCCAAGGTGCCAGGCTGTGCCACACAATGTATGTGCTGAGCCTCAGGCTTGCTCAGCCAGACAGCTCTCATCCTGCAGGCCTAAGGGCACTAGTTTTACCCCTAGGTGCCTGATTTCCTATAAAGTTGTACATAGAAAGTATCATAACAATAACCAAAGCTTGTAATTGTGGGCCAAATCCCACTTTCAGGCATACTTGAGTAAAGCTGGAATTGAATAGTCAGACATTTTTCAGATCTAATAGAGTATATAAACAATTTTCCTCATCCAAAGGTCTTATCTTTTAATCCAGTCAGCCAAGAAGTTTGATCCCAACTATGCAGATTTGATTTGCAAAATCAAATGGAAACGGCCAGCATAAAGCCTGCAGTATTTTTTACCCACAGTCATCATGCAGTTAATGCTGTGAAAGTAACAGTGCTGTTTGGGGGATGTGCTAAAGCCCTGCCTGAATATTTCTTATCTAAGAAGGGAAGAGATCTTTCTTATTGCTGCTATTATTCTGACAGTTATGCTGGAGGGACCAATTCAAATTTGAGAGCTAAATTTAATCTGAAATTATCAATACCCTGGAACTTGCCATGTCCCAAAAGATTAGGCCAAATAGCAGCATCATATATTCTGAGCTCATGTTGAAAACCACTATGTAGTTACTAATTCTATTAGGGAGAGCATATCTCCTCCTCCTCACCCATTTCCAGTGGATAAGCCCGTGCTAATGAATTTGCCGTTTCAGTGTTCAGAATGGATAGCAACATACAGAAAAACCTTTGGAACCAAGGAAAAAATATAGTTCATGTATCTGCATGTCATAAGAGAAAACATTTATTTCTTAATCCGAATGGGTAATGCCTTTACCGTCAGCAAGTGAATTTTTAAGGCTAGTGTTTGTTCCTGATGTACAAATCCTTTAATGGCTCATTGTGCATGAAGCTATGTACTACAAGCTTAGGGGGGCATCCATGCACACACAGATTCTTTCAAGACCAGTTTAGGTGTTTTCCAATCATCACCCTAGCACACATCTAAAAGTCACTGCGTCACTGGCACTGGCAGCTTGTCTTATCTCAATACACAAAACTTAGCTTTGGGTTCTGAGCGATGTGACAAGCAGTTTAGATGAAGCTTTTTTAGGGGTTAGATTATTTTTTTTCTATAAGGGTTTTCTGTATCTCTTGATTCTTCCTGTATGGTACCTGGTATGGAATGACTGAATTATGTACAGAGGAGCTGATTTTTTCTGGTATTATCTAGAAGCTAAGCTATTGTGCACAGAACCACCAGACCTTGGGAGAATCACACATCATGAGTTATTACAGACTCATATCCTATTCTTTATTTTCTTACTCAATAGAAATGTGGACCAGACCATTTCTTTTCTTACTTAGTATAAATGTGGACCAGAAACTGTGGACTAGACAATGACCCAGATAAAGCAAGACTAGCATCAGTATTATTTAAAGACTGGTGAGAAGAAGATTTTGGTGAAAAGGGGTAGTTTTAATTAAGAACTATGTCTATTCTGTGTTTCTAAATCAGCCATAGGCATACACTCTTACCATGTTGAAAGCAAAGATCTGACTGAAAGTAAAAGAAGTATGCAGCCTCTGCTGAGATAAAGGAAAATATACTCCATTGAATTCAATTGAGCTCCAGCACTTCCAGAACACTGAAAATGTTTAAAGAGTTTCAGAGATGGAGTAAATATATTCACCTTTCCAAAAAAATGTATAAATGAAACTGCTTATGCCATGTATCTGCACATCTCTAGCCAAGAAGTTGTCCAACTCTTCATTGAAGGCCAAGTGGAGAAAAAAATTCTGGATCTACTCCATTTAAACATCTAAAAGGCATAATTATAATTTTTAAAGCTATGTCCAGCTAAACACAACTTTCTAATATCAATCTGTATTGAAAGAAGCATGAAAAAAAGGTTGAATGGGTGTACAGAAAGTTGAGACCCAAATTTGTTTTTAACTTCACTCTTTACTTAACATCCAGTTGCTGTACCAACTGGAGTAGCAACTGCTTGGCTTGCAGCCCTCTTCTGCTTCTCTTTGTTTTGATATGACTGACATGGCATTATGTTAAAAGTTCTTTCTCTCCGAATAGCTGGTTTGGAGAGTGTGTAGAAGTTTTTAAAGATTTCCTAAAAAAAGGAGAGAGAGAAAAAGCTGAAGGTAAAAACCACCTGTCATCAGTAGTACAAGTAGTATCTTTTCCCCCGCTCACCCCCAAAACCCCACATTTTCTTTGAAACAGTTGCCTCCATACAAAAAGGTTTCTTTATATGAAGGGTTTCCAGTTCTGCACATTGTCACCCATCAAATATGGAGCCATTTCTTTATTCCACAGAGCAATAAAACCCCATTATCTGCTTTGTAACTGGCATTGCCACCAGACTGCCCAGTGACAAATATCTAGCAAGAGATAAGCTCCCCTTTCTGATTTAAAAACAAACAAGCCCTTCCATTCCAAGATGTTACTTTGCCATCCACTGTCAGTCGGAGTACGCACAACAGCCATTATTCAGGGCATCCAGCCTCTTCTTGCTCCATTCAAAGTCAATACCAGAACTGCCTTAGTATGCAATGTCACGGCAAAATTTGCTCTGATTCTGGTCAGATGCTGATACCTAAAAACAACCCTGCATGGCTTTTTTCTTTTGCAGGACATATAAGAGCAAAGAAACAAATACAGAAAGGGGACAGCAATGTGACCTTCTTCTGCAGCATCTCAAAAACCTTAACAGAAGTGAAAATCCAAACTGTCTTCCTGCTGAGCAGTTTTGGAGGATACTCTGCCTTTCTGATTCATGGCTGATCCCTGAGTTTCTGTCAGTGTACCATCCTGTACTTGCTCTTGTGTATTGGTAATAATCACCCACCTTCCTAATCTGACCCAACACCCATACTTCTCTTTAAATCCGTATTTCTACATCATGTAATGCACAACTGTTCAGAGATACTATGGTTTATCCCCTAAAGAAGCAAAGTTCACTAGATAACACAGAGCACTCAGCTAGTATTCAGTTGGCTGACAGAGACACAGTATGCCATATAAGTAACCTGATAAAATGATCAAATATCATTCTGTTACTGACAATGGCAAAAAGCACCCCACCAAACCAAATACAGCCAGGATCTCATCATAAATGTATTTCAGCCATTTAAGTGGGAGCCAAGCATCTTAATTCCTTTTTTAAAGCAAAAATCACTATGTCATAATGCTACTTAGTGATTTTTCAGTTGGAAAAGGAACTCTAGCCCTTAGGACTCTCAGGAATACCCTGAGAGAAACATGCAAGCATAAACATAAAGCTTTAAGGAAGCTTTAACTAGCACATGAATCAGTATTTTGCACACAGGAGAGTTTTCCATTGAGCACTTAAGTACAGGGATTTGGTTTCCTAAATATAAACATCCACTACTGAAAAACTGGGTTAATAACAATGTGTCTGGAAAAGTATTTGAAAACCAAGTATTTTTTCTTGCAGTCTGTTATGTGCCACTCAGTGCTCTTAGCCCAACATGAAACTGGAAGTCTGTTTTCCTGAAAAATGCAGAGCCTGCTACAACTTTCTTCTGTGCCTGCCAGAAAACTCTGACTGAGAGATTTAATGGCTGCCGGTTCCGCATATGTTTCTGTCAACGTGATCCTCAACTCCAACTGCGTCTTACAGAGAAATGCTTGAACACATGAGAGCTACAGCTGAGCTGCACAATCACAAAGGCAAAGCTGACACAGTGATCTGGTTTTAGAGCAGAGATAATATCTTAATTCATTATCTAGAATATAAAACATACTGCTTGAATAAGACGCTGTGATTCATAGCTGGATTGCCATCATGTATGCTTTTTACATAAGGCAGCAAATAGATTTGATAAGACTCTCTTAATTATTATCTGTTAATTTATTCTAAGGGCTATATTGCATGAATTCACAAAATGAAATCTGGTGTAACATGCTTTACTGTGTTGTTGGCTCACCTGCTTTGCCTCTCAGCCAAAAGTCCTTTTTTTTCTCTATATGGAAATTCCTCATACCATTAATAGCTAAGCAAACATCAAGGATTGCCTACAATATTCTGTAAGCCTTTAAGAAAGATACACATACATTCCTTGTCTTCACTCATTTCTTTCAAAGGTTTGGGTTTACAAATGCAGAGAGGCTTGATAGTTTAAGAAACCATTCAAAAAAGGGCCATCAAATCTGGATCAAAATCAGGCCAACTCAGCAGTTTGGGCTGAGATTTTGTTTTTATTTCAAATCAAAACCTAGTTCATAAGCTCCCAATAAATAAATCCAGTTGTCATGCCATTCTAATCTCACTGCTGACTGATAATGAAAAGAGAAGCATCTTCTCGGGCAGAGCAGGTGTTAGAAAAAAAAGGAGCCAGTCTGAGCGCCAGGCCCAGTACGTGGTTATGTCCCTGCTGGGTTAAGTTACGAAGAAATCCAAACCATTCAGTCTGTGGGTGAAAGGAGGGAGAGTCCCATGCCTTTCTTTCTCCTTAGGCTTCTCATGAGACTAGCACTGCCCCTCCTTTGATATGGTTATCAACAAATCCATCTCAGAACAGCAACTAAGGGATATTCATGACGACAGCAGCTGCAAAGTTGTTAAAAATATACAAAATTTCATTGTGTGGGTGGAAAGATTGCCCTTGCTGAACAGAAACAGAAATCCTAATGCCCTGATGTTTTTGGCTACTGCATGCTATATTTTGACACATCATCTAGAAACTCCAATCCAAATTGCGCTGGTTGTCCTAAAATCTTTTATATACAATGTTCAAAAATAAAAGTCGGAGGCCGCATTTTTTCCCCCTCTTGAACAAGGCTCTCATGTTAAGAGATGAGACAAGAGAAATGATTTTTCCACCTGCTATCAATACAACAGGCCAAGCTGCCTGGGGTAGCTAAAAAAAAGCATTCCACAACTCCACATGGATTTCAGTGGATTGCTTAGCAGAGCCAAGATTTGCAGCTTTCAGCTGCTCCTGTGGGTTTGTGAGGCAAAGTGCACAGAAAATGTCATGCCAACCATTCCTTCAGAGCAGATGGGGAGAGGCATATTCACTAATCATCAGAAAACCTGTTATATATGTTTAAATCTTTTTTATAAAAACAAATTTCTTTTCAGTAATTTAGTGAACAGCTACTAAATTGAACCTCTGCTCAGCAGTACATGACTACAAAATCAGGGTTTTACTTTCTCTTCAGGATCCAGCTGGACAATAAATGACAATGCCCACAACATGCTCCCAACTGCAAGTCTGACTTCTAGCACACTTTCTGACAGCTAAAATTTTCTAATACCTTATGGTTCTGTATTTCTGAAAGTAAAGTTAATTACAACTGATGCAGAACCTAATGGCTAAAAATGGAAATTTTTTTGTTTAGTCTAGCTTGTTTTTCCATAGTGACTTAAGCTGCCTATAGAAATATAGGTATCCATATATCCATGCCTGTAACCTAACCTTGAAAAAGATGCGAGTCCCTTGTCCTCTCCAAACGCTTCTGATAGCACCTTAAGAAATTTTAAAAGAGGCATCTTAAGACTCAAATCATATTTTCTACCATTGAAGGCAAACAATACTTGAAAATGTGTGTACCTGAGAGTCATTCTCCCTTGTTCCTAGCCAGAGGTAATGACTGTTAGATTTCTGGTGCAAGCAGTGAAGAAACAGTAAGTAAATAGCTATGCATCCTCTCAAAAATCACTGCTGCACTCCGCAATTTTCTTACCCATCATAAAGCTAATACACAAATGACTGAAAATGCCAAACACACAAATCCCAGTTCCGTGGTTTCACAGCTGCCAGGGTGCTGGCTGCAGGAGGCAGTGCCGCAGAATGAACGAGCACTGTGGAACCCTTCTCCATGGGCGCTCCTTGCACGTTATTCAGTCCAGGCTGGGTCATGCTGGGGTTTTTACCTAGCGAACCTCCAGTATCCCTGTTTCATTTTCGTCTTCCACTGAAATCACTGAAAGGGTTTGAGATAGCAACAGACTCCGTTCCCTGTGATTCAACCTGAGGTTCCACTCCGGCGAAGGCTCCTTGCTGCTACATTATTATAATTTTTAATAGTTATTAATAAAAATGCAGTTAGCACATTGCAGCTGTTCCATTTTATATTCTGCAGTATATGCTCCACTGATCCTTTTTGCATTTCTCTAATTCCTGTGTTTGTCTCTAGTTTGAGGAAATTTTTTACTGAATGAATTTATAATCATTACGTCTTAGTCTTTTATAAGCTGGATTGTATGCCTTCTATATTTCTGTTACTTGTATTTTCATTCATTTCTTGCATTATCTGCAGTGTGCCCACTTTAAGCAGTAAAACTTCTTGATGTTTCTGAAAGGTTCATTTTAAAGCAATAAATAAAAATAGCTTGAGACACCATCTTGTGTCCTCAAGAAACAGTATCATTTGTTTACAGTTAAGAATCATGACAGCAGCTGCTTGCAGTCCAGGATTGCACTGATTATTATGCCATGGTATCATAAGAATGTTTCCTCTACTTGTATTACAGATACATTAGAGCTATCAGTCAGAATGAAAATGTCTGCGTGAAAACTCTTATGCATGAAATAGGTACTGACACCTAAGCCTTGGCACCTAAAATAGTGAGAGTAACTGTGATAGAGGCACTCTGAGAAATAATACATTTCGTATGAAAAAAAAAAAATACCCTGAAAAGCCAAAAGACAGTCTGCCCCAGGAGCAGTAGAACTGCAAAAGCGTGGTTTCCTGTAGATTTGTAACCTTTATCCCGGTCTCTCTCCTGCTGCTTACCTTATTATGATGATTACAGCTCCTTCTGTCTTTCTTTGAACCCCCCACTACAAAAGAGACAGCATGAGCTGTGGCCTTTACTGGCTGCATTTGCACTGATTGGCCATGGAGTTACTCTTAAATAGATAGTCAGTCTGGCAGTGGGAGCTCTTGTCTTTACTCTGTTAATATTCTCAAAACTTCTAGGTATTAGTTGTCGCTGGGATTTTCCTATCCTTTTTGAAACCACTCTGTAGGCTAAAAAACTGTTAGGCAAGGGATAGATAGGAATAGGCTCAGTTGATAGACATTCTGCTTGCATAAGCCCATTCCCCTTGGGAAACCAGTGTAAGAAATGTTACTTTTCTCTTGGCAAGACAGCTACAGCATTGTTAAACTGGAACAGTTCAGGAGCTAAAATTTACAAAAGTAATTTCCAGTAGTCACCTAGCATTTAGCTAGTCTATTTTGAACAGTAAAGAGATTAGTACTCCCAATTTATCTTATTCATATAAGCGGAGACAGAATATGAATCTTATAGAAATGTTAATCTATTGTTTGAGCTTGATGTCACAGGGTAAAATGAAGTTAAATAACATAGTCAGTGTCACCAGTAGAGCTGAAGGCTTCCTATCTTCCACAAAAGAAGTGAGAGTGATTCAGCTTCTTGTGAGTTTCCAACAGGAATAAAGGGCTTGCACTAACTGGGTGGACTGGTGGTAGAGCCAAGCATAATCCATAAGGATTAGTTTAAAGGATTACTTCTCTGATACAGCTTGATATTCATCACTCCTGCAGCCAGCATGAATTTCACTTCAGTTGTCAAAACTGTGTCATGCTCTAGAACAAGAGACATCTATTTTAAGTCAGTCATGGCCCAGAAGAGGAAAAGGCTATGCACTGACTTCTGACAAATAGTTTACACTGTGTAAAGTTGAGGTAGTATCTTGTATGAGCTCCATTTCACTATCTTTCTTGCCTCAAAAGACAGCACAAATTTATTTCAATGCCAAAATTTGATCAAAGGTAGTAGGCAGTGATCTAGTACACGTAAGTAATTTAATATGTACAGGCTCAAAAGTAATTCTAGGAGCAGATCTCCACACAGAATGAAATGACTTATGGAAATGAGTGTTGAAAGAGACGGAATCCAAAGGACTACTAATGAAAGACAGACTGAAGCCAGGAACGTATAAGACTTTGAGGAATGAGGAGAAGACAGATAGTGGAGGAAGAAGCTGAAGTAGCAGAGGAGCATGAAGAGAAGTCTAAAAGATTTAATGAAGATTACTTTAGTACCAAGGACCTGAAGACAGAAAGAAGTGCAAATCTTATCATGTATCATGTAATTTATAGCACACGAGACTGAGTTTTGGATAAAGGTCATGGCAGGAATAGAGAGATCATAAATTGTGGGACATTAATGTTGATATTGGTTTGCATCACAAAATATCATACTGAAACCAGGTTATACATGTGTACATATTCATATATGTAAGAATAATTCTTAAGAGTAAATACAGATACTGCCCCAAGTAAAACTATGTTAACCTAAATACATGACCTTTACAAGATGTACAGGCCAAGAATACAAAAGCTACACTTTCCCAATGTGTCATCTCAGCTGCCAGCAGTCTGCACTTTAAAGATGTCCTGAACCAGAGGTTAGACTGATATTATTGTTTTCAAAGTTCCAAGCAACTCTGTTTTAACAAATCTGTCAAATTAAGGGTTTTTTTCATCTAGGGCATAAAAATGTTTCTTAGCAAAAACAATTCTAAAATTTGACTGAAAAATGTAAAATTATCTAATGTGATTGTTTTAAATATGTTGCTTTTGATGTGAAATCAACATTAATAAAAAATAAACTTAAAGAAAAAATATTTTAAAGCATTTTTCTTTTTCATATGTTCTGTTAGTGTTTTTTTTACTGTTGCACTTACTATTCCAAGTAATTGCTGACTGAATTGGGGAATGTTTCCATTTTCAATAGTTGTCACAACCTGGGGAAACATACTTCAAGAATATTTTTTCTTTTTTTCACAGAATCACAAACTGGGTAAGGTTGGAAGGGACCACACTGGGTCATCTGGTCCAACTTCCCTGCTCAAGCAGGGACAGCCTAGAGCACATTGCATGGGATTGCTTCCAGATGGTTCTTGAATATCTCCAGTGAGGGAGACTCCACAACCTCTCTGCACAGCTGGATGTAATGCTCAGTCACATACACGAAGTAAAGTTTTTATCTTGTTATCCACGCAAAACTTTCTGCCCATTGACTCTTGTCCTGTTGCTTGGCACCACCAAGAAGAACCTGGCACAATCCTCTTCATACCCTCCCTTCAGATGCTCACAGACATTGATGAGGTCCACTCTCAGCTGCCTTTTGTGGAGGCTGAACAGGCTCAGCTCCCTCAGCCTTTCCTCATGAGAGGTGCTCCAGTCCCCTCATCGTCTTCACAGTCCTTCACTGGACCTGCTCCAAGAGCTCCCTGTCCCTCTTGTCCTGAGGAGCCCAGAACTGGACACAGCACTCCAGATGTGGCCTCACTAGGGCTGAGTAGAGGGGGGCAGGATCCCTCCCTTGGCCATGCCCTTCCTAATGCAGCAAATCTAATCTCTGGCCTTCTTGGCCACCAGGGCACACTGCTGGCTCATGGACAGTTTGTTGTCCACCAGGACACCCAGGTCCTTCTCTGTGAACCACTTTCACAAAGCTGTTTTTCAACAGCCAGTGCTGCTGAAGGGGTTATTCTTCCCCAGGTGCAAGTCTCCGCCCTTGCTTTTGTTGAATTTCAGAAAGTTCTTCGCTGCCCATCTCTCCAGCCTGTCGAGGTCCTTCTGCAGGGCTGCACAGCCCTCTGGGGTATGGGCCACTCCTCTCAGCTTGGTTCCACCAGGGACCTTGCTGAGGAGGGATCTGCACCTTCATCCAAGGTATTGATTGACGAATAAGATAAAAAATACTGTGTCATGATAGTTTACATTTTACTGTTTAAATAAAAGGGGGGTTTTTTGGTCCAGAAAAAACTGCAGTCAAATATTTTAAAGGCTTTATAAACATTGTGGTGAAATGTTCCTTAAAAAAAAAGAAATTATTTTCACATATTTATAATATTCCTTTTTACATCTAAAAATCAGCTGAAGGAACTTAAAAATAAGAGCAGCACAATAACATGGAAGGCAAATAGATGTTGGGAGCATACTCTCCTGAGTGCATGGAATTCTTAGCTATAGTGGAGAGAAAGAATACAGAAAAAACAAAACAGGCAACTTCTTAAGGGATGCCCAAGAGACAGTTGCAGCTATAAAACTAGATGGAGGGCAGAATTTGAGAGTCATTTGCTTTGAAAAAGAAATTCAAGTACTGTGAATGGAAGGGGTCAGTCAAGGATATGGTGACTGTAAAGCACTAAATCTAATCCAAGGACTTCACCCCAGTTACAGTAAATTCCAGAACAATGCATAGGTATGGAATAATGAAGAAACAGAAAGCAATATCCAATATTTTATGACTGACCTCACTGGACTTCATAATAAAACTTCCTTTTACTTTATGACCATACCCTAAACAACAAAAGAATGAGTTGTCTCCTTTCTCAAATAAAAGCAATGGTGGAACTGGGTTGCATTAATGATTTCTTCATCTGACAACCCCAGAAATCTACACAAGAACACCAAAAATATAACTGAAGGATTTTTATTTTTAATTTTCAAAAACGTAGGCTAATATGAGAGCAAAAATCCTTAATAATGAATTTTCTAGGTGCATTTAATTATTTATGCTTAAACTGGTCATTTTTTGGCACTAACAGGTGGACTGTTGGAGCCTTACAGCCTATATTACCAAGATGATTATCTGTAATTTGTCATTCGGTGTCACAGAAAGCATACAAGGAATGTGATTTAGCTAAGATTTAGATGGCTCAGTCCCCAGCAGACCTTAGTTATGCCACTTTACATAAATGAGCATAAGCAGACATGACAATGAAACTCCTGCTTTACCAGCTGCTAAGGAAAAATCTATTGTTAGGCAAAAGACTGTATCATAAGGCAGCATAAATCCATCTGTGTTGTTCTATTTATGTGGTGCAAATGCAAAAGAAGTGTGGCACATCATCAAGTTTCATGTCATTTACTGTGGGAGGAGCTGCACCCCATCCAAACTAAAAGAAACCTGAAAGCATCACCACCAGCATATGAGAACTACAGACCCTTAGCACAGATGTGGTGTAAAAATGAAAGCAGGCTTGAAGGGTGATGAAATGGTGAGCGTATGTACTTTTTTACACCTCCTGAAATGCTATTTTCTTTTCAAGAAAGATGTTAGTAAAAAATTTTAATTTATTGTCACTTCTTATTTAATCAGCATCAACCTCACGGCTACCAAAAAAGGTCAGAGTTATTCTAGGCCCACCATTTTTTATAACTGACCATTCATAATAAAAAGTCACTCAAACAGACCCTATTTCACATACCTACTAGATAACTTTCTCCTTCTGGTAGAGATCATAGAAGGTTCACATTGCTAGTACATGTCTCTATCTTCTCTAGGAAAAATAACTAGATTGTCAGAAGCAAAATGGAGCAGAAATAAATTATCATAGTCCATGCAGTTTACTGCAAACCCTATTTAGAGCTCTGGGTTTTTCCCCTCATTGTGTTAAGTACTAAGAGCAGAGAATGCTTAGCTAATCTATTTTTCTGAACCAGTATGTCAAAACTGTCAGAAGTGATATAGGAGCAAGAATGTGTATCCTGCTGATCTAGATGTTCCAAACTCTGACCTTTTTATGCCCCCCTCTTTAAGTCACACACATACCCCTAGTTCCCTCTTCTCTCCTACATTAAACTTCTGGCCCATCTCCAGAGCAGACACTGCAGAGTGAGGAGGAATGAAGCAATCTCCTTTAAGTGAATGCTTTTATGTGGGTTGAATTTAATGCTCACCATGGATAGCCTTTCTAGTGAAGGATAGTTCTGGCATATGAATCAACCCTTCCCCAGGCACAGGGAAGAACAAAGGATAGGAATGCAGCCAATGAGGAAATACTCTCTTTTTCTAACTCACTTTTTCAATGGAGAAGTCTTGATCATTTTTAAATTTCTTGATGCCCTGTCTGACTAATTTCAGGTTTTGCTTAAAAAAGTGAAAAGCACAACTTGAAATGGATGGAAACACTTAAAATGCTCTAAAAGTGCTAATTATTTTGAATGATGGAACAATATTAAGAGAATAAGATAAAAGTGAAGTAATGGTTCTATAGTAAGACAAAAATCAAAGCGATACCTATCATTCCAAAATAGAGAGGAATAAAAATACTTTCTGTCTTATTTGCAGTGCTTTTCCTTCCATTTGCTGTATATGTTCTTTAGAACACTTATACAAGCAACAAATAAATCTTAGTACTTTGAAAGTTCACCAATACAATCGTTAATTGCATTTATATGGTAAGTCAGAGCATAACAGTATCTTTGTTTTATCAACACTGTACATTTGATGGCTTCAAATATGGCAAACTATTTGAGAACTGTAAGTTATACAGACAAGTTATTTCATTGATATCATGTAACACAGGAATTCTGGACCTTCTATGTCCCTTCATGCAGAAAATGAGGGATCTAAACTCATCAGATTACAAGTTCTAGCATATTATATCCTGTCTCTGCAAAAGTTGAGCGTCAAGGCTGCTTTTAACTGCAGATCCAGATTTCAGCTCTCTCATTCCTCAGTTTCACAACATTTTGACTGCAGTCACATACAATTAGTGTTTATATCTGCATACCAACAAGTCATACAAAACAGAATAGAAATCTTTGTGCTTCTCACTTTTCAAGCTGCTCTGCAATGGGCAAGAAGCTTTCTTTTTAGCAGCAGCCAAGTGGTTCCGTGAGTGCAGTATAGTTCCAGCCCACTGTACAGCCTCATGAGGCTTTCTAGGTTTTACTGCAGAAACTCACAAATTGAACCATTGATGGAGCTTTGCAAGCCAAAGGCAAGCAGCATATCTCTTTTCCATGATAATTCCTGATGAATCTAATGTCGGTAAGCAGTAGAGAGGCCCCTATCCAACCTCAACATCTTCTCTTCATTTGCTAACAAGGCATTCCAATCCTATGTCACAGTTTGTTAGAGTTTGTCATTGATACCTCACTACAGACCAGGGGAAACTCCCGCAGCACTTAGTCAAATGGTTTTGCAAGTCAAGGTTTTTACGGTTTTACCTGGTCCAGAGTGCATGTTGACAAGCACAGAGGAAGGGCAGTCTCTGTGTAATACTTTTGATGAACACTGTACACATACCACTTGACAGGTCCTTAGATGATTTCATTTTCAGTGCTAGAAGCAAATTAAATCTTGTCCATGAGTTCTCACTATTAAGAGATTATCGTTTATTGTTAATGAAATGAACATGCATTCCCTCAGTCATCATTTCCTCAGCACAATACAGTGTTATTAGGAGTCCTTGCATGGCATTCAATGTTCAGACGTCAGATGTCTCTGGGCAGTTTACCTAGAGAGAAAGTATCACATTAAAAGATCAGAGTGCTAAGTACTGGGAACAATTTAAGTGCAAATGTCATATGTAATAATTCTTAATCAGTTTGAGCTTTTAAAAATGCAGCAAGATACATATCCTACCGTTCTGTTTTGGCTCTGACACTGCATAGGCAAGGTCATTTCAGGTGATCTATATATAGAGAAAGATCTTAGTCTCTTGAATACTATACTGAAAAAACCCTGCATAATTGACTGCTACAGGGAGTGGATCCAGCTCATTATTTGAATTACACATCCATCTGTTTCAGTCAGGATGGTTTACAAAGAGCTTGCGAGAGCTAGTTGAAATGGTCAAATAGCACATATGATAATTTTAAACTATAGAAGTTTAATATGCACTTACTTTTGTGAATCAGCAATTTTAAAGGAGAGGAGGGGAAAAAAAGTTTATTCTGTAATACAGGGATTTTAAGGAGCTTATACCATCCTCTTTTTTTTTCCTCTGGACTAACCATTATCCTGAGCCAGGAATTTCAGTATTCCTTGCCCCTTTGCTTTTTAATTAATTCACTGTATATACAGTTTAGCCTGTCAATTCATTTTTCAGTATTAAATATTAAAACAGTGTTTTTAAATAATAACTTCCATTAAAATATATTTTAAAGATACATCTTTTCTCATGCATTCCTCTAAAATATTATGGAAAGGAAGAATGAAAACATTTCTCACTATAGACTCATGTTACATTTTATCAGCATTCAATTTCTTCATGTTTTGGCTACTCGGAGATTAGGCAGATTTGGCTATGTGTTTTTATGCAATCTGTTAATATGGCTCACATATGGAAATATCCATTTGCTGTCCTTTTTCCATGCTCTTTGTATTAGCTGCTCCAAGCTGAGGCTCCCACTGTGCCTGATGCCGAGGTGCAATCCATTGTGCCTTCTTTCTGATCTTTTACAAAATCACTGATTTTCATAATCTTGACTTTCTTATGATGTCAATGAGAATCATTAGTACAATTTACTTTCTGCTTTATTTTTTTGTTGCGTACATATCACATTTCAAACCTCTTTTTCCCTTAAACTCGAGGTCCCTATAATGAGCTTCCTTTTATGATTTTTAGTCTAGATGCTAAATCCAGAATGTTGAAAGGTGTATTGCTTTAAAAACTTACATTTTCGACACTGTCTGGGAAAGTACCTCAACTTCTACACATATGTCCTGTCATAGAAAGAATAACTGGAATAAAAGGGAAGTTGGGTAAATATTTTCAGATATGCTTTTAGAATTACAGGAGGAAAGTTGATAAAGCCAGAATAGTCCATATACTCTTCCTGCATCTTCAGTTCAAGTAGAGCTTATTCTTAACCTTATATGGTTCTTTTTCATATGTGAGACTATTAATTGTTAGGTGTTCTTTCAGTTCTGCTGCTTGTTTGCTGTGGTGTTTAGTTTGAGTATGATGTGGTAGAATTTATCCTCCAATCTAAGTCATTAGAAAATGTGTCTTAAAACAGAACAGGAGGATGTCTTTCCTAACACCACTAAACCCATACCTCTGCACTTGGCCTTGCTATTTTTATTACAAAAAAAGCCGAATTTCCCCAGACCTACTTCAGGCCACTCTTACTTGGGGATACTTTTGCATCTTTTAGATAATAGATGATGTGGGAATTACACAGTAAATATGCACTTATGTCATCTATTATTAAAATTCACAGACACACCAGTTTATTTCTGTCCAGAAGAATGGATTGAGATAACGTGAATTTCTCTTTTTTTAACCACAGAAAATATGGCAACCCTAACCTACCAAATATGCCTGTCTTACCTTAATTCTTTGGCCTACTAGGAGCATGTTAGCTCAAGGTATAGCAACCTTCACAGAGATAAAGTGCAAGGACAGCCATTTATGATACCACCCTCACAGTATTTTTGTCCAGTTAACAATAAAACACAGATGTTATGAATCCTGATCTACAGGACTCTGTCTCTCACTTAGTTTTTAATGACAGTTGAGAGAGCAAAATAACTCAGTCTGCTGACCTGCCCATGACTTCATTCACCCATTCCTTTTATTTGCCAGTTATTTACATTTCTTGCTTGAATGAGCAATGTCTTAAAACCAGTCTTTGAAATGGCTCACAGGGAACCAATGCTTGTCGTTCAGCAGTCCAGTGTCCTGGCCCATAAGTCCTCCTGCCTCCAAGAAGCTGCAAGGTTAGACCAACCATAAGCCTTTCCTCAGCAGAATGGCAGGTTTCCAGATTGACAACGGACTGTAGCTGACAATGCCTACTCTTCCAGCTGTGGTGAAGGACAGAAAATGCTCATGTGAATCCCTCTTCTTTTACAGTAAACTGAAAGGAGAACAAAATATAAATAAATGCATTCAGCAGAACCAGGCTTCAGATGGATCAGCCTTGATTTTAATCATTAAAATGTCATAACTGTTGCAGGCTATTCTGCATAGTGGATTCGGGAAAATGTAAAAAGACTGGAGGTGTTCGTACAGAGTATATCTGATATCCATTTTTTCCTATCATTATAAAGGAAAACTGCTGCTTCATATAGAGTCTGAATCAGAACAACATTTCTGAGTGCAACGTCTCTTTCTAGATTGATTGGGTTCTGCATTGAGCTAAATTGTTCTGATTCATTTGTAAATAGTTCATTATTTAGTGCAAATGTCAGGTAGTCATTCTTAGAAATACAGATATTATACAATATCTGAGACAGGTACTGTCAACAAAATTTCTCAAGTGTCATTCTCTGAGAATACAAGGAAGAACATTCTGATATATAGCTCTTTCTCTCTTCAAATATCATTGCAGACCCTGGTGATAGAGAAGAAAAATAAACTATTCTGAATAATACTTAGGGTTCCAAGAAATGCTGTCTAAAGACAAGACAGTTTTAAGCCTTTAGTTTTCAGATTTAAGGTAGGAAAAAACATTTTTGCAAAGAAGCAATTCCACTAAATATAGTATTACTGAAAAAATTCATTGAACAAAATTGCAAAATGAAACACACTGTAGACTTTAGTTTCTACTAAGCTTAATAAAACTGGACAAATAAATATCCAAAGTCAGGCTGCTGCATGGAAAAGTAATTAACCATACCCTCTTAAAAAAGTATTCCGATTCAGGCTGTTATTTAAATATTTGATCAGTTTGTGGTACGGCATAGTCTGGTGATTTTCCTTCAGAATTTTGGCATATTATTTTCAATGCCTGACATTATCTCAGTTGTTTTTCACTGGAACACCTGAGACACTTTAATAGCAGAGCACAAGACATCTGAACGGTATTTAGAATACATGTCTAACACAGTTGCAAGAAAAAGTTCCACTGGCTCCTCCAGGCTGCTCACCATGGCAGCAGAATCACTACTGCCTTTTGTCCCTGAAGCTTTGCATTCAGGCTCCTCACCTGTTCATTTGAAATGGGGAGTTAAATTCATGGAAGTTGGCCTGATCATTCCTCTCATAGTTCTGGTTACAGACTATTTAGGCTGCCAATCCAATAAGTAGCTCAAATACAATGCAAGAAAACTATATTTTTTTCTGAATTCTTTAGGAAAAAAAATCTTTAACCAATTTAACAGGGGAAAAAAAAAGGAACACACATATTTCAGACTGCTTTATAGGTATGGAAATTGTCAGTTCATAAGATCATATGATTGCCTATTATTCTAAATGTCATAGAATTTCTATATATCAGGACCTTTAAAGCTGACAGTATTCCATGGAATTGACCTGTTTGGAAATAAAAGATTCACAACACTCTGAAATGCTCTGAAGAGACACTTGAAGTTCAAGGGGAAGGCTACCCTTGTTAAAAGCCCCGAGTAGCTCAAAAACGAGGCCTAAAGTCACTAAGTATTGCATACTCCTTCATTGTGCACTGTGAATAAAACCTCTCAGTAATTCAAATGGGACTGTATGTATCCATACTGTTCCACAAGATAACTATTAAGTTACTGGTGCTTCTGTTCTTATTCAGATCTGGTGTTGACTGGAACAGCAATGTCGTGGGTATCAACCCTACTGAAAAAGATAATACCCTAGGTTGTTGGAGTTCTTCTCTGACAGCTCCCTTAGGAAACAATACAAAAGTATTTATTATTTATATACAAGCCAGCATGTCAACACATTTTTAGATAACCTTCTGCACATTTTTCTGTTTAGCAATGGAAACCACGGAATAAATTATATATGACAATTGTGGCTATTCTAAGAAACTTGGTGTTGTGCAAGTGACAATCTACAAATCAGATGTAAAATGCTGCATGGAATTTATATTTCTTGGTATGCTGTTTATGTTCCTCACTATTTTGTGCCACTATCTGTATAAAATTAAGATGAAATCTACTCAGCATAGCCTTCTGTAGTCTGATAATATCTGTCCACTTTGTGCACTTTCAGATGTCCTGAGGTGGTATGCCAGATGTTAGGAAGGTTGTATTTTACTTCAAAACCCGCAGGTATAGAGCAAACATATTCTGCTATGCATACCATCTGGTACCTGTTTTTTACCAGACAACAGAGTATGTTTAATCATTAAATCAAATCCTGTAGTAGTTAAATCAAATTCATTCATACAGATATATTCATTTCCCCCCCTGTGGTTTTTCCTATCAAAGTAATCTGGTTACTTTATGTGACAGAAAATGAAGTGACTGGACCAAATTCTTCTCTTAGACACACAAACATAACCAACAGGAAGTCAGTAGGTTTGTACAAATGTAAATGCTCACAGGATGATATGAACAATAACTATGTTTAATAAAAGTATTTTACATAAATGGCAAAGCACTGTCTTCTATTTTTCTATTTTGATCCTCATTATTTAATTAGTAAATCAAAATTAATTTAATATTAGTTTAAGATATGCATCAATGTTCTTCAACTTTTTTTCCTGCAATATGGGTCTGATGACATTTCTTTTCTGACACTGGTCAAAATTCTGATAATGAATCTTTTATCTAGTTCTCTGATAGTTTCAATAAACAAAGATTTTTTTCAAAGAACAAATCATTTTTAGAACTGTTGCTTCATAACCTGTTTTGTCCATTCTTCACTTCACTGGTTTCTGCCCTCTTTCATGGCAATTAATGATGGAACAAAACAGATAATTATACATGTAGGTTGGGGTTTTGTTTAAAAACTTATAAAGCACATTCACAGATTTTCTTTTTTTTGATACAGAGAGATGTTTACCTCTCAGCTCAAGAAGTAATATTTCCACAGGATTCTTTTCCTCATCTGCCTCAGATGTTCATGTCATAGAGGTGTTAATCACTGTGAATTAGTTTGCAGGTTTCCTCACATTTTATTGAACTAACAGTAGATTCATTGCATTCTGTGGTTACTTTATAAGCAAACCCACCTCATTAGAAAGACCTGTCATGTTCTCATACCATTTATGTTCCTTTCCCAAGCAGACAGCTAGTTGCTAAAAAAAAAGAAATTTGGCAGTTTGAAGAACCTGACTTGAACAGCAGTTTTAAAGATCATGTAGTGGTTGAGCAACCAAAATAGAGGTAAGAATAGTACAAATTCGGGTGAATACACAGACTAAATACAAATTTTTGGTTGCCAAATATTACTGGAAGATATTCTGTCAGGACAGCAGTCTGCTATGAATTTCCACATTTGTTTCACACAGACAAGCCAGAAACATTTGCTTCATGGGTAGGGAGTGCAAATGCACTGATCATACACCTGTCTTTGTGTGCAAAAGCCACTAAATTACAGAGAAAGTGACAAAAGGTGGTGAGTATTTTACATTGTCTTTGCTAAACCTCAAGCAATAATAGCAAAGATGGTTGTTGAAATTAACAATGCACAAAGACACTGTTCAGTAGTCTTAGTTAAGTGGATTAGGTACAAACTTTTAATTTTCAAAGGCAATTTGCTAAATTAAGTAAACTAGTCAAAGGAACTGGTTATGCTGAAAAGGGTTTTTTGGCAGTGAAAAAAAGGCAGAAATTTCTTTCAAGCAGATTTGCAAAAAAGTACCTAGAATTTGCATCCCAAACAAATAGAAAAAACTTTTAAGGAAATATTCTGTAACCAATGAGTGGTAACCTTGAAAAAAGAAAACTGATTTTCATATTTATTTAATAAAAAATTTTATTGCAGTTTTCTCAATAAATCAATACAAATTTATACGTGCATACTTTTTTCTTCTTTTTTTTCTTTTTTTTTCTTTTTCTTCTTTTTCTTCTTCTTCTTTTTCTTCTTTTTTTTCTTT